>CM056049.1:200514226-200870837 GCA_029574335.1 Rana kukunoris | reverse complement strand
GATGGAGTCCTTAATAGCATCTATTGCAAAGCAGAGAGCCCTAGGGAATTCTGCTAATTCATGAGTATGCTGAGCCGCATGTCCTTTAATATATGTTTTGCCTGATCCTTCAGGGCCTGACAAACACCAATGGCTGCTACTCTGGGCTGAACCATGGCACCTACTGAGGTGAAAGCTGCTTTCAGTAGGGTCTCAAATTTTTTGTCGACCGGATCCTTGAACAATGGACATTTTCAACCGACAAGTCAGGGATTTATTCATGCAGGAAATGGCCGCGTCCACTGTAGGGAGTGCCCATTTCCTTACATATTCCCTCTCCATAGGGTAGAGAATAGAGAATCTTTTAGGAGGGACAAAGATTCTATCAGGTCGAGCCCAATCCTGGTAAATCACGTTCCGCAGAAGGGGGTGCATTGGAAAAGACGCACAAGTTAATGGAGCCTTTAAAGAACCCAATGAGGATACCTCCGGCTACTAGTTCTGGCACTGGAAGTTTAAAGGCAGTGCGAACCATATCTGTCAAAGACTGGATCCACAGGCTCTCCGCTTGAGAGGCCGAAAAATATTCATCTATAGTGGAATTTTCCTGTCTGAACCGTCGGGACTTGGGTCTGCCTGATCCCCTTGTGGGTCCCGTTCCTCTGAAGAGGAGACATCCGCCTCTGAAAACCCCACACTGGGTGAGGGGGATCTAGCCCGCTTGCTACTTGGGCAAGGACGGGAAAACAACGCAGTTAACCTTTTCTCTAGCCCACTCATGGTGGCTGCTAGCATTTCTTCCGTCACGTAAACGGGAATGGGGGATCGGGGGCCGCCTCTGCCCCCAGCACCCCCAATGGCTCTTGTACTATGCCACTCGGTGTCCTAACTGGCGAGGGTGGGGCCGCAGAAGCCTGGCCCAAATCCTCTGACCCCGATGGAGACCCCTTTTGCTTTTTGGCACCTTTAGCAGCCTTGGCTGGTCCAGATCCCTTTGGAGCCATTGTACAACCTTGGGTCACCCCTATAGCCAACACCTGACTGTTGCAGCTAGGAGTAACCAATATGAGGGCAGGTATGAGGAAAATGAAAAAAACTAATTTCTCTCTTTTTCCTTTTTTTTTTTTTTTCAAAAAAAATTTTTTTTTCTTTTTACCCGCCTGGGAGGTGGCAATACTGAGGAAACCTGCGAGTATTGACACACCAATGCCCGTTAGCCGGAGTCCAAGGTAGACTCAGATACTGCTGGATCTAAGGCTGAGTCCCTTTAAGCAAAAAAACTTCCTTTTTTTTTTTTTTTCTGGTCAATAGTGGACCTAAGTCCTAGACCTGAAGATCCACAAAACCGCCACTAGGTGTCCCTGTGTGGCCAAAAGACCCAGCTGCACGCTCTGTATCCTTTCTTCCTCTGCCTCCAGGAGGGAAAGACCAGCCAGAGAAAAAGTTTTTCCCTTTAAACAGACCCTGACGCTGCTGGCCCGCCCCCCCCCGACGCTATAAAAGGCGGCGCGCATGCGCGCGCGCACGCACACGCGCGCACGATCGCGCGCACCACGCTGAAACCACATGGAGGAAGCAGAGCAGAGGAAACAACATGGACCAGCGTTTAGGTAGCACCAACAGACACCAGGTAAGCACTAATCTTATTGTAGTGCACACATAGCGAGGAAGCTGTCCCCATGGGCTTCCTAAGAAACAGGAGTTTTTACCAGCAATTTCCTCTTTAAAACATGTGGGGTTGCAGTATCAGTGTTAACAGGCAGACCTGGGGTGAGTAGCAAATATATAACTTACACAAGTATACATATATCTACATGTTATCTGGGTAAACATTAGTATCCCATCCTGCCTACACAGACATAGTGGAGATAGTGGCTGATGCACAAGCATACTGTTAGCCAACCCAGAACCCCCAGGGGGATACCTACTGTCGAACCAAGTCCCGCAGGTTCCCTCTTACCTGCTCCACGCCGCAGGGTATTGCAAAATGCAAGAGGCCCAATCTTCCCCCATCTCCGTGGGTATTGTCTTGGACCTTCAGGGACCGGGTCCTGTGTTAAGGAACCCACACCCCTGGACCTATATAGCATCCTGGCATCAGTAGCGTTTAGTTCTTGGAAGAGACTAAGGCACTGGAGCCCAGAATCCAGCCCTCCAAGGAGAGGCATTATAGGCAAAACCCCACTCCAGCAGGGCCCGGGTACCGTACACCTTGGCTTTGAAGCACTTCGGACGGATCCGGCTAGCTATCCTGGGTCCCGAGACCTCCGAGGGACAGCTAGATGTGACCAACACCTAAGACACTGGCGAAAAAACTGAAGCACTCTCAGTGGGAGGGGGTTATATAGGGAGGAACTTCCTGTGAAATTGATTACACCAGTGTCCACACCTGAAGGTACCCATATAACCCATATGTAATGGCTATGCGCTCTGTGTCCCGTGATGTACGATAAAGAAAACACGCAGGCTCAGAAGCAAGTTATGAGACGGGAGCGCTCGTTCTGGTGAAAGTAGCGTTCGTAATGGAAATAGCACATTCATCAACACTGTAACAGACTGAAAAGCGCGAATCGTCTTTTACTAACATGAAATCAGCAAAAGCCGCCCAAAGGGTGGCGCGATCCAAATGGAACTTCCCCTTTATAGTGCCGTCGTACATGTTGTACGTCACAGCGCTTTGCTAGAGCATTTTTTTCACAACTGTGTGTAGCCAAGGCCGTTTTAATGATCGGTTTAAAAACTTCATTTTTTAGAACCCGAAAAACGGCGGTGTGTACGCGGCATTAGACCTGCTCTTTTATGAAAACACAATCTGTTTCTAAGGTCACTTTCCACCGCAGTGGTCACCAAAAGTTTGCCTCACCTATGGCCATCAAATGCAGCCTCACTGTGCCCATCAGATGCAGCCTTCTGTGCCCATCAGATGCAGACTCACTGTGCCCATTAAATACAGCCTCACTGTACCCATGAAATGCAGCCTCACTGTACCCATGTAATGCAGCCTCACTGTACCCATCTAATGCAACCTTATCAGTGCCCCACCAAATGGAGCCTCACTGTGCCCATGACATGCAGCCTCACTGTGCCCATGACATGCAGCCTCACTGTGCCCATGAAATGCAGCCTCACTGTGCCCATTAAATGCGGCCTACCAGTGCCTGGATCACACAGAGCAGCGATCTCCTGCTGTGTCATGGAGCTTAGATTTTAATTTCCCGGGCGGGCCACTGTAACAAAGTCCCACCTCCTAGACTGGTTCCTATGATACACATCACACTGATTCAATTTCCTGGGAATCTAGATCTATTAAACATCATCTTTCACAATGAATACAAAAAATTGGGCTAACTTTACTGTTTCTGTCTTTTTTTTTTATTCAGTGAAGTTTATTTTTTCCATTAAAAACAAAAAATACAGAGCGACTTAAAATTTTGCAACAACTGCCATTTGATTTTCCACAGTCTTTGCAATATATATAATGTTTGGGGGTTTTAAGTACATTTTTTGCAAAAAAAAATACTAATTTTAACTTCTAAGCAACAAGTGTCAGAAATAGGCTTGGTCCTTAAGTGTATAAAGTAGGGTTGTCCCGATACCACTTTTTTAGGACCGAGTACAAGTACTGATACTTTTTTTCAAGTAGTCGCCGATACCGAATACCGATACTTTTTTTAAATGTATCCCCAAATGCAGCCATGTATGTCCCCCACATATTGCAGCCATGTCCCCCACAGATGCAGCCATGTCCCCCACATATTGCAGCCATGTATGTCCCCCACATATTGCAGCCATGTATGTCCCCCACATGTTGCAGCCATGTATGTCCCCCACATTGCAGCCATGTATGTCCCCCACATATGCAGCCATGTATGTCCCCCACATATTGCAGCCATGTATGTCCCCACATATTGCAGCCAATGTATGTCCTCCATATTGCAGCCATGTATGTCCCCCACATATGCAGCCATGTATGTCCCCCACATATTGCAGCCATGTATGTCCCCCACATATGCAGCCATGTATGTCCCCCCACATATGCAGCCATGTCATTTCCCCCATATTGCAGCCATGTCATGTCCCCCATATTGCAGCCATGTCCCCCATATTGCAGCCATGTCCTGTTCCCAATACCTGTAGATATGATGTCGCCGCCGCTGCCGCATACCGCTGTTTATCCCCCTGCATTATAGCGTAGCGCGCATTACAAGCTTTCGTTCTGAATACTTGTAATGCCAGCGCCGCCATGTATAGACACTCCCCTTCTCAAGATTGGAGGGATCCGTCCAATCCCGAGCAAGGGGGAGTGTCTGTACGCGGATTCGTGCATAGACACATATTGCAGCCATGTATGTCCCCCACATATGCAGCCATGTATGTCCCCCACATATTGCAGCCATGTATGTCCCCCACATATGCAGCCATGTATGTCCCCCCACATATGCAGCAATGTCATGTCCCCCATATTGCAGCCATGTCATGTCCCCCATATTGCAGCCATGTCCTGTTCCCAATACCAGTAGATATGATGTCGCCGCCGCTGCCACATACCGCTGTTTATCCCCCTGCATTATAGCGTAGCGCGCATTACAAGCTTTCATTCTGAATACTTGTAATGCCAGCGCCGCCATGTATAGACACTCCCCTTCTCGGGATTGGAGGGATCCGTCCAATCCCGAGCAAGGGGGAGTGTCTATACGCGGATTCGTGCATAGACACTCCCCCTTGCTCAGGATTGAACGGATCCGTCCAATCCCGAGAAGGGGAGTGTCAATACATGGCGGCGCAGGCATTACAAGTATTCAGAACGAAAGCTTGTAATGCGTGCTACGCTATAATGCAGGGGGATTAACGGCGGTATGCAGCAGCATCATAACTACAAGTATGAGGGACAGGCAATGGCTGCAATATGGGGGGGAAGTATTCTATTTTAGTATCGGGGGTATTTGCGGGAGTACAAGTACTCCCGCAAATACTCGGCATCGGTCCCGATACCGATACTAGTATCGGTATCGGGACAACCCTAGTATAAAGGTCATCTGGCTTTGGTGAGTTTACCCAAAAAAGGGGGTTTTCACTGTGTGGCTGTGAGAGACATTTCATCCTGGTGGATCACATAATACTGGAGCGAAAAAATCGCTGATGACTTAAAGCGGAGCTCCACCCTAAAGGTGTTTGCACCCACTACCGGCATAGACTCCGTGAGGACCTGCAGGTAGTGCGTCGTTTTTAATTAAAAAAAATTACGGAGGAGATTGGCTTTAATATTTGGAAATGATTGCTCTGTTATGGACAACAGATGCACATATATTCTCTTGTGATAAGGATGTAACGTTTGATTGTTATTAGCATGTTTTGCACTTCATTGTAAAATAATTATTGACATTTATTGTCATTTTTGTGTGTTTGCATTTTTTAGAAAGTATTATATTGAGCTATTAGTGTCGTGTTTTAGTGTTGTATTTATATGGTTTTTAATTACCCAGCTGAGACACAACGTTGTTATAGTAGTTCTGTCGAGATTCCTACATCTATGCCAGATCCCTCAGTCAGGAGGGTGACAACTTTCTCCTATACAGTTAAAGACCTCAGTGGTGTCACCTTCTCTCCTGTGGCCTGCTGACTAGACAATAAAGGAGCAAATATAAGCTTAAAGTAGAACTTACAGTAATTCTCCCAGTCAACATTGACTAATTGTAATCCTTACGCTGCTAGCTTTAGTAAATAGATAGGAAATTATATTATATTTACTTGTTTTAAACTTATTTTTACATTTCTTCAGTTACTTTGTGGTTTGCAGGCCAAAGCAAATGATGTCATATAAGAACTGTTGATAATCAGTATATATCCGCCTCTAATACTAAATACCACCACTGCGCCTATGAAAAATAGAAATGGAAGAAGCTGCCACTTAAAAAGCGATAAATGTGTAAATATTTTAACCTTTAAAAAAACAATTGAAAAAATAGGATTTTTTGTACTCACCCTAAAATCCTTTTCTCTGTCGTCCATGGACGGGCACAGCTCCTTAATTCTTGACAAGTGGGTTATGTTCCTGTTCACAGGAGAGGACTAGGCAGAAACATGTTAGATAATTAAATACATGTTAGTTTAACAGAGTTGAACAGCCCCGTCCAGTGGGCGGTCCCTCCAGACATAACCCTCCTCCCTGCAGTATGCAGCCTCAGTTTGTAACAAGCAGTACAAACCTAAACAGGAGGGGTGGGTACTGTGTCCGTCCATGGACCTCAGAGAAAAGGATTTTATGGTGAGTACAAAAAAATCCTATTTTCTCTTATCGTCCATGGATGGACACAGCTCCTTAAAGCGGAGTTCCACCCAAAAATGGAACTTCCGCTTAACCCACTCCTCACTCCCTTACATGCCACATTTGGCATGTAATTTTTTTGGGGGGGGAGTGGGGGCTTCAGGAGGATTGGGACTTCCTGTCCCACTTCCTGCTTCCGCCGAGGGGCTGGTTAGGCGATTAAGCTTAATTGCCTACAGCAGCCCCTCCCTGTAGGCGATCGCATGGGACACATGACAGGTCCCATGCGATCGCCTGTCCAATCAGCGGTGGGCCGCGCCGCTCGCGCATGCGCAGTTCCGCTCGCGCATGCGCAGTGGGTGCCCGGCCGTGAAGCCGAAGAACGGGGAGGGGGGGAGAGGAGCGGAGCCCCGGTCGGCGCGTCGCTGGAACGCTGGAGCAGGTAAGTGATTGTTTATTAAAAGCCAGCAGCTACACTTTTTGTAGCTGCTGACTTTTAATAAACAAACATATTGGCTGGAACACCCCTTTAAGTCTTGACAAGTGGGACGTCCCCAAGCAGTTTAAAAAACGAGGGGTGGGAACAGTATCAGTAAAACCAATTTTAACTTCACCCCAAAACAAGCAGACGGTAAACAGCCACCCAAAAAACGTAGCGGCCGAAAGAGGCATCAGAAGATGCACTCACAGCAACCATGTAAAATCTGGAAAAAGTGTGAATGGACGACCAAGTTGCCGCCCCGCACACCTGTGAGACAGATGCATGATGTCGGAAAACCCAGGAAGCACCAATTGCCCTGGTCGAAAGTGACGTGAGCCTAATAGGCCTGTATGACGGTCTGAGCATAAACAAAAAAACTGTCAGACAGGAGGTCTCCAAGAATTGGAGAGATCACTGTTGACAAAAGGGGCTACATAGGCAATAATGGGCTATACTCAAACAAGTATATATAAATAAGTTTATTTAGAGGAAATATATTATCTAAAAGCACCCCCCTACCCCAAATATAAAGAGGCTGTAACAATCAAAGCCAAACAGGTCTCTAGATAAACAAAGAGTGGCATATCAATGAACAACTAGTCCACTATATAAGTGTTGGATACCAACACACAGAGACAAATACAAACATATAACAATTAAAACGGGTGTCCGGACTGTGGTGACCGCACTGATTAAGGTTCCCAGCGGTAATACACCGCATACAAAATATAATGAAAAAATATAATAAATTGAATAGCATATATAAAGGGAAACCCCAATGAGTGCGTCCCCGCGGGGGATAGAAATATGACGGTCTGCCTGATCCACTGAGAAATGGTGGTCGACGAGACTGCCAGGCCCTTTTGTGGACCAGACACCGACACAAAAGGAGCGTCAGATCTCCGAAACTGAGCCGTAGTAGGCAGGTACACCCGCAAAGCACGTACCACGGCTAAAGTAGAAAACGCAACCTCCTTAGCATGCACCGGCCGAGGACAAAAGGATGGAAGAACAAAGTCCTCATTTAGGCGAAATGCCGAAACCCATTGGGGAAAAGGTGAACCAGGAGGGGGAAGTGTATGACAAAACCCCAGCACAAAAAGGTACCCACCAGTGAATAGGTCACAAAAGGCCACTGAAAAAAAAAAAACACATCCAATGCTGAAATCTGCCCCCAAACGGTGCTAAGACAATTTTTAGACCCATTTCGAAGCTGTAAAAACAGCAGGACCCTGGACACCGAGTACGTCGGTGGACGTCACCCCATCTCTTCGCACAAAGAGACGTAGGCCTTCCAGGTGTGATGGTAAATCCTCCTGGAAGGAGACTACCTTGCTTTCAGCATGTGTGTGATGACCGAGTCGGACAGGCTCCAGTCTCTTAAAACCTGGCTTCCAATAGCCATGTCGTGCAAGCCAGTGACTGTACCACAGGAGGAAGTATGGGACCTTGAGACAGAAGGTCCTCCCACTCTGGCAACCACCAGGGTACATCTGCCACCAGGCGCCCGAGATCGATCGGCGTACCAAGGACGCCGAGGCCAAACTAGGAGCCATTAGAATCATCGGGATCCCCTCCGCCTCCACTATGTGGAGCAGCCGAGGAAGCAACTACAATGGAGGAAAGGCATAATGTAGCCGACACAGACCCCACAGGACCACCAATGCGTCTGATGCGTCCGTACAGGGATCACTAGACCTGGCCACGAACTCCGACACCTTGTGGTCGAGACGAGCAGCCAGGAGATCCATGCTCTGGGAGTCTCACCTCCTGCAAGGGAGCTGAAACACCTCCAAGTACAGAGACCAGTCGCCCTGGCCCAGCATCTGGTGACTCCAGTAGTCCGCCTGCCAGTATACCCGATGGTAGACCGAAGCCACAGCGCACACTTCATGTCCCTGTATCCGCAAAGCCCCAGCCATTTAGAGCGGTCATATGCAGTGACAAAGCGACAGACTAATATATAGGACCCACATGTTCATAGAACATAATTGGCATATTCATGTAGTGAGCTTCGTAAACATAACCGCCCATATTCACATTCCAGCGCCACTCCTCAGCAGCACGTAATGCTACATCCATAATAACAATATGACTCCTTATCGAAAATATAACTTAACCTTATCAAACATATTTCAAAAATTAACAATTGATCTGACTACAATATAAAGTGAGGATGTGCTTAGCTGAGAAAGCTCTTCCTCCATATAAAAATAAAAAATAAATCCCCTAGGCCAAAAAACATTAAGCAACTGAAGTAAAAAAAAAAGGAAAAATAATATACCTTCCTACAGTACATTCAGAAAGTATTCACAGCACTTAATTTTTTCCACATATTGTTATAAACACACATGCTCAGAATCAATGCTAAAGATCAGACAACAATAGCAAAAGTTGCCCAAAGAGTGGCGGTAAAGAGCAGAACAACCACAAAGTACGTCTATTTCGTCACTACGTTCGTGTTTGTTGGCTGAAAAATTCCTGCCAAGTTCATGAACAGTGCCGTTCAGAGCAAAATCCACGGAAAAGTCAGTTGGAAGTCCGATTGTGTGTATGAGGCTTTAGAACCACCAGGACTCTCCCTAGAGCGGGTCGCCTGGCCAAACTGAGCGATCGGAGAAGGGCCTTAATCAGGATCGCTTACAGAGCAACCATCTGTGCAGCACTCCACCAATCAGGCCTGTATGGTAGAGTGGCCAGACAGAAACCGCTCCTCAGTAAAAAGGACATGACAGCGTGCCTGGACTTTGCCAAAAGACACCTGAAGGACTCTCGGATCATGAGAAACAAAATTCTCTGGTCTGATGAAACAAAGATTGAACTTTTTGGCCCGAAGGGCAAGCATCATGTCTGGAGGAAACCAGGCACCACGTATCACCTGGCCAATGCTATCCCTACTGTGAAGCATGGTGGTGGCAGCATCATGCTGTGGAAAAGTTTTTCAGCGGCAGGAACTTGGAGAGTAGTCAGGATCAAGGGAATGATGAATGCAGCAATGTACGGAGACTTCCTTGATGAAAACCTGCTCCAGAGCGCTCTGGACTGGGGCAAAAATTAATCTTCCAATAGGACAACGACCCTAAGCACACAGCCAAGATAACAAAGAAGTGGCTATGAGACAACTCTGTGAATGGCCCAGCCAGAGCCCAGACTTGAACCTGACTGAACATCTCTGAGAGATCTGAAAATGGCTGTGCACCGACGTTCCCCATCCAACCTGATGGAGCTTGAGAGGTCCTGCAAAGACAAATGGGAGAATCTACCGAAAAAAAGGGATTTTTAATAACAGCTTACCTGTAAAATCCTTTTCTTGGAGTACATAACGGGACACAGAGCGCATAGTCATTACATATGGGTTATATGGAGTACCTTCAGGTGTGGACACTGGTGTAATCAACTTCACAGGAAGTTCCTCCCTATATAACCCCCTCCCACTGAGAGTGCTTTAGTTTTGTAGCAAGCAATTTCTCTGAGGTTACACAATGTTCCCACAAAGAGGGGTGGGAGCTCTGTGTCCCGTGATGTACTCCAAGAAAAGGATTTTACAGGTAAGCTGTTATTAAAAATCCCTTTTTCTTGATCGTACATCACGGGACACAGAGCGCATAGTCATTACATATGGGATGTCCCAAAGCAATGCTCTATGAAGGGAGGGAGACCGTAAGGCCAAAAATAGCCAAACAGAAACTATATCAGGAGGTAAAATAGCTCCACCAACAGAAAAAAGGGGCGTGAACCGGGCCAGAGGATTTTCTATACTGCTGCCGTAGGACCGCCTGCCCAAATGCTGCGTCCGCAGCCTTTGTGACGTCCAACTTATAAAATTTAGTAAACGTATGTACGGAAAGACCAGGTTGCCGCTTTGCAAACCTGTGCCATAGAGATCTGATGGTGTGCCGCCCAAGAGGCACTCATGGCCCTCGTAGAATGGGCTTTAACTGATAAGGGAGGTGGAACGCGCTTCAGACCATAGGCCTGAAAAATCAGCTGCTTAATCCACCTAGCCAAGGAAGACTTGGCAGCCGGCTGACCCTTCTTGGGGCCATCCGGAAGAATGAAAAGCACATCTGTTTTCCTAATCTTTTCTGTAGCCTTGAGATAAACTCTCATGGCTCGGACCACATCCAAAGTATGAAGCAATCTTTCCTCTCTGGACTGGGGAGTAGGAAAGAAGGATGGTAGGACTAGGTCCTGATTCAAGTGAAAACTGGATATGACCTTAGGAAGGAAAGAAGGCTGAGGCCGCAGAACCACTCTGTCCTTATGCAGAATAAGGTACGGTTCCCTGCAAGACAAGGCTGCCAGCTCGGAGACCCTTCTGGCCGAAGCCATAGCCACCAAGAAAACCAACTTTCGGGTTAGCAGCACAAGAGGGATTTCTGCCAGAGGTTCAAACGGCTGCTTTTGTAAAGCTGACAAGACCAGATTTAAATTCCAGGGGCAGAGGGGAGCTCTAATAGGGGGATTTACATGCAAGACCCCCTGCAAAAAGGTTTTTACAAGCGAATGTGTGGCCAAAGGCCTTTGAAACCATATCGATAAGGCAGACACCTGCCCCTTTAGAGTACTAAGAGCCAACCCCTTGTCAACGCCAACCTGGAGGAATCGCAAGATCCTGTCAATAAAAAACTTGCGAGGATGCCCTCCTTGAGACTCGCACCACTCCACATAGGTTCTCCAGACTCTGTAATAGATATTTCTAGAGACTGGCTTTCTAGCTTGAATTAACGTAGATATGACTTGGGCAGAGAGGCCTCTGCCCTTAAGAATTAGGGATTCAGCCGCCAAGCCATCAAATTTAGCTGCTGTGAAGCAGGGTGGTAGATCGGGCCCTGAGACAGCAGATCTGGGCGCAGGGGGAGTGGCCACGGTGCCCTTACTGACATCCTCACGATGAGTGCGTACCAAGCCCTTCTGGGCCAGGCTGGGGCCACCAGGATCACCGGCCTGCGCTCCACCCTGATCCTTCGTAGAAGGCGGGGAATCATCTGTAGTGGAGGGAACGCATACAGGAGAGAAAACTGGTGCCAGGGGCAAACCAACGCATCGGTCCCGTAGGCCGAGGGGTCCCTGGCTCGGGATACAAATTTGTCCAATTTCTTGTTGAATCTTGTTGCCATGATGTCCACATCGGGAACTCCGAATCTTTGGCAAATCTCTTGGAATACCTGGGGGTGAAGAGACCACTCTCCCGGGAGTAACTGTTGACGACTCAAAAAATCTGCTTGAGAATTGTCTATCCCTGGGATGAACACTGCTGAGATGCAGGGTACATGGGCTTCGGCCCATGCAAAAATTAGGTTTACTTCCCTTTGAGCCGCCAGGCTCTTTGTGCCCCCCTGGTGGTTTATGTATGCCACCGCCGTGGCATTGTCGGACTGTATCCTTACTGGCAGACCCTGCAGGGGGAGAGTCCAGGCGACCAGGGCCAACCGAACAGCTCTGATCTCTAGGACATTGATGGGAAGCAGACTTTCTGCCTCTGACCACTGTCCCTGCTGGGTCCGTTTTCCTAAGATTGCCCCCCAACCTGTTAGGCTGGCATCTGTGGTTACTATTTTCCACGAGATGGGGCAAAAGGTTTTCCCTTTTGATAATTTTTGAGGGATCAGCCACCAGTACAGGCTGTGCCTGACTTCTGGAGAAAGAACTAATGGACGGTCTAATGCCTGTATGGACTTGTTCCAAGCAGAGAGAATAGCTGCTTGCAGAATTCTGGTATGGATCTGGGCGTAGGGCGCTGCTTCGAAGGCGGCCACCATCTTCCCCAGCAGTCGCATGCATAGGCGAATAGTCGGCTTCTTTTTGCCTAAGACTATTTGAATCGTTTGAATCAACGACCTGATCTTCTCTTGAGGTAAAAATACCCTCTGGCATTCTGTATCTAACCGAAAGCCTAGATATTCCAACTGTCTTGTGGGTTGTAACCTTGATTTTTCTTGGTTCACAATCCACCCGAACTCTTCTAGATGCCGCACTGTGCGGACTACTGCATGATTGAGGTTGGAAGCTGAACTGTCGATAACCAGGAGATCGTCCAGGTATGCTAGGACCAAGATGCCTTCTGTCCTTAGGACGGCTAGTACCGGGGCTAACACCTTTGTGAATACCCGTGGAGCTGTTGCCAACCCGAAAGGGAGGGCTACGAACTGGTAATGACTTTGGTTTATCGTAAAACGAAGAAACTTGTGATGTGCTGGGTAAATTGGCACATGCAGATATGCATCCTTTATGTCTATAGATGCTAGGAAGTCGCCCTGATGCAGGCTGGTTGTCACTGAACGTATGGAGTCCATACGGAAGGTCTGAATCCTTAGAAAGCGATTTAGGCGTTTGAGGTCTAATATAGGCCTGACGTCGCCATTGGGTTTTGGTATAACAAAAAGGTTGGAGTAGAATCCCAGACCCCTTTCTTGGGTTGGTACTTCTACAATTACTCCTTGGAGCGAGAGGCGATCCAACGCCTTTACGAGAGAGGCCCTCTTTAACGGGTCGCTTGGAAGACTTGACCCCTGAAAATGAGGAGGGGGGATTTCTCGAAACTCTAGTTTGTAGCCTGAGGCTACTACGGACCGAACCCAAGAGTCGGGAATTCTGGCCTTCCAGACTTCGGAGAAAAACTGAAGTCTTCCCCCCACCCAAGAGAGTGGGGGCGCCCCTTCATGAATCTGATTTGATGACTGGTTTAGCCGGCTTGCGAGACCAGGGCCTCTTGTTTGCCGCGGCTTGTCCCTGTGGGCGGCTATAAATTGCTGAACGCCCGGGAGGCCGTCGATACTGACGGGAAGTCGAAGGGGCCGATGCAATGGCCTGTCGTTTAAACGTGGGCCCACGCGGTCTTTTCTTGACCGGTAAGGAAGTACTTTTTCCACTTGATATGGTGTGGATATATTTATCTAGGTCTTCCCCGAATAGTCTTCCCCCATGAAAGGGAAACCCTGCTAGAAGCTTTTTGCAGGGTGCCTCTGCTGACCAGTTCTTTAGCCACAAAAGACGACGCATGTGAACCATCAGTAGAGATGAACGGGATGCCTGTTGGATGGAGTCCTTAATAGCATCTACTGCAAAGCAGAGAGCCCTAGGGAATTCTGCTAATTCATGAGTATGCTGAGCCGGCATGTCCTTCAATATATGCTTTGCCTGATCCTTCAAGGCCTGACAAACACCAATGGCTGCTACTGCTGGCTGAACCATGGCACCTACTGAGGTAAAAGCTGCTTTCAGTAGGGTCTCGAATTTCTTGTCGACCGGATCCTTGAACATATGGACATTTTCAACCGGACAAGTCAGGGATTTATTCACGCAGGAAATGGCTGCGTCCACTGTAGGGAGAGCCCATTTCTTTACATATTCCTCTTCCATAGGGTAAAGAATAGAGAATCTTTTAGGAGGAACAAAGATTCTATCAGGTCGAGCCCAATCTTGGTAAATCACGTTCCGCAGAAGGGGGTGCATTGGAAAAGATGCACCAGTTAATGGGCCTTTAAAGAACCCAATGAGGATACCTCCGGGGCTACTAGTTCTGGCACTGGAAGTTTAAAGGCAGTGCGAACCATATCTGTCAAAGACTGGATCCACAGGCCCTCCGCTTGAGAGGCCGAAAAATATTCATCTATAGTGGAATTTTCCCTGTCTGAACCGTCGGGACTTGGGTCTGCCTGATCCCCTTGTGGGTCCCGTTCCTCTGAAGAGGAGACCTCCGTATCTGAAAACCCCACACTGGGTGAGGGGGATCTAGCCCGCTTGCTACTTGGGCAAGGACGGGAAAACAACGCAGTTAACCTTTTCTCTAGCCCACACATGGTGGCTGCTAGCATTTCTTCCGTCACGTAAACGGGAATGGGTGGATCGGGGGCCGCCTCTGCCCCCAGCACCCCCAATGGCTCTTGTACTATGCCACTCGGTGTCCTGACTGGCGAGGGTAGGGCCGTAGAAGCCTGGCCCAAATCCTCTGACCCCGATGGAGACCCCTTTTGCTTTTTGGCACCTTTAGCAGCCTTGGCTGGTCCAGATCCCTTTGGAGCCATTGTACAACCTTGGGTCACCCCTATAGCCAACACCTGACTGTTGTAGCTAGGAATAACCAATATGAGGGCAGGTATGAGAGAAATGAAAAAGAACTAATTTTCTCTCTTTTCTTTTATATTTCTCTTTTTTTTTTTTTCAAAAAAATTTTTTTTTTTTTTTTTTTTTTTTTACCCGCCTGGGAGGTGGCAATACCGAGGAAGCCTGTGAGTATTGACACCCCAATGCCCGTTAGCCGAGTCCGGAGTCCAAGGTAGACTCAGATACTGCTGGATCTAAGGCTGAGTCCCTTTAAGCAAAAAACTTTTTTTTTTTTTTTTTTTTTCTGGTCAATAGTGGACCTAAGTCCTAGACCTGAAGATCCACCAAACCGCCACTAGGTGTCCCTGTGTGGCCAAAAGACCCAGCTGCACGCTCTGTATCCTTTCTTCCTCTGCCTCCAGGAGGGAAAGACCAGCCAGAGAAAAGTTTTTCCTTTATACAGACCCTGACGCTGCTGGCCCGCCCCCCCCGACGCACGCCGACGCTATAAAAGGCGGCGTGCACGCGCAGCGCGTATGCGCGCGCACACACCGCGCGCATGATCGCGCGCACGATCGCGTGCACGATCGCGCGCGACCACGCACGCTGAACCCACATGGAGGAAGCAGAGCAGAGGAACAACATGGACCAGCGTTATGCAGCACCAACAGACACCAGGTAAGCACTAATCTTATTGTAGTGCACACACAGCGAGGAAGCTGTCCCCATGGGCTTCCTAAGAAACAGGAGTTTTTTACCAGCAATTTCCTCTTTAAAACATGTGGGGTTGCAGTATCAGTGTTAACAGGCAGACCTGGGGTGAGTAGCAAATATATAACTTACACAAGTATACATATATTTACATATTATCTGGGTAAACATTATAATCCCATCCTGCCTCAACAGACATAGTGGAGATAGTGGCTGATGCACCAGCATACTGTTAGCCAACCCAGAACCCCCAGGGGGATACCTACTGTCGAACCAAGTCCCGCAGGTTCCCTCTTACCTGCTCCACGCCGCAGGGTATTGCAAAATGCAAGAGGCCCAGCCTCCCCCATCTCCGTGGGTATTGTCTTGGACCTTCAGGGACCGGGGTCCTGTGTTAAGGAACCCACACCCCTGGACCTATATAGCATCCTGGCATCAGTAGCGTTTAGTTCTTGGAAGAGACTAAGGCACTGGAGCCCAGAATCCAGCCCTCCAAGGAGAGGCATTATAGGCAAAACCCCACTCCAGCAGGGCCCCGGGTACCGTACATCTTGGCTCTGAAGCACTTCGGACGGATCCGGCTAGCTATCCTGGGTCCCGAGACCTCCGAGGGACAGCTAGACGTGACCAACACCTAAGACACTGGCGAAAAAACTAAAGCACTCTCAGTGGGAGGGGGTTATATAGGGAGGAACTTCCTGTGAAGTTGATTACACCAGTGTCCACACCTGAAGGTACTCCATATAACCCATATGTAATGACTATGCGCTCTGTGTCCCGTGATGTACGATCAAGAAAATAGGTGTACCAAGCTTGTAGCATCATACTCGAAAATACATGAGGCTGTAACTGGTGGGAATGGTGCTTCAACAAAGTATTGAGCAAAGGCTGAGAATACTTATGTACATGGGATTTTTTTTTTTTTTTTTATAAATTTGCAAAGATTTCAACCAAACTTCTTTTGTGTTGTCATTATGGGGTATAGCTTGTAGAATTTGAAGAAAAATAATGAATTTAATTTTGGAACAAGACTGTAAACAAATAAAAAATTTGGAAAAAGTGAGGCGCTGTGAATATTTTCGGATGCACTGTATCTATTTACTAATGCTGGTAGCAAAAAGATTAAAACCAGTACATTTTGATTAAGAGAATAATGTTCTGCCTTAAAGCGGAGTTCCACCCAAAAATGGAACTTCCGCTGTGATGGTGACCCCCCTGACATGCCACATTTGGCATGTCATTTTTTTGGGGGGAGGAGCGGGTACCCTATTTTTACAGGGAACCCAGCTCCCACCTCCTCCTCTGCGGCGCCGGAAAGATCACCTCGTCCCCCTCCCTTCCTGCAATCTTCTGGGACACGTCACAGGTCCAAGAAGAATGCCCAGCCACACAGCACAGCTCACGCATGCGCAGTGCGCGCCCGGTTGTGAAGCCACAGCCGGGCGCCCACAATTAGAATGCCAGTGTCGTGGAGAGGAAGAGGAGAGGAGCGAGGCTTTGTGCCTGCATAGCTGGACTGTGGGACAGGTGAGTGTCTGATTATTAAAAGTCAGCACCTACACTTTTTGTAGCTGCTGACTCTTAAATGGGTGGAATCCGCTTTAAGTATTCACTGAACTGTCACCAATACGTCAGTATTGTTTGCCAGAAATGAAAGTATTTCTGTTGATAAATCAAAAGGCTGCAGTATAAGAAGCCAATGCTATACTTGCCTGTCCACATCACTATAGGGACCGGCAGACAGAACCACATAGCGTGGCGGGGGGGCATACATCCAATCCATTTTTATTTGTTGTATTTTCAGGGACAAAGTCCCTTTAAATGCATGTGCAAATACTACTTAGCAAAGTTCTTTTATTTCTGCCACAACCCTCACCATAAGAGCTTAGCCAGACAGAGCAGGAACAGGGAAGTTACGCTGTAATAAAAAAAACGTACGTGGAACAATTACATAACCAATGATTAATTACTAATCCATACAGCATGAAGCCAGAGTTTTACAGCCCAAGTGCCATCTCCTGTCAGTACCAGGATGTATACTTCACATATAGTATGAAGATTTTACTTCCATTAGGCCAGGGGTGTGCAAACTTTTTTCAAAGAGGGTCAGATTTGATGAAGTGAACATGCGTGAGGGCCGACCATTTTGCCTGACATTCTGTGAACCATTAAAATTCGGTCTAAGTGTGTTCGTCCGAGCAACTAATACACGGCCCAACAAGAATTCTCCTACCTTTGTGGCTGTGTGGTGAAGACATAAGCTTGGGGTGTTATTTGGATATATATATATCTTTTGTAGCGCCCAATGAATCCCAGAGCGCCGCTCAGGACAAAGGATGAGCTCAGGCACGTTGTTTTGATATATACCCGTATTTATCGGCGTATAACACTCACCTTCATTTTAAGAGAGAAGTTTCAGGAAAAAATAATACATTTTAAATAGAAAACTTTGAAACAAAATAATGGGCATAGTCCATCAATGCAGCCTGATCAGTGCCCATCTGCAGCCATACCATTGCCCATCAATGCAGCCTGCACAGTGCCCATCAGCAGCATCACCATTGCCAATTAATGCAACCTGCACATTGCAAATGAATGCAGCCTACACAGTGCTCATCAGCAGCCTCACCATTACAAATGAATGCAGCCTGCACAGTGCCCATCAGCAGCCTCACCATTACAAATGAATGCAGCCTGCACAGTGCCCATCAGCAGCCTCACCATTGCAAATGAATGCAGCCTGCACAGTGCCCATCAGCAGCCTCGCGATTGCAAATTAATGCAGCCTGCACATTGCCTATCAGCAGCCTTACCATTGCAAATTAATGCAGCCTGCACAGTGCCCATCAGCAGCCTTACCATTGCAAATTAGTGCAGCCTGCACAGTGCCCATCACCAGCCTCACCATTGCAAATAAATGTAGCCTGCACAGTGCCCATCACCAGCCTCACCATTGCAAATAAATGCAGCCTGCACAGTGCCCATCAGCAGCCTCACCATTGCAAATTAATGCAATCTGCACAGTGCCTATCAATGCAGCCTCCACATTGCCCATCAGCAGCCCCACCATTGCCAATTAATGCAGCCTGATCAGTGCCCAGCTGCAGCCTCGCCATTGCCCATCAATGCAGCCTGCACATTGTCCATCAGCAGCCTCGCCATTGTCAATTAATGAAGCCTGCACAGTGCCCATCAATGCAGCCTGCACATTGCCCATCAACAGCCTCACCATTGCCAATTAATGCAGCCTGATCAGTGCCCAGCGGCAGCCTTGCCATTGCCCATTAATGCAGCCTGCACATTGTCCATCAGCAGCCTCACCATTGCAAATTAATGCAGCTGCACAGTGCCCATCAGCAGCCTCACAATTGCTCATGAATGCAGCCTTACCATTGTAAATGAATGCAGCCTGCACATCCTTGCTAATCTGCAGCCTCATCAGTGCTGGATTACAAAGTGCCACGATCTCCTGTGTACCTGGTGATCAGTCACACACAGTCCCACCTGTGATCAACAGAACTAGGGTTGTCCCGATACCACTTTTTTAGGACCGAGTACAAGTACCGATACTTTTTTTTATGTTCTCGCCGATACCGAATACCGATACTTTTTTTAAATGTCATGTGACAGTTTTCAAACCACAATACAGACTAAGGATATTTTCTTTAGAATTATGAAGAACTCTAACTCAAGACATTATAAAAGAATAAAAATGTTTTATTTGCTTGTCACGCAGTAGTAAAAAACTCAAAGAATTTTCACAGAACATGTTGATAAATACAAAAAAAGTATTCTATTTAGGTATCGGGAGCATTTGGGCGAGTACAAGTACTCCCGCAAATACTTGGTATCGGTCCCGATACCGATGCCGATACTAGTATCTGGACAACCCTAAACAGAACAGTGGTTCAATCCTGGGCCAGGAAGTGAGACTGCGTGTGACTTATTGCCGGGTGCACAGGAGATCGTCGCTCTGTGTAATCCAGCGGCGCCCGCCCCCTCCTTCTACTCAGAGACAACAGGAATCTGCATATAACACGCACACACACGATTTCCTCCTGATTTTCAGGGGGGGAAGTGAATGTTGTGCACCAATAAATACAAGTATATATCTTTTTTGGCCCCTGCAGTGCTCTGGGAATCATTGGGGGCCACAAAAGATATATATAGCCAAATTACCAGTGGGGCAAACCAGAATTGGCCCGCGAGCCAGACTTTGGACATGCCTGCTTTAGGTAATAAAAAATGTATGCACACAGGTACACAATAGTAAAATCTTGTGGTGGAGAAAGCAACTGGGCCAGTTTAAAGTGATTCCAACCTTTTTCTTTTCTAAAATAAGCAACAGGTCATGCTTACACGCTCCTCCTCTTCTGGGGTCCCCTGCCAGCAGTCTTGGCTCCTCCTCTTCTCAGAGTGCCCCCATATTAAGCAGCTTGTATAGGGGCACTCATATCAACACACACAGTACAGCTCAGCCCTGCCCCTCTTCTCTCTGCTCACAGGAGTTGACTGACAGCAACAGTAGCCAATGGCTCCCACTGCTGCCAAACCTGGTTTCTCCTGCATAGGGGATAATATAACTTAAACAGAACTTGTGGGTACACAAATATACTTGCACCTCTCAGTGTGTCTTTTATCAAGCAATGCAGTTACCACAGACTCCTGCACATGTACACAGAAGTAACACCAAGAACACCTTCTCTACAGTCATGAACGGAGGTGGAAACATGATGCTTTGGGGCTGTTTCTCTGCTAAAGGTACAGGCCGACTTTGCCGCATTGAGGGAGCCATGTATTGTAAAGTCTTGGAAGAGAACCTTCTTCCCTTAGCCAGAACACTGAAGATGGGTCATGGATGGGTCTTCCAGCATGACAATGGCCCAAAACATACCACCAAGGCAACAAAAGAGTGACTCAAGAAGAAGCACATTAAGGTCATGGAGTATCCTAGTCAGTCTCCAGACCTTAATCCTATAGAAAATTTATGGACGGAGCTGAAACTTCGAGATCTGTAAAATCTGTAATAGGAGTAGAGGTCGACTTATATATCGGCCGATATTTGACCATTTCGGAGAAATCGTCATCGGCCGATTATTATGCAAATTGGGCCGATATTTAACGCTGGCTGCACCTCTGTGCTAGCAGAGTGTGGAGAAGGGAGGAGGAACGTCGGGTTCCCCCTCCCTTATAAGCAAAGCAAAGCAGTGCCGCCATGTGTGTAACTTTATGGAGAGAGAGAGGAGCTGTCATAATTGAGGTTGGATGTCGGGGTGGGCGGGACCCAGCTATCCAACATCAGCGGATGGGATCTGGGCGGGTCACTACGTGTATGTGGCCCTGCCCCTTTCTTAAACAGCCCAATCATTGGCTGGATAGTTGGTGGGTCCCGTCCACCTCCGACATCACTATGAATTTATCAGCTCCTCTCTCTCCATACAGTTACACACACTGCAGCGCTGCAGAGAGCAGTTTCACACAGTTACACTATTGGCCGTGAAACCTGCCATTGCCATCTGCTAATGCCAACCAGTGCCCCCTGCCAGTGCCAACTGCCAATGCCAACCAGTGCCACCTGCCAGTGCTAACTATTGCCATACAGTGCCACCTGCCAGTGCCAATTAGTGCCATCCAGTGCCACCTGCCGATAGCAATTAGTGCCACCTGCGAGTGCCAACCAGTGCCACCTGCCTGTGCCACTTGCCAATCAGTGCCATCTTCCAGTGCCAATTAGTGCCACTTGCCAGTGTCACCTGTTAGTGCCACCTGCCAGTGTCAATTAGTGCCACCTGTCAGTGCCACCTGCCAAAATAAACAAAAGAAAAAGAAGCGTGCACCGACCTTGTGTATTACCAATAGCAAGGTTTAATTACAATGTAGAGATAATGGCTACTCACAAACAAAATAAAAATCTAGCGTTTACACCACTCCATCAATGCCAACCTGTGCCAGTGCCAATCAGTGCCATCTGCCAAAAAAATCACTAACTACAAGCAATGTCTTACCTCTGTGTATGCCAACAAGGGTTTATCTACCAAGTACAAAGTTATGTTTTGCTTTGGGGTCAAATAATTATTTAACTCACTGAACTGCAACTCAATTTATAACATTTGTTTTATGTGTCTTATTTCTGGATTTTTGGTTGATAATCTGTCTCTATTATATTAAACACACCTATGATAAAAAATAATAGACCCTTCATTTCTTTGTAAGTGGGCAAACCTAGAAAATCTAATAATTATTTCCTCCCTTTATATAGATCCACAGAGTTCCGTTCAATATAGAATAAGCCTGATCCAGGGTATCAGAGTTATTTACCCTCATCGCTTGACTTTCGACAAGTGTGCTCATCCCTGCCGGGGTGCTATAGAAGTGGCTATCCTTCATCTTTAAATCCTCATTATCTATTCCCTTTTAAAAGAAGGGCAGATGTCCAGGAACAATGATTAAAAACCATGAATGTTGTGTCCTTGCCTTTGTTATTTAGTGCATGTTGTATTGTGCACACAATTGTTTTGTACAACCGTAATAAATAATCTGAAAACCCAATAAAACATTTGTGAAATAAAAACCAAGAACAGCCAGACAAAAAATCATACAATAGTCAGGACAAGGACACCTAAGTGCATGTGTGTTAACATTAGACTGCAATCAGCATCTGATCCAGTACATATACTTAGAGAAAACAGTATATCAGTTCCAATGTACAGGGTGAGGGTACAGTATAGGGTGAGGACATTCCCCTGTGTAAGGTGTATGGGGAGAGGATATTGATCTGTTCCCTTGCATGGGGTGAAGACACAGTATAAGGTGTACATAGATGAGGGTACAGTCACTGATCTTGTAAGGGGTATATGAGGTGAGGACAGAGTAATTAATCTTATATTGGGTGAAGACACAGTCACTGATCTTATATGGGGTGCATGGGGTGAAGACACAGTCACTGATCTTATATGGGGTGCATGGGGTGAAGACACAGTCACTGATCTTATATGGGGTGCATGGGGTGAAGACACAGTCACTGATCTTATATGGGGTGCATGGGGTGAAGACACAGTCACTGATCTTATATGGGGTGCATGGGGTGAAGACACAGTCACTGATCTTATATGGGGTGCATGGGGTGAAGACACAGTCACTGATCTTATATGGGGTGCATGGGGTGAAGACACAGTCACTGATCTTATATGGGGTCCATGGGGTGAAGACACAGTCACTGATCTTATATGGGGTGCATGGGGTGAAGACACAGTCACTGATCTTATATGGGGTGCATGGGGTGAAGACACAGTATAAGGTGTACATAGATGAGGGTACAGTCACTGATCTTGTATGGGGTATATGAGGTGAGGACAGAGTAATTAATCTTATATTGGGTGAAGACAAAGTCACTGATCTTATATGGGGTGCATGGGGTGAAGACACAGTCACTGATCTTATATGGGGTGCATGGGGTGAAGACTCAGTCACTGATCTTATATGGGGTGCATGGGGTGAAGACACAGTCACTGATCTTATATGGGGTGCATGGGGTGAAGACACAGTCACTGATCTTATATGGGGTGCATGGGGTGAAGACACAGTCACTGATCTTATATGGGGTGCATGGGGTGAAGACACAGTCACTGATCTTATATGGGGTGCATGGGGTGAAGACACAGTCACTGATCTTATATGGGGTGCATGGGGTGAAGACACAGTCACTGATCTTATATGGGATGCATGGGGTGAAGACACAGTCACAGATCTTATATAGGATGTATGGGGTTATCTGTCCCCTATATAGGATGCATGGGGTGATCTGTCCCCTATATAGGATGTATGGGGTGATCTGTCCCCTATATAGGATGTATGGGGTGATCTGTCCCGTATATAGGATGTATGGGGTGATCTGTCCCCTATATAGGATGTATGGGGTGATCTGTCCCCTATATAGGATGTATGGGGTGATCTGTCACCTATATAGGATGCATGGGGTGATCTGTCCCCTGTATAGGATGCATGGGGTGATATGTCCCCTATATAGGATGTATGGGGTGATCTGTCCCCTATATAGGATGCATGGGGTGATCTGTCCCCTATATAGAATGCATGGGGTGATCTGTCCCCTATATAGAATGCATGGGGTGATCTGTCCCCTATATAGAATGCATGGGGTGATCTGTCCCCTATATAGAATGCATGGGGTGATCTGTCCCCTATATAGAATGTATGGGGTGATCTGTCCCCTATATAGAATGCATGGGGTGATCTGTCCCCTATATAGAATGTATGGGGTGATCTGTCCCCTATATAGAATGCATGGGGTGATCTGTCCCCTATATAGAATGCATGGGGTGATCTGTCCCGCTATATAGCATGCATGGGGTGATCTGTCCCCTATATAGGATGTATGGGGTGATCTGTCCCCTGTATAGGATGTATGGGGTGACCTGTCCCCTATATAGGATGCATGGGGTGATATGTCCCCTGTATAGGATGTATGGGGTGCTCTGTCCCCTATATAGGATGCATGGGGTGATCTGTCCCCTGTATAGGATGTATGGGGTGATCTGTCCCCTGTATAGGATGTATGGGGTGATCTGTCCCCTATATAGAATGCATGGGGTGATCTGTCCCCTATATAGAATGCATGGGGTGATCTGTCCCCTATATAGAATGTATGGGGTGATCTGTCCCCTATATAGAATGCATGGGGTGATCTGTCCCCTATATAGAATGTATGGGGTGATCTGTCCCCTGTATAGAATGTATGGGGTGATGTCTGGGGTGAGGACAGTGTGTGTGATCTTACTTGATCCGGAGAGCAGTGGTGGAGTTCCCGGTGTGTGCTCTCAGAGGGGCCAGGAAGAGGATTCTCATAGCTGTCACTGTCCCCTGTCAGTGGTGTGCCACGTCTCTGTCAGTGTCCGGAGCTGTGACAGCTGCAGAGTACACATGGGTGGGGTATGGGGAGGGGGACACCGGACACCTGCACACCGATCACACCCCTCTCTCTCCCTCTTCTCTCTGTATGACACAGAATCGTTCCGTTCTGCAAAGTGTTCCCCCAGAAACTGCACTCAGGCGCTAAGGTTCCTAGCTGCAGCTTTCCCCTTGTCACTAGGATAATAGTATTGCTGTGTATGGAGGATCAGAGCACACTGACAGCTGCTTATACTAACCCTTTATTTCTCCCTACAGGACGAAGTCAGTGTTTAGCAGCTGTATATAGCTGTATATGTCAGACACCAATGTTCAGTGGTTACTTAAAGCGGAGTTCCACCCAAAAATTGAATTTCCGCTTATCCCACTCCTCACCCCCTTACATGCCACATTTGTCATGTAATTTTTTTTGGGGGGGGAGTGGGGGCTTCAGGAGGAGTTGGACTTCCTGTCCCACTTCCTCCTTCCGCCGAGGGGCTGGCTAGGCGATTAAGCTTAATCGCCTACAGCAGCCCTTCCCTGTAGGCGATCGCCTGGGACACATGACAGGTCCCATGCGATCGCCTGTCCAATCAGCAGCAAGCCGTGCTGCGCACGCATGCACAGCGACGCTTGCGCATGCGCAGTGGGTGCCCGGCCGTGAAGCCGAAGGCTGTCACGGCCGGGTGACCACAGTTACGATGAGGACGCCGGCCGGGGAGGGGGGGGAGGAGCAGAGCCCCGGCCGGCGCGTCGCTGCAACGCTGGAGCAGGTAAGTGATTGAGTTATTTTTTTTCAGTTATTCAGTTCAAAAAGTGAAACACATATATATATTATATAGATTCATTACAAACAGAGTGATATTTTTCAAGCATTTTATTCTTTTAGTTTTGATGAATATTGCTTAAAGCTAGTAAAAACCCAAAATTCAGTATCTCAGAAAATTGGAATATTACAATAGGGGGACCAGACGTCCCCAGAGCCAGTCTGTCCCCTGTTTTGTCCCCAAATTGCAGGGGCGACGCTAGGTACAGGGCCAAAACAAGGGCAGGTGATGAGGTGGGGGGAGGGCGCCGAAGCCAGTGACATACCAACAGGGGGTGGTCCGCCCTGGTGCCACGCACTGGGGGTGTCAGGCCAGTGTCTCCCGCTGTGACAGCTTTAAAATGGGTGCCTGGTTTGCTTCTTTGATAGACATGTGCTGTCTATAATAGGTAGTAGCCGATCCAGGAGGCAGGACTTGTGTGATGGCAGGTGCCAGGTGATTCAAATTAAAGCTGTCACAACAGGCGACGTCGGCTTGTGTGATGATTCGGCCAGCTCTCCTCTTCCTTTCTTCTCTCTGATCCCCTGCACTGGTCAGGCTGCATAGATGGGGACTGGTTAGGCTGCATTGATGGGCACTGGTGAGGCTGCATTGCTGGGCATGGGTCAGGCTGCATTGAGGGGGACGGGTCAGGCTGCATTGGGCATTGGTTAGGCTGAAATGCTGGGCACTGGTAAGGCTGCATTGCTGGGCACTGGTGAGGCTGCATTGCTGGGCACTGGTGAGGCTGCTTTGTTGGGCACTGGTGAGGCTGCATTGCTGGGCACGGGTCAGGCTGCATTGCTGGGCATGGGTCAGGCTGCATTGAGGGGGACGGGTCAGGCTGCATTGGGCATTGGTTAGGCTGAAATGCTGGGCACTGGTGAGGCTGCATTGCTGGGCACTGGTGAGGCTGCATTGTTGGGCACTGGTCAGGCTGCATTGGTGGTCACTGGTCAGGCTGCATAGATGGATACTGGTGAGACTACATTGCTGGGCACTGGTGAGGCCCTGTGCTTCTCCTCAAAAATTGGTAGCAAAGCCCAAGTGCACAGATTTAAATCTGTATTGGGAAAGCTTCCACCAATCTTTGATGCACCACTACATTCCAAAATGGACACTCACCAGAAACCAGTAATAAAAGAACCTTGGTTTATGCCTTAATCAACCACTCCTCTTAATAGTGTATATCCGTTGTTTCCCAACCAGTTTTCCAATATTCATTCCATGTTTCTCCACATTGGATAATCTTAAAAACTCATATGGAAACAAACAACCATCATTGTGGAGCATTCTTTACGTTATTATATTTAGAAATAGGTGTAAAATATTGCCATGTACAAAGATGAGTGCCTTGGGACTGGCACTGAGTCTTTCCAGCAATGCGTTTTTAGAGCTTGTGTGTGCCGTTCTGTCTATAAGAACCAGTGCAGGTTGGGGACAGGACGTGATGTCGGCGTTACCCAGATGCCTCTATGCATTTTGCATCCATGCATCTTCAGGAAGCTTAGGGCACCATCTTACTTTAGATATTTATGCCCTTATTGTGAAATAGATGAGCACAAGTCAGGCTGCATTGATGGGCACTGGTGAGGCTACATTAATGGGCACAAGTCAGGCTGCATTGATGGGCATTGGTAAGGCTGCATTGATGGGCACTGGTCAGGCTGCATTGATGGGCACTGGTCAGGCTGCATTGATGGGCACTGGTCAGGCTGCATTGATGAGCACAGTTGAGCTTGCATTGAAGGGCACAGGGGAGGCTGCTTTGATGGACATAGGTAAAGCTGCATTGTTGGGCACAGGTGAGGTGTCACGGTTCCTACCGTGCCATGCAGGCGACCAGGCGTGGTCACGCCCCAAGTGGCTCTGGTTGGTATTGAACCCAGGACCTCCCTGCTTCAGTTCTTTGCCTCTGAGACACTCCTCAGTTTGGTAATCTGCTTGCTTTCCAGCTAGGTGGTTCTGAATGAGGTGCTGATTGCCTTTCTCTGGATCTCCTTGCAATCTGGAACCTGTCTCTCCTAGTTCAGCTGAGGCAGGTTACCCAATCAACTAGGGCAGGAGTCTCCAAACTACGGCCCTCCAGGTGTTCAGGAACTACAATTCCCATCATGCCTAGTCATGTCTACGAATGTCAGAGTTTTACAATGCCTCATGGGAAGTGTAGTTCCACAGCAGCTGGAGGGCCGTAGTTTGGAGATCCCTGAACTAGGGTATAAAACACTGCCTCACTCTGAGGGATTTGTCAGTTCATTGTCCTGTCATTGCCAAAGGGTCCTGTATTTTGTTTCAGCTACAAGACTGACTCCGCTTCTGACCCTGGCTATGTTTATTGTTTATTCTGGAATCTGGAATCCCTGACCACGGCTTAACCTCGACTACCCTTTGGCAAATCCTTGTCAAGCCCCCCCGTGCACAGACTCACAGCCCAGGTAGCTTCTTACTTTGTTACCGTGGGCTGTGTGTATTTGCAAGGGTGAGTATATTTTGTTGAACCCTTCTCTATTTTTTGTAATAATAAAGAAACCTTTATACATTTATTTTTGATATGTATTTTGTTGCAACTATTTGTTACAAATGTAATATTTTTGGATATGCAACCTGACCACATAACAAGTAGAAAAAAACGAGCCTTGGACTTTAAAGCCTTAATTGGACTTTAACCACTTAAGCCCCGGACCATTATGCAGGTAAAGAACCTGGCCCCTTTTTGCAATTCGGCACTGCGTCGCTTTAACTGACAATTGCGCAGTCGTGCGACGTGGCTCCCAAACAAAATTGGTGTTCTTTTTTTCCCCACAAATAGAGCTTTCTTTTGGTGGAATTTGATCACCTTTGATCACTTTTCTTTTTTGCGCTATAAACAAAAATAGAGCGACAATTTTTAAAAAAAGCTATTTTTTTTTACTTTATTTTTTTCCTCAGTTTAGGCCGATACGTATTCTTCTACATATTTTTGGTAAAAAAAAATTGCAATAAGCGTTTATTGATTGGTTTGCGCAAAAGTTATAGCGTTTACAAAATAGATAGTTTTATGGCATTTTTATTAATAATTTTTTTCTTACTAGTAATGGCGGTGATCAGCGATAATTTTTATTTTTTTGTGACTGTGACATTATGGCGGACACTTTTGACACATGTTTAGAACCATTGTCATTTTTACAGCGCAAAGTGCTAAAAAAATGCGCTGATTACTGTGAAAATGGCAGTGAAGGGGTTAACCACTAGGGGGTGCTAAAGGGGTTAAGTGTGTCCTATTGTGTGTTTCTTACTGTAGTTGGGCGTGGCTGGAAGTGTGACGTCACTGATCGTCGTTCCCTATGACAGGGAACAGAGAAGAACAGGAATTTTTTACACTCACCTCTCCCTGTTCTTCAGCTCCTGTGACCCGATCGCAGGATACCGGCGGCGATCGGGTCCCGCGGTCACGGAGCTCAGGACTAGGTTGCAAGTGCGCCAGCGGTGGCGCGTGCGCAACCCACAGCTGGGCTCTTAAAGGCGACGTACCTGTACATGCTTGTGCCCAGCCCTGCCCTTCTGCCGACGTGTATCGGTGTAAAGGGGTCCTTAAGTGGTTAAACTGAACAACTTTCCTCTGAATTTTTTTATATGGGACAATTTCATAGGTAATTATCTATCCCTAATGACTTGCCATTCATAGGCCATTTAAAAAAAATCCTGGACTTCAAGTGGTTTAAAAAAAAAAAAGAATGGAAAGTGCTTGTTTCAAGCAAGTTCATAAAAACATTCATATACCTGTTGTGAGGGATTAACTCGGTAGCGGGTGTGTGTGACCCCCTGGATGGGTTCACTACACGCTGAACTGTACAAAAAGGCAGTTGAGGAGGATTGAAAACAAATGATATGGTTTATTTTTCCATATTGCTGGATACAAGTGTAAGCAAAAAAACAGCATAAACAAAACAAAACATAAAGTAAACCCTTGCCACTTGGGGCGTCTACCTTCCCAACACAGGAACCTACCTATTGAGTCTGGCACAGCCTACTGCTGGGCAGACACTGCTGGTCCTACAGCAGAAAACAACAGGAAAAGTCTCTTTGATATTTCTCACACAGAAATATCCATCAGCACCTCACCTCTTCAAAAGTGCTTGTGACTGCTCCTTCACTCACACAGCCTCAGGATGCAGCAAGCAGCCGTTATCTTTAGGCTTTATTTATAGGGGCTTTAATTGCTTCATTTTGAACAGCTGAAGGCTTCTAACTCCCCAAACCTCTCTGGCCATTTCTACAGCCGACGCCTAATAGTAATTGGTGTATTGTCTAAACAAGGCAGAAATATATCTCCCGTCTATGACAACACACATAGATTTACCTGACTTCCTGTCACACTGTATAGGGTTTAAAAACCAAATGCTAAAAAACTACCACTTGGGGATCTCTTAACACCCCCCCCCCCCATTTCTTCTTTTACAACTCTCCACCTTTTTCCTTCCTCTCTTTTAGGATAAGATCTATTTTCTATGTAAAGGAAGTGGCACATCTCTGCAAAACCCTATAAGAGGGTGTATGACAACCTCACCCCCGACTCCAACCAGGCCACGGTTCCAACGTGTTTCAGTCCCTTTTCCATTCGATTTTGAGACCTCTGTCCTTGTCTGCACCCTAAGTGGTTGCTACATAGGTGTGTGGAGTGACCTGTGGAACCTTGAGCAGCACCTGTCAATTTAGTTTGGCTCTCTTTTCTATGGTTCCACTCTTAACTCTCCCCAACGTCCCCCCCCCCCAACCTCATGTCCTACATTCACATTTTACATTGTGTTTAGAACAATACCGTTCTCTCTGGTAGTCAACATTATCAGTGTAAACTTGTCTGTCTGTAATTTTTTTGTCTTTTATACCTTCTGTGGCAATGCTGTGCCCTGCTATGGGGTAAGAACAAAATTATATATATATAGGTGCGGCACTACAATACAACTCCCCTTTTATGAATAAAACATTTACAACCATTACACAAAGAATATGCTTGCTAACTGCAAGCTAAGAACACATGACAGTACGTCAGGGATGCTCCTATGTTCCACGGACCGGAAGTGAGCAAATCAAAACTACCATAGGTGACATTAGGAAGCTTCGCCCAATATGTTTTGTCAGTTTGACGTCTTCAGGAGCGTCTTTTTCATTTAGTTATATCTCAAGGAGATAGAATTGAGGCGCAGGCAGATACTCTTTATAATATTAGCCATTGAACCATAGTGCAGAATTGACCCAGGATTCTCACCCAGGCAGGTTGAGGGGGCTTGTGCCATTCAGAGGAAATTGTTTTTTCAGTTGATAAAACGCAGTTAGGGGCCTGGAGATATGGGAGGGGTGACATCTATAATCCTGGGTCTGTGTTTTGTGAATAACAGGCATGCTGATTGTGCAATGCTTTTTGTAGTAAGCTGACCATGGTTCTGGGCTCAATCCCATCAGAGAGAGAAGGTCTCCATCCAGGAATCGGGAGGGCTCAGCTAGGAGAGTGGGAGCCAGATGACCAAGAGTATGGTCCAAGCGTTTGTGAGAGGATGATCTGTAGAAGGCCAGGGCTACAGCGATGTATGTGTAATGGACAATACACACAATGAGTAATGTATAAGTGTAGCGCTCAGAATATTACAATAAATAACAAAATAATTGTATCTAAAATAACATAAATAGTGGTCACTCACTATATGTAAACAGTGAATATATAGTAAAGAAGATCTCTCAGAGTAATAAATACATAATATGTATACACAAATAAATAGTCTACCGCATGTACTGGAACTCAAACTTTGAAGTGATTCATAACACAAACGTGACTTCTTGTGTGTGACGTGGTAAACCTCCACCAATAGGGCTAACCAGATCGTGTAGACTCAAAGAAATGACAACCTCTTATGAGTCAAACAAGCATGATATGAATGGCAGGAGCGTCCTAATAGGAAATAGATCCATACACCCGATCATCAACCAAGGCGGATTTGACCAATTACAGGTTAAACAGTAACGATGTGTGATTGAACTTAGTTGCACTGTGCTCTTTGCATTTTTCCTTACTAGCATAACACTTTACCCACTTCAGCCCCTAATGGTTTTACCCCCTTCCTGACCAGAGCACTTTTTACAATTTGGCACTGCAGCACTTTAACTGGTAATTGCGCGGTCATGCAATGCTGTACCCAAACAAAATTTGCGTCCTTTTTTCCCATAAATAGAGCTTTCTTTTGATATTGTGCTATTTGAGCAGTTTTTATTGTTTGCGCTATACACAAAAAGACAGGCAATTTTGAAAACAAAAACAATATTTTTTACTTTTTGCTATAATAAATATACCCAATTTAAAAATAAATGTGTTCTTTAGTTTAAGCCAATATATATTACTACATTATTACTATATTACATTATTGCTATATTACTATATAATACTACATATTTTTGGTAAAAAAAAAAAAAAATTAAGCGTATATTGATTGGTTTGTGCAAAAGTTACAGCGTTCACAACTATGGGAAAGATTTATGCCATTCTTTTTTTTTACTAGTAATGGCGGTGATCTGCAATTTTTTTTGTGGATTGTGACATTTCGACGGGCAGATCGGACACTTTTGACACATTTTCGGCACCATTGACATTTATACAGAGATCAGTGCTATAAAAATGCACTGGTTACTGTGTAAATGACACTGGCAGGGAAGGGGTTAACACTAGGGGACAATCAAGGGGTTGAATGTGTGTTCCCTCATGTGTTCTAACTGTGTGGGGATGGGACTGAGTAGGAGAGGAAAAATATCGCTGTTCCTACTTACTAGGAACAAACCACATGTCTCCTCACCTCTGACAGCATAGGGATTTGTGTGTTTACACACACAAATCCCTGTGCTATTATTCGCGCGTGGCCGGCGGCGATCGCCAGCTACACGCATCCGCTCACCAGTAGGGATGAGCCGAACATACCCGCGTTCGGTTCGCACCAGAACCGTCGAACAGACGTACCGTTCGCGCGAACATTTAGAACCCCATTGAAGTCTATGGGACTCGAACGTTTCGAATTCAAAAACGATCATTTTAAAGACCAATATTCAAGTTATTGTTGGAAAATGTCTTTGAGAACCCGGGTCTTGCCCCAGGGAACACGTATCAACGGAAAAAAGTTTAAAAAACGGTCGTTTTTTCAGGAGCAGGACACCCAACAGGTACAATATTTAAAGAAATTGTATTTATTTTTATTTTTTAATTTAAGCATCATTAAAATCACTGCTCCAGGAGCAGTGATTTTAATAGTGTTTAAATAAAAAAATAAAAAATCCTTTAAATATTGTACCTGCAGTGCTGGGTGTCTATAGTTTGCCTGTGAAAACGTCTTTAAGAACCCGGGTCTTGCCCGAGGGAACATGTATCAATGGAAAAAAGTTTTACAAACTTTTTTTAAAACTTTTTTTCCATTAATACATGTTCCCTCGGGCAAGTCCCGGGTTCTCAAAGACGTTTTTACAGGCAAACTATAGACACCCAGCAGGTACAATATTTAAAGGAATCTTTCATTTTTTTATTTTTTTTATTTAAACATTATTAAAATCACTGCTCCAGGAGCAGTGATTTTAATGATGCTTAAATAAAAAATAAAAAAAATAAAAAAATTCCTTTAAATATTGTACCTGCTGGGTGTCTATACCTGTGATAATGTCTTTAACCACTTCAGCCCCGAGCCTGTTTTTCATATTCGGTGCTTACGAGACTAAAATGGCGGTCATTGCAATACTTTTTCTCACACCGTATTTGCGCAGCGGTCTTACAAGAGCACTTTTTTTGGAAAAAATTCACTTTCTTGAATTAAAAAATAAGACAACAATAAATTTGGCCCAATTTTTTTATATATTGTGAAAGATGATGTTACGCCGAGTAAAATGATACCCAACATGTCACTCTTAAAAATTGCGCCCGCTCGTGGCATGGCGTTAAACTTTTACCCTTAAAAATCTCGATAGGCGACGTTTAAAAAATTCTACAGGTTGCATTTTTTGAGATGCAGAGGAGGTCTAGGGCTAGAATTATTGCTCTCGCTCTAACGATCGCGGCGATACCTCACTTGTGTGGTTTGAACACCGTTTTCATATGCGGGCGCTACTCGCGTATGCGTTTGCTTCTGCGCGCGAGCTCGTCGGGACGGGGCACTTTAAAAAATTTTTTTTTTGGTTTTCGTTTTTATTTTTATTTATTTTATAATTTTAAACACTGAAAAAAAAAAATGATCACTTTTATTCCTATTACAAGGAATGTAAACATCCCCTGTAATAGAAAAAAGCATGACAGGTCCTCTTATATATGAGATCTGGGGTCAAAAAGACCTCAGATCTCATATTCAGGCTTAAATGCAAAAAAAAAAAAAGTCAAAATGTAAACAAATTAAATGTCTCTTTAAGACGCTGGGCGGAAATGACGTTTTGACGTCACTTCCGCCCAGCAGAGGGAGGGGGACGGCCGAGGGACATTTTTTTCTCTCAGTCACATCCCCGGACAGACGACGAGCGGACCCGATCGCCTCCGCCGCTACCGACGGCTACGGTAAGCGGCGGAGGGCGCGGGTGAGCGGCGGGAGGGGGGGGCACCCTCTCCCGCCGCCGGTAACGGCGATCTCGCGGCGAATCCGCCGCGATGACCGCCGTTATCGTTAACAGGACCGCCCCACGAAGAGATGGATATCTCGGTTGTGGCAGCAGCTGCTGCCGTTACCGAGATATCCATCTTCAAAAAAATGACGTCTTTGGACGTGGGGCCGGTCAGAAGTGGTTAAATAGCACAATCACCTGCCTGCCAGTAAATTAGGAAGAACTGATCTATCTAAGCCATACAGTGTATAAATATATGTACAACTCCTAGGGATGTATATATATTCTCTACACACTGTAAATTAAGCTAAACTGACTAGCCTGCCTGCCTGCTCTATCTAGCTATATAAAAAGACAATCTCTCTGTCTCTCTGACTGCTCTCATTAACAAGCTGGAACACACTACACGAGGCCGCCCAGCAGGTGGCCTTATATAGTGTGGGGCATGTGCTAAAGCCCTGAGCCATAATTGGCCAAAGTCACCCAGGCTTTGGCCAATTATGGCTCTTCATTTCTTTATCGTACATCACGGGACACAGAGCGCATAGCCATTACATATGGGTTATATGGGTACCTTCAGGTGTGGACACTGGTGTAATCAACTTCACAGGAAGTTCCTTCCTATATAACCCCCTCCCACTGAGAGTGCTTTAGTTTTTTCGCCAGTGTCTTAGGTGTTGGTCACGTCTAGCTGTCCCTCGGAGGTCTCGGGACCCAGGATAGCTAGCCGGATCCGTCCGAAGTGCTTCAAAGCCAAGGTGTACGGTACCCGGGCCCTGCCTGCGTGGGGTGTTGCCTATAATGCCTCTCCTTGGAGGGCTGGATTCTGGGCTCCAGTGCCTTGGTCTCTTCCAGGACTAAACGCTACTGATGCCAGGATGCTATATAGGTCCAGGGGTGTGGGTTCCTTAAACACAGGACCCCGGTCCCTGAAGGTCCGAGACAATACCCACGGAGATGGGGGAAGATTGGGCCTCTTGCAGTTTGCAATACCCTGCGGCGTGGAGCAGGTAAGAGGGAACCTGCGGGACTTGGTTCGACAGTAGGTATCCCCCTGGGGGTTCTGGGTTGGCTAACAGTATGCTTGTGCATCAGCCACTATCTCCACTATGTCTGTGTGGGCAGGATGGGATACTAATGTTTACCCAGATAACATGTAGATATATGTATACTTGTGTAAGATATATATTTGCTACTCACCCCAGGTCTGCCTGTTACCATTGATACTGCAACCCCACATGTTTTAAAGAGGAAATTGCTGGTGAAAACTCCTGTCTCTTAGGAAGCCCATGGGGACAGCTTCCTCTCTGTGTGTGCACTACAATAAGATTAGTGCTTACCTGGTGTCTGTTGGTGCTGCCTGGCGCTGGTCCATGTTGTTTCCTCTGCTCTGCTTCCTCCATGTGGTTTTCAGCGTGGGGGGGTGCGCGCGCGTGTGCGCGTGCACGCCGCCTTTTATAGCGTCGGCGTGCGTCGGGGGGGCGGGCCAGCAGCGTCAGGGTCTGTTTAAAGGAAAAACTTTTTCTCTGGCTGGTCTTTCCCTCCTGGAGGCAGAGGAAGAAAGGATACAGAGCGTGCAGCTGGGTCTTTTGGCCACACAGGGACACCTAGTGGCGGTTTTGTGGATCTTCAGGTCTAGGACTTAGGTCCACTATTGACCAGAAAAAAAAAAGGAAGTTTTTTTGCTTAAAGGGACTCAGCCTTAGATCCAGCAGTATCTGAGTCTACCTTGGACTCCGGCTAACGGGCATTGGTGTGTCAATACTCACAGGTTTCCTCAGTATTGCCACCTCCCAGGCGGGTAAAAAAAAAAAAAGAAATTCGTTTTTTTCATTTTCCTCATACCTGTCCTCATATTGGTTACTCCTAGCTGCAACAGTCAGGTGTTGGCTATAGGGGTGACTCAAGGTTGTACAATGGCTCCAAAGGGATCTGGACCAGCCAAGGCTGCTAAAGGTGCCAAGAAGCAAAAGGGGTCTCCATCGGGGTCAGAGGATTTGGGCCAGGCTTCAACGGCCCCACCCTCGCCAGTTAGAACACCGAGTGGCATAGTACAAGAGCCATTGGGGGTGCTGGGGGCAGAGGCGGCCCCCGATCCACCCATTCCCGTTTACGTGACGGAAGAAATGCTAGCAGCCACCATGAGTGGGCTAGAGAAAAGGTTAACTGCGTTGTTTGCCCGTCCTTGGCCAAGTAGCAAGCGGGCTAGATCCCCCTCACCCAGTGTGGGGTTTTCAGATGCGGAGGTCTCCTCTTCAGAGGAACGGGACCCACAAGGGGATCAGGCAGACCCAAGTCCCGACGGTTCAGACAGGGAAGATTCCACTATAGATGAATATTTCTCGGCCTCTCAAGCGGAGAGCCTGTGGATCCAGTCTTTGACAGATATGGTTCGCACTGCCTTTAAACTTCCAGTGCCAGAACTAGTAGCCCCGGAGGTTTCCTCATTGGGTTCTTTAAAGGCTCCATTAACTTGTGCGTCTTTTCCAATGCACCCCCTTCTGCGGAACGTGATTTACCAGGATTGGGCTCGACCTGATAGAATCTTTGTCCCTCCTAAAAGATTCTCTATTCTCTATCCTATGGAAGAGGAATATTTAAAGAAATGGGCACTCCCCACAGTGGACGCGGCCATTTCCTGCGTGAATAAATCCCTGACCTGTCCGGTTAAAAAGTCCAGATGTTCAAGGATCCGGTCGACAAGAAATTCGAGACCCTACTGAAAGCCGCTTTCACCTCAGTAGGTGCCATGGTTCAGCCAGCAGTAGCAGCCATTGGTGTTTGTCAGGCCTTGAAGGATCAGGCAAAACATATATTAAAGGACATGCCGGCTCAGCATACTCATGAATTAGCAGAATTCCCTAGGGCTCTCTGCTTTGCAGTAGATGCTATTAAGGACTCCATCCAACAGGCATCCCGTTCATCTCTACTGATGGTTCACATGCGTCGTCTTTTGTGGCTAAAGAACTGGTCAGCAGAGGCACCCTGCAAAAAGCTTTTAGCAGGGTTTCCCTTTCATGGGGGAAGACTATTCGGGGAAGACCTAGATAAATATATCCACACCATATCAAGTGGAAAAAGTACTTCCTTACCGGTCAAGAAAAGACCGCGTGGGCCCACGTTTAAACGACAGGCCATTGTAGGCTCGGCCCCCTCGACTTCTCGTCAGTATCGACGGCCTCCCGAGCGTCCAGCGGTTAATAGCCGCCCACAGGGTCAAGCCGCGGCAAACAAGAGACCCTGGTCTCGCAAACCGGCTAAACCAGTCATCAAATCAGATTCATGAAGGGGCGCCCCCACTCTCTCGGGTGGGGGGAAGACTTCGGTTTTTCTCCGAAATCTGGAAGGCCAGAATTCCCGACTCTTGGGTTCGGTCCGTGGTAGCCACGGGATACAAACTAGAGTTTCGAGAAATCCCCCCTCCTCATTTTCAGGGGTCAAGTCTTCCAAGCGACCCATTAAAAAGGGCCTCTCTCGTAAAGGCGTTGGATCGCCTATTGCTCCAAGGAGTAATTGTAGAAGTACCAACCCAAGAATGGGGTCGGGGATTCTACTCCAACCTGTTTGTTATACCAAAACCCAATGGCGACGTCAGGCCTATATTAGACCTCAAACGCCTAAATCGCTTTCTAAAGATTCAGACCTTTCGTATGGACTCCATACGTTCAGTGACAGCCAGCCTGCATCAGGGCGACTTTCTAGCATCTATAGACATAAAGGATGCATATCTGCATGTGCCGATTTACCCAGCACACCACAAGTTTCTTCGTTTTACGATCAATCAAAGGCATTTCCAGTTCGTAGCCCTCCCTTTCGGGTTGGCAACAGCTCCGCGGGTATTCACAAAGGTGTTAGCCCCGGTGCTAGCTGTCCTAAGGACAGAAGGCATCTTGGTCCTGGCATACCTGGACGATCTCCTGGTTATCGACAGATCAGCTTCCAACCTCAATCATGCAGTAGCCTGCACAGTGCGGCATCTAGAAGAATTCGGGTGGATTGTGAACCAAGAAAAATCAAGGTTACAACCCACAAGACAGTTGGAATATCTAGGCTTTCGGTTAGATACAGAATGCCAGAGGGTATTTTTACCTCAAGGGAAGATCAGGTCGTTGATTCATACGATTCAAATAGTCTTAGGCAGAAAGAAGCCGACTATTCGCCTATGCATGCGACTGCTGGGAAAGATGGTGGCCGCCTTCGAAGCAGCGCCCTATGCCCAGATCCATACCAGAGTTCTTCAGGCAGCTATTCTCTCTGCTTGGAACAAGTCCATACAGGCATTAGACCGTCCATTAGTTCTTTCCCCAGGGGTCAAGCGCAGCCTGTACTGGTGGCTGATCCCTCAAAAATTGTCAAAAGGGAAAACCTTTTGCCCCATCACGTGGAAAATAGTAACCACAGATGCCAGCCTAACAGGTTGGGGGGCAATCTTAGGAAAACGGACCCAGCAGGGACAGTGGTCAGAGGCAGAAAGTCTGCTTCCCATCAATGTCCTAGAGATCAGAGCTGCTCGGTTGGCCCTGGTCGCCTGGACTCTCCCCCTGCAGGGTCTGCCAGTAAGGATACAGTCCGACAATGCCACGGCGGTGGCATACATAAACCACCAGGGGGGCACAAGGAGCCTAGCGGCTCAAAGGGAAGTAAACCTGATTTTTTCATGGGCCGAAGCCCATGTACCCTGCATCTCAGCAGTGTTCATCCCAGGGATAGACAATTCTCAAGCAGATTTTTTGAGTCGTCAACAGTTACTCCCGGGAGAGTGGTCTCTTCACCCCCAGGTATTCCAAGAGATTTGCCAAAGATTCGGAGTTCCAGATGTGGACATCATGGCAACAAGATTCAACAAGAAATTGGACAAATTCGTATCCCGAGCCAGGGACCCCTCGGCCTACGGGACTGATGCGTTGGTTTGCCCCTGGCACCAGTTTTCTCTCCTGTATGCGTTCCCTCCACTACAGATGATTCCCCGCCTTCTACGAAGGATCAGGGTGGAACGCAGGCCGGTGATCCTGGTGGCCCCAGCCTGGCCCAGAAGGGCTTGGTACGCACTCATCGTGAGGATGTCAGTAGGGGCACCGTGGCCACTCCCCCTGCGCCCAGATCTGCTGTCTCAGGGCCCGATCTACCACCCTGCTTAACAGCAGCTAAATTTGATGGCTTGGCGGCTGAATCCCTAATTCTTAAGGGCAGAGGCCTCTCAGCCCAGGTCATATCTACGTTAATTCAGGCTAGAAAGACAGTCTCTAGAAATATCTATTACAGAGTCTGGAGGACCTATGTGGAGTGGTGCGAGTCTCAAGGAGGGCATCCTCGCAAGTTTTTTATTGACAGGATCTTGCGATTCCTCCAGGTTGGCGTTGACAAGGGGTTGGCTCTTAGTACTCTAAAGGGGCAGGTGTCTGCCTTATCGATATGGTTTCAAAGGCCTTTGGCCACGCATTCGCTTGTGAAAACCTTCTTGCAGGGGGTCTTGCATGTGAATCCCCCTATTAGAACTCCCCTCTGCCCCTGGAATTTAAATCTGGTCTTGTCAGCTTTACAAAGGCAGCCGTTTGAACCTCTGACAGAAATCCCTCTTGTGCTGCTAACCCGAAAGTTGTTTTTTTTGGTGGCTATGGCTTCGGCCAGAAATGTCTCCGAGCTGGCAGCCTTGTCTTGCAGGGAACCGTACCTGATTCTGCATAAGGACAGAGTGGTTCTGCGGCCTCAGCCTTCTTTCCTTCCTAAGGTCATATCCAGTTTTCACTTGAATCAGGACCTAGTCCTACCATCCTTCTTTCCTACTCCCCAGTCCAGAGAGGAAAGACTGCTTCATACTTTGGACGTGGTCCGAGCCATGAGGGTTTATCTCAAGGCTACAGAAAAGATTCGGAAAACAGATGTGCTTTTCGTTCTCCCGGATGGCCCCAAGAAGGGTCAGCCGGCTGCCAAGTCTTCCTTGGCTAGGTGGATTAAGCAGCTGATTTTTCAGGCCTATGGTCTGAAGCGCGTTCCACCTCCCTTATCAGTTAAGGCCCATTCTACGAGGGCCATGAGTGCCTCTTGGGCGGCACACCATCAGATCTCTATGGCACAGGTTTGCAAAGCGGCAACCTGGTCTTCCGTACATACGTTTACTAAATTTTATAAGTTGGACGTCGCAAAGGCTACGGACGCAGCATTTGGGCAGGCGGTCCTACGGGCAGCAGTATAGAATCCTCTGGCCCGGTTCACGCCCCCTTTTTTTCTGTTGGTGGAGCTATTTTTTACCTCCTGATATATTTTCTGTTTGGCTATTTTTGGCCTTACGGTCTCCCTCCCTTCATGGAGCATTGCTTTGGGACATCCCATATGTAATGGCTATGCGCTCTGTGTCCCGTGATGTACGATAAAGAAAAAAGGATTTTTAATAACAGCTTACCTGTAAAATCCTTTTCTTGAAGTACATCACGGGACACAGAGCTCCCACCCCTCTTTTGGGGAACATTGTGTAACCTCGGAGAAATTGCTTGCTACAAAACTAAAGCACTCTCAGTGGGAGGGGGTTATATAGGAAGGAACTTCCTGTGAAGTTGATTACACCAGTGTCCACACCTGAAGGTACCCATATAACCCATATGTAATGGCTATGCGCTCTGTGTCCCGTGATGTACTTCAAGAAAAGGATTTTACAGGTAAGCTGTTATTAAAAATCCTTTTTTTTTGCGCCCTGTGATTGGCCAAGCATGCGGGACATACAACATGCTTGGCCAATCATCAGCGCGCAATGCCGCAGTGAATTATGGGTCATTTTGCGTCACTCGAATTTGGCGCGAACGACCGCTTTTGTTCGAATTTCGTCGAACGTACGAACAGACAATGTTCGAGTCGAACATACGTTCGTATCGAACGCGAAGCTCCTCCCTACTCACCAGCCATTTTGCGCAGGTGAGCCATTCTTCCCCCGTAAATAGACGTGAGCCAGTCGGGAACCGGTTAAACTGAAAACTGCATTTACAGGTCATTCTCAAAAAATTTGCATATTGTGATAAAGTTCATTATTTTCTGTAATGTACTGATAAACATTAGACTTTCATATATTTTAGATTCATTACACACAACTGAAGTAATTCAAGCCTTTTATTGTTTTAATATTGATGATTTTGGCATACAGCTCATGAAAACCCAAAATTTCTATCTCAAAAAATTAGCATATCATGAAAAGATTCTCTAAACAAGCTCTTAACCTAATCATCTGAATCAACTAATTAACTCTAAACACCTGCAAAAGATTCCTGAGGCTTTTAAAAACTCCCAGCCTGGTTCATTACTCCAAACCGCAATCATGGGTAAGACTGCCGACCTGACTACTGTCCAGAAGGCCATCATTGACACCCTCAAGCAAGAGGGTAAGACACAGAAAGAAATTTCTGAATGAATAGGCTGTTCCCAGAGTGCTGTATGAAGGCACCTCAGGGGGAAGTCTGTGGGAAGGAAAAAGTGTGGCAGAAAACGCTGCACAACGAAAAGAGGTGACCGGACCCTGAGGAAGATTGTGGAGAAGGACCGATTCCAGACCTTGGGGGACCTGCAGAAGCAGTGGACTGAGTCTGGAGTAGAAACATCCAGAGCCACCGTGTACAGGCTTGTGCAGGAAATGGGCTACAGGTGCCGCATCCCCCAGGTCAAGCCACTTTTGAACCAGAAACAGCGGCAGAAGCGCCTGACCTGGGCTACAGAGAAGCAACACTGGACTGTTGCTCAGTGGTCCAAAGTACTTTTTTCGGATGAAAGCAAATTTTGCATGTCATTCGGTAATCAAGGTGCCAGAGTCTGGAGGAAGACTGGGGAGAGGGAAATGCCAAAATGCCTGAAGTCCAGTGTCAAGTACACACAGTCAGTGATGGTCTGGGGTGCCATGTCAGCTGCTGGTGTTGGTCCACTGTGTTTTATCAAGGGCAGGGTGAATGCAGCTAGCTATCAGGAGATTTTGGAGCACTTCATGCTTCCATCTGCTGAAAAGCTTTATGGAGATGAAGATTTCATTTTTCAGCATGACCTGGCACCTGCTCACAGTGCCAAAACCACTGGTAAATGGTTTACTGACCATGGTATTACTGTGCTCAATTGGCCTGCCAACTCTCCTGACTAGGGATGAGCGGAACACCCCTGGGTTCAGTTCGCACCAGAACCTGTGAACAGACCAAAAGTTTGTGTGAACTTTAGAACCCCATTAACCACTTAAGACCCGGACCAAAATGCAGGTAAAGGACCTTGCCCCTTTTTGCGATTCGGCACTGCGTCTCTTTAACTGACAATTGCGCGGTCGTGCGATGTGGCTCCCAAACAAAATTGGCGTCCTTTTTTCCCCACAAATAGAGCTTTCTTTTGGTGGTATTTGATCACCTCTGCGGTTTTTATTTTTTGCGCTATAAACAAAAATAGAGCGACAATTTTTAAAAAAATGCAATATTTTTTACTTTTTGCTATAATAAATATCCCCCAAAAATATATAAAAAAACATATTTTTTTCTCAATTTAGGACGTTACGTATTCTTCTACCTATTTTTGGTAAAAAAAATCGCAATAAGCGTTTATCGGTTGGTTTTCGCAAAATTTATAGCGTTTACAAAATAAGGGATAGTTTTATTGCATTTTTATTAATTATTTTTTTTTTACTACTAATAGCGGCGATCAGCGATTTTTTTTCGTGACTGCGGCAATATGGCGGACACTTCGGACAATTTTGACACATTTTTGGGACAATTGTCATTTTCACAGCAAAAAATGCATTTAAATTTGCATTGTTTACTGTGGAAATGACAGTTGCAGTTTGGGAGTTAACCACAGGTGGCGCTGTAGGGGATGTGTGCCTATGTGTTGTGTTTACAACTGTAGGGGGGTGTGGCTGTAGGTGTGACATCATCGATCGCGTCCCCCTATTACAGGGATGACGCGATCGATGCTATGGCCACAGAGAAGCACAGGGAAGCCGTGTGTACACACGGCTCTCCCCGTTCTTCCGCTCCAGGGACGGATCGCCGCACTGCAGCGGCGATTGGGTCCGCGAATCCCGTGGTCCCGGTCCTGGAGCTTCGGACCGGGTCGCGGGCGCGCGCCCGCGACCCACGGCTGGGTACTAAAATCAACGTATATATACGTTGATGTGCCCAGCCGTGCCATTCTGCCGACGTAAATGTGCAGTAGGCGGTCCTTAAGTGGTTAAAGTCTATGGGACTTGAACGTTTGAAATATAAAGTGCTAATTTTAAAAGCTAATATGCAAGTTATTGTCCTAAAAAGTGTCTGGGGACCCGGGTCCTGCCCCAGGGGACATGTATCAATGCAAAAAAAAGTTTTACAAAAAGGAAGTTTTTTCAGGAGCAGTGATTTTAATAATGCTTAAAGTGAAACAATAAAATTGAAATATTCCTTTAAATTTCGTACCTGGGGGGGGGGGGGGGTATAGTATGCCTGTAAAGTAGCGCTTGTTTCCTGTGCTTAGAACTGTCCCTGCACAAAGTGTAATTTCTGAAGGAAAAAAGTCATTTAAAATCACTCCCCTTCGGGTCTGGTATGGATATTAAGGGGAACCCGGCGTCAAATAAAAAAAAAATGATGTGGGGGTTCCCCCCAAATATCAATTCCAGGCCCTTCAGGTCTAATATGGATTTTAGGGGAACTCCACCCCAAATTTAAAAAAAAAATGCTGTGGACCCCCACACATTTTGTTTTATGAATGACTTTTACCTGTATTGCCAGAAGCCAACAATTCATTATAGCTGCAAGTGATTTTAAATGACTTTTTTTTCCCTTCAGAAATGACACTTTGTGCAGGGACAGTTCTAAGCATGGGAAACAAGCGCTACTTTACAGGCATACTATACACCCCCCTCCCCCTCTAGGTACGAAATTTAAAGGAATATTTCACTTTTATTGTTTCACTTAAAGAAATTATTAAAATCACTGCTGCCAAAAAAAAAATGCATTTTTTAAAACATTTTTTTGCATTGATACATGTCCCCTGGGGCAGGACCCAGGTCCCCAAACACGTTTTATTACAATAACTTGCATATTAGCCTTTAAAATTAGCACTATAGATTTCAAACCTTCGAGTCCCCTAGACTTTAACAGGGTTCTAAAGTTCACACGAACTTGCCGCGAACACCCCAAATAGTTCGCTGTTCGGCGAACAGGCAATGTTCGAGTCGAACATGAGTTCTACTCGAACACGAAGCTCATCCCTACTCCTGACCTGAACCCCATAGATAATCTGTGGGATATTGGGAAGAGAAAGTTGAGAGACACAAGACCCAACACTCTGGATGAGCTTAAGGCCGCTACCGAAGCATCCTGGGCCTCCTGACACCTCAGCTAATTGCCTCCATGCCACGCCGCATTAAAGCAGTCATTTCTGCAAAAGGATTCCCGACCAAGTATTGAGTGCATAACTGAACATAATTATTTGAAGGTTGACTTTTTTTTTTTTATTAAAAACACTTTTCTTTTATTGGTCGGATGAAATATGCTAATTTTTTGAGAAAAAAGGAATGTTGGGTTTTCATGAGCTGTATGCCAAAATCATCAATATTAAAACAATAAAAGGCCTGAACTACTTCAGTTGTGTGTAATGAATCTAAAATATATGAAAGTCTAATGTTTATCAGTACATTACAGAAAATAATGAACTTTATCACAATATGCTAATTTTTTGAGAACGACCTGTATATTAATGCTATATTGTTCAGATTAAATATTTTCATTACCTATAGTGTCATGTTGTGCACTTATATGTGTAAATGTTATCACAGTAAACAAACCTGAACTGTTTCACTAATACTATGTAGGTTTCTTGTTATTGTTATTAACGGTAAAAATGACTGAACCCAGGGTGTCGGAGGACTTGCAGAGTCGGGGCAACCAGTGTTGTACAGATTCTATCAGCGGACCTCACAAGGGTAGCGCTACATCTGGATACACATTGTATTTGTAAGTGTTACTAATGGCTTTCACTTAAAGTATAATTAGTCATCACAGTGTTTTGTATCCTTAATACAAAATATAATTATGTTAATTGAGTCTATTTAACAAATTTATCTTTCGTCCCCCCTTTCCAGGCCATCAGGAAGCCTGGCTTGTTCATTGTTTGAGCTTTCATCTTTTGTTTAATCACTTTTATTGTTGCGATTATGCTTGCCAATATACCGCTTCCAGTACGCGGTTGGAGTTGCCAACCATCGAGAGCATTATTTGCTGACACATTCTACTGTCAGAATCATTTTGTTTACACATGATTTATGTCATTATTTCTGCTATGATTACAGTAAAAGCACAGAGAAGCTCATGTAAATTGCACATTGCCGTACTCATGTATCGATCTAGATGTGGTGCATGCTAGGCAAAGACTAGTTTTGCAACAAAGCGATGCATAAAACAAATAAAAAGTGGAACTGTGCCCATTGAAAGTAATCTAAATCCAGCTGGGATTTTTGTTTTATTTCGTTTAAAAATGTATGTTGTCTGAATTAATATTCTCTATGAAACTATTTACTTCAACTGCTTATAAAGCCATAAACATTCTTCTACTGAAGACTTCACACCATTTTGTGCCAATTTTAATTATGTTTACCCACCTCCAATTTTCCTATAAACTTTACTTTTAACTTTCCTATTTCACTTTAACCCATTAAGGACCAGAAGATTTTTGTCATGCAACATAGACAAATAGAGCTTTCTTTTTGTGGTATTTGATCACCTCTGCGGTCTTTATTTTTTGCACTATAATTATCCCCTTTCCCCCCCCCCCCCGAGCGTACACACAGGCCCGTCGCTACAGGACACGCAAAACAAACAATTGCTTGGGGCCCCCAACTTCCCCTTCCCAGGCTGTAGCGTGGCGGAGCTCCTCTTCCTTCCTCCTGGAGTCCTGTCAGTCCAGCCGGGTACCGCGCGTGGTACAGGAGATTCAGTTTTCTGTTCCCGGCCGGACTGACACTGAGTGCTCACTTCCTTTCAGTCTGGCCGTGAACACAGCAAACTGAATCTCCTGTACCGCGCGGTACCCGGCCGGGGCACTATCTGATAGGGGACTGGAGACCCATAATGATAGAACACTGGAAGAGAATCTCAGCCACGCTACAGCGGCAGCTTACAGGGAAGAAGGGGAGGTGAGAATATAAAAACATAGGGACTAGGGAGGGGGGGGGGAGTAAGAACATGGGTGTAAAAAATGTGTGAAGTGCTAACGTAAGCTTTGTGTGTGGGGGGGTGCTTGAGGGGGGGGGGCCCATTTTGCTTGGGGGCCCCCAAATTCCTTCAAACAGCCCTGCGTACACACATATGCATCCCCGGCTTTCAGGGGTTATACTGGGATGATGCCCACAGCTGCAAGCATCATCCCTGCATCATTTTTTAGAGCAGGCGATCAGCTTTCTAGAGATTACAACCGATGCGACTAAAAGCTGATCGGTTATTATCCCGCCGCTCTAACCTCCCGCTACTCTTACCGGGCCTTCTGTCCCACTGGGAGACCCGATGCGCCACTTCCGGCACCTAGAGGTAGACTGGCACAAAGCCGGAAACGACTGTGTTCCAGTCTCCTGAATGTTTACGGTTTACTCAGATGCCAATAGCGCCGGATTTAAAAAAAAGTATACAGTATTCAGAATCGGCATTTTTGGCGATCTGAATACTTTGAAGTGCAAATGAGGGATTGGAGGTCTTTTAGATCCCGATCCCTCCATAAAGAGTACCTGTCACCACCTATTACTGTCACAAGAAATGTTTACATTCCTTGTGACAGCAATAAATGTGATCAAATAGTATTATTTTATTTTTTTAAACACAATTTAATAATATAACAATAAATAAGAAAAAAATATAAACATTTTTAAAGCGTCCCCAGCGAGCTCGCTCAGCAAAGAAAACACATACAGAAGTCACGCCCGCATATGTAAATCGGGTTGAAATCAAACGTGAGGTATTGCGGCGATCGTCAGAGCGAGAACAATAATTCTAGCACTAGAAGGAAAAAATATATACTATTTTCCTTTCTCCTTTTCCTCTCGTTCGTTTGTCTGTTCTACTCTGCAGATTGAGAGGAGACAAGGGACACACTTGGACCTGTTTTGCTTTCTTGTGTGTTCTGGTGGGGACCCTCGTTGGAGTTTGTTTTCTTTGGCCTGGCCTGCTGAGTCGTGAGACACAAGTTTAGTTTCTCTTCATAACATCTTGAGACATGCACATTGTTTCTTGACACATGGATTAATGAATGAATTTCATAATAATGTGAAAAAAAAATTAAAGCATCACCTATGGAGATTTTTAGGTACCGTAGTGTGTCACCATTCCTCGAGTGCGTGCAATTATAAAGCGTGACATGTTTGGTATCTATTTACTCGGCTTAACATCATCTTTCACATTATACCAAAAAAATGGGCTAACTTTACAGTTTTATATTTTTTTAAAGTTCGTGAAAGTGTATTTTTTTCCCAAAATGTGGCGTTTAAAACATAGCTGCACAAATGCCGTGTGATATAAAATTGCAGCAATTAGCATTTTATTCTCTAGATTCTCTGCTATAAAAAATATATATAATGTTTAAGGGTTATTTTAACTTTTAAACACCAAATGTCTAAAGCCCCATAAACACAATCAGACCTTTTGACAACAAACTTCAAATTGAGCAGGTTTTCCAAGAAAAACGAAAAGTATCAGTGTTTTGTGAATGGAAAACTACAAATCCCCCAAAAAAATTCCTTCATCAGACAAACTTTTTCGGCAACAAAAGTCCTACGGTGCAAAGTCCTATCGTGTGTACAGAAGTCCATCGGACTTTAGTCCAAAGTACAAACACGCATGCTCAGAAACAAAGTTAAAATCAACCAACAATAGCAGAATTTGACCAAAGGGTGGCGGTAAAGAGCAGAAAAGAGCTGAAAAAACACGTGATTTGGATAAAGTTTGGACACAGATGGCGTAAAATAAAAACCGACGGGTTATAATCCTCCATTGCTCTATCCAAAGGGGGGAAAAAAATAACTTTTGCCTATAGTTCCACTTTACTGTCTGACATAGTAATAATTTTGGATGGATTCATTTTATAAATATCAGAATTGGGTAGTCTTAGCTTGAAAAGTATTAATGAAAATAAAAACTTGCTGGTTTACATGTTTCACCTTTAATTGAACCCGTCTGATGTGGTCTGTTTGGTTTCCTCTTCACATTTTTGTGCTTCTCCGCTGTCGTGCCCTCGAGACATAAGAGTACTTACTCAACTTTGCTCTAGGAATTGATTTTCCCATTGAATTTCAGCTTTTTACAAAACAGGTTTATTTTTTTCAAAGAATGACTGTCTAAATGTCCTTCTCGTCTGTCAGCGGTAATGTGAGCTGAGCGTACGCATGTGCACGACCACATTTCTGGCCCATGCTGGGTGCTGCGGTGATGTGACTCCTGTATGCATGCACGGGAGTAGTGTTGCCACGCCCTGGCCATTCAAGTGGCCGAAGATACAAAACCTGGAAGGGAGCCTGGGGGAACATGGAAGGACTGGAGGAGCCATGACAGTGTTGCCCTGGAGGGCTCTGTTTGCAGGTAAGTCAGCAGGGGCCTGTTTTTTACCTAATTTTTCTGCAGACTTTACTACCGATTTAAACTGCATGTGCCCACTCTGCCTATTTGGTAATCTGGCATTGTACCAATCAGAAGAAGCCTTGCATCCATTCATAAAATACAAAGCTTCCTGTGAACGGCAGTGCTCAGCTCGACTCAATTTTGTTTTCTGGGAATAGAATGGAAATTTGCAATCCCACTGTCGGAACACTATGCTATCAGCATTAGCGGGTGGTGATTTCTACATGTCCTGTTCCAATCATTTCCAGTACCAAATACTGCAAATGCAAAATGCATTTCTAATTTCACAACAGTGTTTTACTTTGTGGTTATATATGTCCTAAAAAAAGAAATGACTGTAAGTATTAACAGTCTAATGAAATCTGAACACTGATGTCACTGATTTGCAGGAAACTTATTGAGAAAGAAATATGAAGCGACAACCAAAGACATTACAATTATCTCACAAAGTGCATCAATACAATAGAGAACACAACAATATCAATAAATATTAAAGGAGACCCCTTAAACACCCATAAAACTATGAAAAACATTATTTTTTTTAAACAACACACAAAATCAGCATATAACAAGACAGCCTATAATAATATAAATGATCAAATAGGAAAAATTTATTATTATTAAAAATATGATAAAACCCAGCCAAACAGTAAACAAACAATTTCCATCCCTAACACGTGCATTCACTGTCACAGTACATTATATAGCATTGTGTTCTGACAGTGGGATTGCAAATTTCTATTCTATTCCCAGAAAACAAAATTGAGTCGAGCTGAGCACTGCCATTCACAGGAAGCTTTGTATTTTATGAATGAATGCAAGGCTTCTTCTGATTGGTACAATGCCAGATTACCAAATGGGCAGAGTGGGCACATGCCTATGGGCCCCATGCAGTTTAAATCGGTAGTAAAGTCTGCAAAAAAATTTGGTAAAAAACAGGCCCCTGCTGACCTACCTGCAAACAGAGCCCTCCAGGGCAACGCTGTCATTGCCCCCCAGTCCTTCCATCTTCCCCCAGGCTTCCTTCCAGGTTTTGTATCTTCGGCAGCTTGAATGGCCGGGGCGTGGTGACACTACTCCCGTGCATGCAAACAGGAGTCACATCACCGCAGCACCCAGAGTGGGCCAAAAATGTGGTCGTGCACATGCGTACGCTCAGCTCACATTACCGCTGACAGGCGAGAAGGACATTTAGACAGCGGAGACCTCTAGGGTCTTTTTTGTTATAAAAAACCCTACGGTTTTCAGCAGATTCAAACATTTTGACTTCACTACCACTTTAATATTTAAAGTGGTTGTAAGCCTAGGTTTACATTGATGCGATTTGGAACGCGATTTTAATTGGTGTGACTCCGACCGATTCCTAAAAGTAGTTTCTGTACTACTCTTTGCAACTTTGTGTGCTTATTGAATAGACACCTGTGCAGGAACACGGAACCAGGAATGAAATTGTGCGAGTTCAGCTCACTCGCATGAAGGTGGAAAGTTCTTGCAGGCAGGACCAGAGACAGCTGCCGAGGGACCCCAGAAGACGTGGATCGGGGGCCACTCTGTACAAAAATAGCTGCACAGTGGAGGTAAGTATAACATGTTTGTTATTTATTTTTTTATTTTTTAATTCTCAATCCCGCAGCAGTGTGGACCTAGGCTAAAGCCTTAAAGGGGACACTAAAGGTACATGTTTTTTTTCACCTTCATGCATAGAAAATCGGACAATACCGCCCCCCCCTCCCCCAGCCCCCTTGGCGGCTGTCTCTGGTCCTGCCCGCAAGAACTTTCCACCTTCATGCGAGCAAGCAAGCATGGTGGTAAGTTCTTGCAAGCCCACTCCTGTGATACAGGTTGCCCAAGGCCGATCCGTCAATCGTTGCTGGAACCCTGCACCGCCATCAGGGCCGTCTTAATAGCATCTTGGGCCCCTGGGCAAAGTAATGCTCTGGGGCCCCTACAATGATGACAGTGCAGTGCAGGTAAACAGACATCAAGTAAGTAGGAGGCAGGCTGCCTTCCCTGTGTATCTATCACCCCTGTGCTATCATGGGGCCCCCAATTTCGGGGCGGCGTGGGCTCAAGGACCAGATGCTTGGGGCAAAGTGCAGGGGCCCCCCATGCATCTGGAGCCCCTGGGCAGTGCCAAGGTGTGCCCTCTCATTAAGACAGCTTTGTGTTCACTTGCCCACTTCTGCACAGTAATGTTAGTGAGGAGTATGGGGTGGAGCAAGATGGCGGCGATGTGCACCAAGATGGCCACCGTTCCGGAGCTAGGCCGAAGCCAGGGGCTTTCCTATAGCCAGACCCGAAAATCGTGGGTCTTCCCAAGAAAGCTGCACCCCTCTCATTTAAGTGCAATCCGTCACTACTATAATGATGGTAACGGCCTGAAATCTAGTCGGTCCAGTTTGCCATTAAGCCAAACGCCCTCCTCCCTGCACCAGTTCCTCAGCCATTAATTGTTAAGTACCATAAGCTCTTGCTGTCTCTGTGGTGTGACTCGAGGTGCAGGCTAGTATTTCAGAAAATATTGCTTGGCGGACCCTTTCTTCAATATGGCCCCCTAAGTCCCTGAAATCATTTTCTCTCTGAACTTTGTCATTGGTACGAGGATATAAGGCAGCCATGACATATCTGGGTCCTTTTCAGCGCCATCCAATAATCTGTCCATGCAATCTGCAATGTCATATGAACCCCCTGAGCGCCCGGTAATCATTACTGTTTGGCTCAGATAATGGTCTTTGTGACGGATTGCCACTCTGTATTCTTCCAATAACAATGGAATCCCCTTACCACTAGTATGTGCCTATCCTTTCTGGTAACCTTGCTGGTGAAGCCTCCGTGTGGCCGTCACATGCTGTTGAAGCCTGCATATGGCCGTCAAATGCTGGTGAAGCCTCCGTGTGGCCGTATGTACACATGCTGGTGAAGCCTCCGTGTGGCCGTCACATGCCTCTGAAGCTTCTCCGTCTGTGTCACATCCTCTTAGCCGGTGGTGAAGCCTCCGTGCCTGGCCGCCGGTCACATGCCTGGGTGAAGCCTCCGTGTGGCCGTCAACATGCTGGTGAAGCCTCGTGTGGCCGTCACATGCTGGTGAAGGCCTCCGAACGCCTGGCCTCTGCTGGTCCAACGCCTTAAAAAGGCCTTCACTGCTTTATGCCGAGTCTACATAGCAGATAAACGTGCTAGATGTTCAGCCTGCTCCGAGAGTCTCAACAGATATCGTTGCATGCATGAAGGAGTCTTCATGTGAATGACACATGGTTGGATTTAAAGAAACCCTTCCCTTCTTCTTCCCCCAACCTTTTGGGCTCCCCCCTTTCCTCCCTCTCTGCCAACAGAGTGGCACCCTGTTCATTTATGTGCAGTCCATCCCTGCTGTAGAGCAAGTAACCAATTGAAAAGTCAGTCCAGGTCTCCATGAAGCCAAACCCCTCCTTCCTGCACCAGTTCTTCAGCCACCTGCTAAGCTCCCTAAACTCCTGCTGCCTCCTTGGTCCGGCTCGAGGTACAGGCAGTATTTCTGAAAATGCTGCCTTGGAGGTTCTTTTCTTCAGTATAGCTCCTAAGTCCTTGAAATCATTTTGTAGGGAGCTCCATTTTCTTCTAATGTTGTCGTTGGTTCCAATATGTACCATGACAGCTGGGTCTACCCTTATGATATCAGTTTGGATATTGGCCGCATCCAACAATCCGTCCATCCGATCTGCTATGTCCCGAACTCGTGCGACCGGGAAACAATATCTGGTGTTTCAACATTTCAACAGTTCGTCATTGGACTTCTTTTCAAACCGTCATTCTGACAGATTTCCCTTTCTGTCCCTCTAATGACAGAATCCCCTACCACCAGGATCTGCCTATCCTTTTCTGTAAGCTTGCCCTCGTCTTCATGGGAGGAGATATTCCCATGGCTGTCCTGTTGTTTTTTACTTCCTGTTGTGCTCTCAACATGTACATCACATTGTGCTGGAGTCTCAACATGAATGTAACATTCAGGTGGTGTCTCCATGTGAACATCACATGCTGGTCCTTCCCAAGAAAGCTGCACCCCTCTCGTTTAAGTGCAATCCGTCACTACTATAATAATGGTAACTGGCCTGAAGTCGGTCCAGTTTGCCATTAAGCCAAACCCCTCCTCCCTGCACCAGTTCCTCAGCCACTTGTTAAGTAGATAAGCTCTTGCTGTCTCTGTGGTGTGAACCTCGAGGTGCAGGCAGTATTTCAGAAAATATTGCCTTGGCGGACCTTTTCTTCAATATGGCCCCCAAGTCCCTGAAATCATTTTCGTTTGTCATTGGTACCGATATATACACATGACAACTGGGTCCTTTCCAGCGCCATCCAATAATCTGTCCATGCAATCTGCAATGTTCCCGAACCTTGAGCGCCCGGTAAACAACATGCTGTTTGGTGATAATGGTCTTCTTGTGAACGGATTGCCCTCTGTATTCTTCCAATAACTGAATCCCCTACCACTAGTATGTGAAGCCTATCCTTTCTGGTGAATGTCACATGCTGGTGAAGCCTGCCTTGTGAACGTCACATGCTGGTGAAGCCTCCTTGTGAACGTCACATGCTGGTGAAACCTGCCTCATGAACGTCACATGCTGGTGAAACCTCCCGTCACATGCTGGTGAAGCCTCCGTGTGGCCGTCACATGCTGGTGAAGCCTCCTCGTGAACGTCACATGCTGGTGAAGCCTCCGTGTGGCCGTCACATGCTGGTGAAGCCTCCGTGTGGCCGTCACATGCTGGTGAAGCCTCCGTGTGGCCGTCACATGCTGGTGAAGCCTCCGTGTGGCCGTCACATGCTGGTGAAGCCTCCGTGTGGCCGTCACATGCTGGTGAAGCCTCCGTGTGGCCGTCACATGCTGGTGAAGCCTTTGTGGTAACGCTACACAATCTGCTGGAGTCTTAGTGAGAAAGCTACGTTCTGTCCGAGTCTCAACAGAATCGTTGCATGCTGAAGGAGTCTTCATGTGAATGACACATGGTTGATTTAAAGAAATTCCCAACTTTTGGGCTATTTTCTTTGCCAACAGAGTGGCACCCTGTTCATTTATGTGCAGTCCATCCCTGCTGTAGAGCAAGTAACCAATTGAAAAGTCAGTCCAGGTCTTCATGAAGCCAAACCCCTCCTTCCTGCATCAGTTCTTCAGCCACCTGCTAAGCTCCCTAAACTCCTGCTGCCTCCTTGGTGCGGCTCAAGGTACAGGCAGTATTTCTGAAAATGCTGCCTTGGAGGTTCTTTTCTTGAGTATAGCTCCTAAGTCCTTGAAATCATTTTGTAGGGAGCTCCATTTTCTTCTAACGTTGTCGTTGGTTCCAATATGTACCATGACAGCTGGGTCCTCCCCAGCCGCATCCAACAATATACTGTTCGTCGATCACCGTCATTCTGACAGATTGCCCTTTCTGTCCCTCTAATGACAGAATCCCCTACCACCAGGATCTGCCTATCCTTTTCTGTAAGCTTGCCCTCGTCTTCATGGGAGGAGATATTCCCATGGCTGTCCTGTTGTTTTGTTGTGCTCTCAACATGTACATCACATTGTGCTGGAGTCTCAACATGAATGTAACATTCAGGTGGTGTCTCCATGTGAACATCACATGCTGGTGAAGTCTCCGTTTGAACCTCACATGCTGGTGAAGTCTCCGTTTGAACCTCACATGCTGGTGAAGTCTCCGTTTGAACCTCACATGCTGGTGAAGTCTCCGTTTGAACCTCACATGCTGGTGAAGTCTCCGTTTGAACCTCACATGCTGGTGAAGTCTCTTTGAACCTCACATGCTGGTGAAGCTCCGTTTGAACCTCACATGCTGGTGAAGTGTTTGAACGTCACATGCTGGTGAAGCTCCGTTTGAACCTCACATGCTGGTGAAGTCTCCGTTTGAACGTCACATGCTGGTGAAGCCTCTCGTGAACGTTTGGTGAACCTCCTCGTGACGTCACATGCTGGTGAAGTCTCCGTTTGAACCTCACATGCTGGTGAAGTCTCTGTTTGAACCTCACATGTTGGTGAAGTCTCCTCATGAATGTCACATGCTGGTGAAACCTCCTCCTGAACGTCACATGCTGGTGAAACCTCCTCCTGAACGTCACATGCTGGTGAAACCTCCTCGTAAACCTCTGGTGAAGCTCCTGAATGTCACATGTCCCCGCGTGACATGCTGGTGAAGCGTCCGCATGAATGTCCTCTGGTGAAGCTCCGCGTGAACGTCACATGCTGGTGAAGCCTCCTCGTGAACTGAACGTCACATGCTGGTGAAGCCTCCTCGTGAACGTCACATGCTGGTGAAGCCTCCTCGTGAACGTCCCATGATGGTGAAGCCTCCTCGTGAACGTCGCATGATGGTGAAGCCTCCTCGTGAACGTCACATGCTGGTGAAGCCTCCTCGTGAACGTCACATGCTGGTGAAGCCTCCTCGTAAACGTCACATGCTGGTGAAGCCTCCGTGTGAATGTCACATGCTGGTAAAGCCTCCGCGTGAACGTCACATGCTGGTGAAGCGTCCGCGTGAACGTCACATGCTGGTGAAGCCTCCGCGTGAACGTCACATGCTGGTGAAGCCTCCGCGTGAACGTCACATGCTGGTGAAGCCTCCGCGTGAACGTCATTTGCTGGTGAAGCCTCCATGTAGCGTTCATATTCTGTCTCGCTCACTAGGGCAGTCCTGCCTTGTGAGCTGTCTCTGCAGTAAATACTGTGTACATCTGCAATAAAAAAATAATAATCGGGTTTAGCACTTTCACCTACTATATATATATATATATATATTTATACATCAGATTAGACAGAGAAAAGTTCAAAATTCCAATGCCAGGGACAATAAATAAACCAGTCAGAAAGGGAACTGATTCTTAATTTTCATGTGCAGGGGAGTAATCTGCAGTGCTTCTGTTTTTTATTATTAAACACCCAGCCTCTATGGGGGCAGGTGGGGGTGACCTCTGATCAATATCCATTTCCATTGCTATACATGTGTTACTTTGGACTCCAATAAAGATTTTTTTTATAACAAAACATTTTTTTGCGTGTTTTGGCACCATTAAAACGTTTGTTATCCCCAAAAACTAAATAAAGATCCTGTTCCTTTAAAGCCTGACTGTTATAGTGCTTGTGCTGTGTATGAAATATCTGGCTGATCCTACCAGTTTCTACCCTCCCCCTCTCTGCACTGACTCCCATGTGTCAGGGCTGCAGAGTCCTGACACCAGAGTCAGTACGTGTCACCATCATACGCTGCTATCTACAGCTCTCCCTGTGTCTCCTCCCCCTCCTCCCCTCCCTGTACAAGTCTCCATCATACGCTTCTATCTGCAGCTCTCCCTGTGTCTCCTCCCCCTCCCTGTACATGTCTCCATCATACGCTTCTATCTGCAGCTCTCCCTATGTCTCCTCCCCCTCACCCTCCATGTACATTTCTCCATTATACGCTACTATCTGCAGCTCTCCCTGTGTCTCATCCCCCTCCCTGTACATGTCTCCATCATACTTTACTATTTGCAGCTTTGCCGGTGTCTCCCTACCCTCCCACTACCTGCCTGTCATCTCTCACTATCCCTGATCTGTTCACCCCCCCCATCCTCTGTCACATAAAAAGCTGCATCCTAGTGCCTGTGCTCTATAGACAAAAAAAACAACCTTTCTACCTGTATTACAATGTATCCATCTTGCCCTCTGTTTAATCTTCAACTGCCATAACGCTGCACATGTTTGATTTGAGAGCACAATAAATGTGACAGTTGGCATTCCCAGCATGCCGGCAATAGAACAGTTTTTTTAAACTGTTAAATCTATGGCTTTCCTTCTGCTTTAAACCAGTTGAAACCGGTTCCTTTTTGAATAACACACAGGCACTGGGATGCAGCTTTGTATCTGACAGAGGGGAGGATATCAAGATCACATAGAGGCTTAGCAATCACTTTAATATCTCCTTCTGTTCTAAAATTCTATGAAACATAATCATTTTGGGGTGAAGGAGACTTTGATCAAAGAGTGGAGGTGACTTATCCATTTTGTACTTACCACTCTCTGTGTCTGTATCCCGGTGATGTCCATTGGCTTTACAGCCGGATCCGAAACATCCAACAACGGCTCGGTAACAGCCGCGTACAAACGCTCGGGTCCTCTTCGTTTTGGAGGACTTTTTGGGGGTATCTGTAGGCTGGTCACTGATACCTCCTTCCATAGCTGCCCTTCCTTTGCTGGCTTTCTCTTTGGTGTTTTTCAGAGAAAAAAGCTTTTTACATTTAAATTGTCTCATTATTAAGAAATAAAGAAACACTCTTTAAATGTACAATAATAGAAATCGCAATGAAATCAAATCGCAAAAAAAATCTCAGGAGAGATTAGAAGCACGTCCTCACTGGTCAGTGAACACTCAGCTACTGCTGTCTTCCCTCTCTGAACCGGCTTATATTCACTCAGGCTATGACAATTGCGCGGTCATACAAAGCTGTACCCAAATGAAATTTTTATCATTTTTTTACCCACAAATAGAGCTTTCATTTGGTGGCATTTGATCACTTCTGCGGTTTTTATTGTTAGTTCATTTTTTTTTAAAAGATCGATTTAAAAAAATATATATATATATATATAAATGTTTTTTTATATTTAGTGGGAATGCTTCGGCAGTCCCACAATTGGTGGTTGGTTGTTTTTATTTATCTTTCATTTTAATTGTATTCCGTAAGTTTTTTGGCTCTGCGTAACTTCTGCATACTTTCAGCTATTAAAACCATTCAACTTTTAAAATGTTCAGCTAATGATAGGACTTAAACTTTTTTTTTCTACTATTCAAACTTTTTACAATATTAAGCTTTTTAAAAAAAAAAAAATTTTTTTAACATTGAAGTCAATGAGAGCATGTGGCACTTTTTGATGGGGCGCACTTTTTGATGGGGCGCACTTTTTGATGGGGGCAGTTTTTGATGGGTCCAGTTTTTGATGGGGCCATAGGATGGGGGCAATTTTGATGGTGCAGTTTTTGATGGGGCAATAAGATTGGGGCCAGTTTTTAATGGGGGGCCAGTTTTCAATGGTAGTTTGATGGGGCAGTTTTGATGGGGGAAATATGATGGAGGCATTTTGATGAAAGCAGTTTTGATGGTAGAAATTTTATGGGGCAGCTCCTGCAAAAGCTAATGACTTTTAAATATATGCTAATTAGAGGGATTGCTGATTCTCACTTCAACTTTTTCTTACGGATTTAAACTATTCATCCAGTTAGCTTTAGCAATTCATCTATTCAGCATTCCCATGCATTTTCTGCAGGAAATGCATTTTCTAGTTGTTGTTGTTGTTATACATTTATATCGCTCTGACATATACCACAGTGTTGTACAGAGATCACTGAGCTAATCACATCAGTCTCTGTACAGAGGAGCTTACATTCTAATGTCCCCTCCCCAGTCGCACCCTATTATACATTTATATAGCTCTGACATATACCGCAGTGTTGTACAGAGATCACTGAGCCAGTTACCTCAGTCTCTGTACAGAGGAGCTTACACTCTAATGTCCCCTCCCCCCCACAGTCGCACACTATTATTATTATTAGTGGGAATGCTCTCCAACATTCCCAGTATTGTTGTTTGTTTTTTGTTTTTCCGTATGTTTTTTTTTGGCTCTGCGTAACTTCTGCATACTTTCAGCTATTAAAACTATTCAACTTTTTAAAATGTTCAACTCTTTCAGCTAATGATGGGACTTCTTCAATTTTTTTTTGTACTATTTATACTTTTTAAAACATTAAGCTTTTTAACACTTTTTTTTTTTTTTTATTTTTTTTAATTTTTTTTTTTTACATTGAAGTCAATGAGAGCCTGCTTCAAATCCTTAAAATCTTCTTCCGCTCCCAAAAGTTTCAGCTCCTTCATACTTTCACCTACAGACACCAAACAAACTTTTTAAAGAGTTCACAAAATATTCAGCTATACTGCAATATCTTTTCAGTTGGATATCTTTTACAGTTTTTGTAAAAAGGTGTTTATGTTTAGTGATCATTTCAGGAAATTTTAACGATTTAAACAGAGTGTCTATGGGGCTGGTTAGAGTGGATGATGTCATCGCTACAGCACGGAGCTTTACCAAAAATGATCTTTTTGTTTTCCTTTCTATAAATTGCTCTCACAATTTATACATCGTAGGTATTTTTGTCTAGTTTCAGGTAGAGCTTCACGATTCTGGGGAAAAATGAGAATCGCAATTCTTTTGCATAAAATGAAGATCACAATTCTCAAAATTTTATTTTTTCAAAGTTATTTTCAGCACAAAATGGCGCTTATGTGCTTAAATCCAGAATATGTCAATCTGACGGACTGTTTACATGTTACATTTTAAAGCCGCAGCAAACCTGCTGACCTTACATGCTTGCTAATGTGAGAGAACACCTCTGATTTTCACATTGAACTAAATCTGAAAATCGGAGGTGTTCTGTCACATTAGCAAGCATTGTAAGGTTTGCTACTGCTTTTTTGTGTTTAACCTCTTAAGACCCGGACCTTTAGGCAGCTAAAGTACCTGGCCAGGTTTTGCGATTCGGCACTGAGCCGCTTTAACTGACAATTGCGCGGTCGTGCGACCTGACTCCCAAACAAAATTGGAATCTTTTTTTCCCCACAAATAGAGCTTTATTTTGGTGGTATTTGATCACCTCGGCGGTTTTTATTTTTTGCGCTATAAACAAAAATAGAGCGACAATTTTGAAAAAAAAAATGCATAGTGTTTACAGAATGGGGGATAGTTTTATGGCATTTTTATTAATATTTTTTTTTACTAGTAATGGCGGCAATCTGTGATTTTGTTTTGGTGTGTGACTGCGACATTATGGCAGACACATCGGACACATTTGACACATTTTTTGCGCTATAAACAAAAATAGAGCGACAATTTTGAAAAAAAATGCACTATTTTCTTACTTTTTCCTATAATAAATATTCCCCAACAATATATAAAACATTTTTTTCCCTCAGTTTAGTCCGATACGTATTCTTCTACATATTTTTGGTTAAAAAAAATCACAAGAAGCGTTTATCGGTTGGTTTGCGCAAAACTTATAGCGTTTACAAAATAGGGGATAGTTTTATTGCATTTTTATTTTTTTACTACTAATGGCGGCAATCAGCGATTTTTTTTTTTTTCATGAATGCGACATTATGGCAGACACTTCGGACAATTTTGACCCATTTTTGGGACCATTGTCATTTTCACAGCAAAAAATACATTAAAAATGCACTAATTACTGTAAAAATGAAAAATGCAGTTTGGGAGTTAACCACAAGTAGGCGCTGATGGGGTTAAGTGTGACCTCATCTCTGTTTCTAAGTGTAGGGGGGTGGGGCTGTAGGTGTGACGTCATTGATTGTGTTTCCCTATAAAAGGGATCACACGATCGATGACGGCGCCACAGTGAAGAAACGGAGAAGCTGTGTTTACACTCACCTGTCCCCGGTCTTCAGCTTCGTGGACCGATCGCGGGACTCCAGCGGCGATCGGGTCCGTGGGTCCCGGAGCTTTGGACTGGGTCGCGTGCACGCGCCAGCGTGCTCGACCCCACAGCTGGGCTTAAAGGGCAACGTACAGGTACGTGGATGTGCCCAGCCGTGCCCTTCTGCCGACGTATATCGGCGTGAAGGGGTCCTTAAAGCGGCGGTTCACCCAAAAAAAAATTTTTTTATTTCATTGCCGTAAATACCGTATTTTCAACGCGGCTTCCGGGTATGTAATCTGCGGGACTGGGCGTTCCAAGTTGCCGAAAGAAGCTGAATGTCGGTGCGCAGGTGCCGTATAGAGCCGACTCGCAGTCCGGCTTCTTTCGGCAACTCGTGACGCGCTGTAAGCGCCGGTCGGAAGCATGTCAATCAATTAGGAACGCCCAGTCCTGCACATTACGTACCCGGAAGCCGCGGTGAAAATACGGTATGTACGGCAATGAAATAAAAATAAAAAAACAGCCTAATGTCATTCTCACAACTCGGCTGAATGTAATGTTAAAAACGTTTTTTGGGTGAACCCCCGCTTTAAGTGGTTAACCACTTCAATACTGGCCCATAGTCATTTGACATCCACAGAGGGGATCTCCCATCCTGGGTGGACGTCATATGATGTCCTGGACTTTGTGCAGTGATATCTGAATGATGGGAGCAGCTAGAGGCATCATTCAGATATCATTCGTTAGTGCCGGCGATTCTGTGCACGATAAGAACGATCATAGCGGCGGTTCTACCGCTTGATCGTTGTTATAGGTGGTGGGAGGGGACATACCCACCCCTCCCGCCACCCTCCGGAGAAAGAATTGTCCGGCGCAGGCAGGAAGCATAGAGATGACTGGTGACCACATGGCCACCAGTCATCTCTATGACCGTTGGAGACCCGGGCGCGATGTGATGCCGTCACGCCCAGGTGCCCGTAAGTAAACAAACCTGCGATTACAGCTAGTAAACAATACCAAGCATGAGATCGGTGAATTTTTTTCATGATTTCCAGCCTGGAGGAGAGATGTGTGTGGAGGGGAGGTTTTATTGACCCCGCATCTCTCCATAAATAGGACCTGTCACACACATTTCCTATTACAAGGGATGTTTACATTCCTTGTAATAGGAATAAAAGTGATAAAAAATTAAATAAAACAAAGTGTAAAAAATAAATATATACAAAATTAAAATGCCCCTGTCCCCGGTAGCTCGCGTGCAGAAGCAAACGCACACGCAAGTCCCGTCCACATATGAAAACGCTGTTTAAACCACATATGTGAGGTATCTAAACTGGTAACCTGTAAAAAATGTTAAAGCGTCGTCTATAGAGATTTTTAAGTACTGAAGTTTGGCGCCATTCCAAAGTGAAGTGTGCGCAATTTTAAAGCGTGACATGTTAGGTATCTATTTACTCGGTGTAACATCATCATTCATATCTTACAAAAACATTGGTCTAACTTTACTTTTTTTTTTAATTCATGAAACCTTTTTTTCCCAAAAAAAAGGTGTTTGAAAGATGATTGCGCAAATACCGTGCTAGATAAAATGTTGCAATGACTGCCGTTTTATTCCCTAGGGTGTCTGCTAAAAAAACATATATAATGTGTTCTGAGTAATTTTCTAGCAAAAGAATGATGATTTGTACATGTAGGAGAGAAGTGCCAGAATAGGCCTGGTATTGAGGTGGGTATAAAAGCCGGTATTGAAGGGGTTAAAATAACTGTGAATGCTACGTTGGGTGTAACAAGATGTCTGTTCAGGGCTGTCTTAATAGCATCTTGGGCCCCTGGGCAAAGTAATGCTCTGGGGCCCCTACAATGGTGACTGTGCAGGTAAACGGGCATCAAGTAGGTAGGAGGCAGACTGCCTTCCCTGTGTATCTATCACTCTCAGTGCTATCATGGGGCCCCCAATTACGGGGCGACGTGGGCTTAAAGGATCTCTAAAGGAATTTTTTTTTTTTAGCTAAATAGCTTCCTTTACCTTACTGCAGTACTGGTTTCATGTCCTTATTGTTCGTTTTTGCTTTGAAGTTGCTGTAATCCTGCTCTGTTCTCCACACTTCCTGCTTGTCTGTTTCCTTATAACCACAGTGCTGGGAGCTTTCTCACGGTGGTCTAAGCTGTCATTACTGTGTGACTAAAACTTCCCAGAACCAATCAAATTCATTTTAAAAACAAAACACTGCCCTGGATTTGTTTGTTTTTGTTCTGTGTGTCTATTTCTACTTTGCAGAAACATGAAGCCAGTTCAAAAGTGAAACTAACCTGCAGGCACATTATATGATTGATTTTTATCTATTTTTAATCATTTGGAAAAGGAATCAGTTAACTTTTATGTCTCTATACCCTGTAAACAGTAATTTCAGCAAAAATATTTTTTTCCTTTAGTGACCCTTTAAGGACCAGATGCTTGGGGCAAAGTGCAGGCCCCCCCCCCCCCCATGCATCTGGGGCCCCTGGGCAGTGCCCAGGTGTGCCCTCTCATTAAGACAGCCCTGACCGCCATCCTCACTAAGGGAAACAGGCAGTGGATCCTTGCAGCTTTACTGCCCGTTTCCTACTGCGCATGCACGAGTCGTGCGTCGCTTTGTAAATGGGTGGCTGACTTTTGGGAGACACGCAGTTCCCAGAAGTTGGCGCCTTCCATTCCCCAAAAGACAACGTGAGGAGGACAAGACTGATGAGCACCACGGACAAGGAAGGGGCAGATTAGGAAGATCTGCCTAATACAGCCATTTCTGGTAAGTATCATTTTTTTTTTTTTTTAGCCTTCTTGGCTATTTTTTTATTTTTTTTATAGGGTGGACCTCCACTTTAAGTAGACTAACCCGATATCTATTAATGCTTGTCTAATTTACAGTTCTTAGAAGTGTCCAGCCAGGTAAACATCCCCCACAATTTTCTTGTAGGTCTTGTTTGATAATGGCTTGTCTCACCTTGGAAAACAATGGCGTTTACTGGGTTTCTGTTACTTCAAAGCTTCTCAAATAAATCCTGTTTAGAGATCAGAAAATATACTTTTTTACATATTACATTGATTAGTCAACCTATTTACAGATCTCTAACTGAGTGATAAGAACGCAGTATGTTCTACTTAAATTCTCATGTGGTGACTGACCTGGGCTTCCCCTCTCTTTTGAGGCCTTTGCCTCATCTCCATCTGAAAATGTATGCGTTAGGCCGTTCGTGTGTACACACGAACGGCCTAACATGTCCGCTGAAACTGGTCCACAGACCAGTTCCAGCGGACATATCCGATCGTGTGTACGGCCTAGCGGACAGGTTTCCAGCGGACAAAAGTTTTAAAACATGCTTTAAAACTTGTCCGCTGGAAAGCTGTCCGTCGGACATGTCCGCTGGTTAGTACGCCTAACCAGCGGACTGAAATCCCCCGCATGGGTCGAATGGATTAGACGCATGTGTGGAAGCATTTTACTTCCTGGTTTGCTGACGTCACTGCCACGTCACCGCGCTGTATGTCCGCTGGGATTTTGGTTTGATCGTGTGTACACACATCAGACCAAAACATCCCAGGAGACATGTCCGATGAAAATGGTCCGTCGGACCGTTTTCATCGGACATGTCTCCTCGTGTGTACGCAGCCTTATGCCGCGTACACACGGTCGTTTTTTGCGATGAAAAAAAACGATGTTTTTTAAAACGTCATTTAAATTGATCGTGTGTGGGCAAAACGTTGTTTTTTGTCTTCAAAAAAACGACCAAAAAAAAATTCCAACATGCTTGAATTTTTTGTGTCGTTTTTCAAAACGTTGTTTTTTGTTTCACAAAAAGTCACCGTGTGTAGCAAAAACGTCGTTCAAAACGACGTTTTTCAACCCGCGCATGCCCAGAAGCTATTTATGAAGCGAGCTTCAATGGAAAAGAGTGGTGAACGTAACCTCGCTTTTTGTGAAAAAACGATGGTGTGTATGCAAAATTGTCTTTGAAAAGTGACGTTTCAAAAACGTCGTTTTTTACTTCACAGAAAACGTCGTTTTTTTTCATCGCAAAAAACGACCGTGTGTACGTGGCATAACAGTATGTTTATTTCTTCATCAACAATATATTCACACACACACACTGTATATCTTGTGTTACACTTTAAAGGGGTTGTAAAGGTTTGTTTTTTATTTTCTAAATAGGTTCTTAGCTAGTGCATTGTCGATTCACTTACCTTTTCCTTCGATTTCCCTTCTAAATGTTTTTTTCTTTGTCTGAATTTATCACTTCCTGTTTCTCCTCAGTAAGACCCCTTTCACACTGAATCGTTTTTACAGCATTTTAGCGTTAAAAATAGCGCTATTAAAACGCTCTCCATGCATCTCAATGGACCCTTTCACACTGAGTCCTGCAAGCAGCACCTTTGGAGCAGCTGTTGGGCGCTGAAAAAAATGCTCAAAAAACGCCCCTCTCCATTTAAAAGAATTGAAAGCGCTGTAAAAACACCTTACCCTTTCACACTGAGGCACTGCAAAAACGCCCTAAAACTTTAGGGTTTATGGCCCCTTTCACACTGGGGCGGGAGGCATAGTGGCGGTATAGCAGCGCTAAAAATAGTGGCGCTATACCGTCGGATTTGCTGCGGGATTCAGCCACTAGCGGTGCGGTATTAACCCCCGCTAGCGGCCGATAAAGGGTTAATACCGCAGAGGCGCATTGCGGGCGGTATTGCCGCGGTTTCCCATTGTTTTAAATGGGAAGGGGCGGTATACACGCAGCTCCTCTCACCGCTCCAAAGATGCTGCTGGCAGGAGATTTTTTTTCTCTCCCGCCAGCGCATCGCCTCAGTGTGAAAGCCCTCCGGCTTTCACATTGAGTATGCAGTGCAGGAGTTTTTCAGGCGGTATAGCAGCGCTATTTTTAGTGCTGTACTGCCTGAAAAACTCCTCAGTGTGAAAGGGGTCTTAGCGGTGCTTTACCGGCACATTGGGATTGCAGATGAGGCTTCACTCTAACGCTCAAAAAAACGCTTGAATAACGTTCGAAAAACACCCCAGTGTGAAAGGGGCCTTAGCTTGCCCCCATCATCCAAGCCGTTCTGGCTAGGGGTTAGTCAGCGTGCTCACCTCCTCTCTTGGGACTACATCCCTGCAGGGAGACGCTGTGAACAAAGAAAAAGGAAAAAAAAAACATTTAGGCTGGGTTCACACTTGTGCAGTGCCTATTTCAGCTTTTTTATCTCTGCAGATAGATAAGGGAAGTGTTCAGCAGATTAGCTCCATTTTTGCTGCGAATTTGGAGACCTGGGAGAAGTTCCGAGTGAGAGGAGAGTGGGGGAGAAGTGTATTGAGCTGAATGAGAGAAATTCCTGAAGAGAACTGAACACATCTGCGAATCAGCTGCGTACCCATAGAAGATAATGGGACTGAATTCGCACCTGAGCCGCACCGCAAGGCCTCCACAACGCATACGGATTTCCGGCAATGCGCAGTGCGAATGCATCGCACATATGTGAACCAGCCTCATTGAAAACAATGTATTTAAAAATGTTCTGTGTATTAAATGCGGTTTAAGCCGCACTCAATTCGCATAGGTATGAACCCGGCCTTAGAAGGGAAATCGAAAGAAAAGGTAAGTGAACCAACAATGCACTGGCTTAAAGGAACCTATTTAGAACATAAAAAAACAAACCTTTACAACCCCTTCATTTATCTTGTTTGATCAACATTTCTATAATTGATTTTTAGAATACCTTGCATAACCGCATGTATCCCATATACAAGTTTCCAGAAAACAAAAATGCAATATTTATTTATTGCTGAGGAAGCAGCCATCAGCTTCTGCACAACACGTGGAACCCCTGGGGCAAGCTTTCTTGAACATCACCACTGTTGTACTGACTGCCCACATTTGCACCACCCTCCCTCTTCTAGTTTTTTTTCCCCAGAAATATTCACATTAATTATATTAAGAAATGATCTCTCGTGTTTGGACTGTGAAAATAAAAAAGAGTGTTCACCTCAGCCAAACCACATGTTATAGTAGGAGGTGAAATATGTAGCTGCAGAAGGTCCCTTCAGGCTGTCCAGACAACCAGTGACATTCCCCCGGTCAGCTGGGGATCTTCAGCTGACAGGTGAATATAAACAAAGGGGCAGGGATAATGTTCATTAGCAGACCCTTATCCAAGCATGCAGCCCGGCAGGTCAGGTGAGCAGGAAGGGGTGAGCGCGCGGATGCCATAACCCCAATATGGAGAGGGCACCTTGCCTGGGGGGGGATCAAGTATGTCTGCGGGTATTATTCTTTATGACTGGCAAGGATCTGAATTGCTGGACAACATGATTGACAATTGATTTACATTGTGAGATTTTTTGTTTTTTAATAAAGGACTTGTCAAAGTGTGTATTTGTATTTCTCACATTTTTATTTATTTATTTGTATTAGTAGGGGTACTATGTACCCCTTACTCATTCACATGTAACTGGAGTTGGGGCAGTATTTGATAGCCCTTCTATTTTTAAGGGGGTTTCCAGTTTCTAAAAAGCACCCCACCCAAAAAAAACCAACAGCCACCCAGCCAGGGTTGCGGGGAAGAGGCCCTTGTCCAAGGTGCTTTGCCAGGGCCCGCCCCCCCGCCTCAACAAGCTATTCTGATATGTTGATGCAGAGATCATGACATTATCCCTCCCTCCAGGGCTGTTTGAAGAAATTTGGGGGCCACCCAAGCAAAAAAAAAGGGACTTTTCAAGTTTAGAACCTCTATCCTCCGCCTCACACGCCGGCATATGTTGGTTCCCGCACACGGGCCTCAGCAGGGAGGGCCCTTGCCGCACCGATGCGTCCTCCTGCAGTCCGGGCGGCCGTGTACCATAACCACGCGGTACAGGAGATTCAGTTTGCTGTTCCCGGGGGGCCGGACTGAAAGGAAGTAAACACTCAGTGTGTGCACTTCCTGTCAGTCCGGCCGGGAACAGGAACCTGAATCTCCTGTATCGCGCAGTTATGGTACACGGCAGACCGGACTGCAGGAGGACGCATCGGTGCGGGAAGAGCCCTCCCTGCTGGGGCCCCTGGCCAGCTCGGGGCCCCAGGCAATTGCTTGCTTTGCCTGTCAGGTTCCGACGGGCCTGCCTCCCTCTCAGCCTGTACGTAACCTGGATTTGCAGCTGTTCTGTGCCAAGCTGGCCAGGGACTCCACCCTAGCATATCATAATACAGGGGGTCCCTGACTTACGAACAAGTTAGGGACTTTAGGTTTGTTTTAGTCGAAAATGTTTGTAAGTCGGAAACCACATGCGCAGAGCGGCAATTACATAATTTTTGCATGTTTTCGGATGTTCCGTCGAATGGCCGCGCATGCGCAGAACGGGAGATACATCGTTTTCTGATGTTTTCCATCAAATTTGCCCGCCGTCAAAAATGGCCATGCATGCGCAGAACGGCAGATACGTCCCGTTTTTTAAGTAAGAGTTGTTTGTAAGTCGGGGACCCCCTGTAAAAGGTATCCACATACCCGACATTAGATGAAACTCCGCTATATATCCTACGTACTCAGGCCAAATGCCCACCCTGTCTCAGTACTCACATTTTCCCACCCCACCTTTTTGCATAAATAATGTTTTTAGAATGCTTTTTCAAAAGTTAACTTAAAGGAGTTCTCTAAGCTAAAACTTTTAACCCCCGCTGTGCCCGGGCTGTAAAACTTTACAAAATAAACTTTCACTTACCTGCCTACGATCTCCCGTTATTCCGATATCGCGCCCGTGCACCGGTCCCTGTCAGCTTCCTCTTCCTGCGGGTCGGTGACTCATCCTGCGCTCAGCCTATCAGCGGCAGCAGCAATGTCCCGCCGCGGCCGCTGATAGGCTGAGCGCAGGATGGAGTCACCGACCCGCAGGAAGAGGAAGCTGACAGGGACCGGTGCACGGGCGGCGATATCAGAATAACGGGAGATCGTAGGCAGGTAAGTGAAAGTTTATTTTGTATAGTTTTACAGCCCGGGCACAGCGGGGGTTAAAAGTTTTAGCTTGGAGAACTCCTTTAAAGCGGAGTTCCACCCAAAAAAGGAACTTCCGATTTTGCAACCCTCCCCCCCTCCGGTGTCATATTTGGGGGGGGGAGGAGGGAGCAGATACCTGTGTAATACAGACTTTCAGGCATAGACCACCCGGGTGACCTACGCCACGTCTGGCGCCTACTCCGTGAGCGCCCCCCACTGTCTTCTGGGAGACACACAGGTCCAGAAGACAGCAGGGACCAGTGGGATTGCACAGCGCGACTCGTGCATGCGCAGTAGGGAACCAGGAAGTGAAGCCGCAAGGCTTCACTTCCTGATTCCCTTACCGAAGAAGGCCGCGCCTCCACCCGAGAGATTGGCTTTGGGTGCCGACATCGCGGGCGCCCAGGACAGGCAAGTGTCCATATATTTAAAGTCAGCAGCTGCAGTATTTGTAGCTGCTGACTTAATATTTTTTTTTTTTTGCTGGAACGCCGCTTTAACAATGTCATAGTCAGCGGATAATTAGGAATTTGTCTTTTTTTTTTTTAATGTTTTTTTTTTTTTACACTGTTATTGCTATAACAGTGCAATCACTGCTATAAGCAGTAGTTTTAACTTTCACAATGAAATCACTCATGACAGATTGCTTACTATTGTGATGCTGTGATTGGTTACAGTTAATAACATTGTACAGGGTGCCAGGTACCATGTGATAGCTGTGGGTCAATCACAGCATCACAACAGTAAGCAAGATGTCATTATTGGAAGCTACACATGACAGTTTTGCTTACTGGTATTCATTTGAGCATTTTGGTCATAGCGATAACATGATAGCGGCCAGGTACCGACCCCTGTGATCCGATGTGTCACCGGGATCACACAGCTGCTCGTCCAAGGAGGCTCGCCAGTGCTCATGCTCTGAGCTATATACCCGTGTGTCACTCAGCCTGGAGCTGCCATTCTGCTACAGTAAATGTAACATACACTTACCTGCTATTTGTTCCCTTTAGACCCCTTTTACACTGGAGGCATTTGTCAGGCGCTTTAGCACTAAAAATAGGGCCTATAAAGCACCTGAATAAAGCCTCAGCTGCAATCCTAGTGTGAATGCCTGAGTGCTTTCACACTGGGGAGCTGCGCTGGCAGGACATCAAATAAAGTCCTGCAAGCAGCTTCTTTGAGGCACTTTAGGAGTGGTGTATACACCGCTCCTAAAGCGCCCCTGCCCATTAAAATCAATGGGCAGTGCCGCCGAAGTGCCCCTGCAACGGTGCTTTTAACCCTTTATTCAGGAGCTAGCGGTGGTCAAAATCGCCCCACTAGCGCCCCGAAAAGTGTTGCAAAAATGACGGTAAAAGTAGCAGCGCTTTACTGCTGACGTCCGGGCGCTGTCAGTGTGAAAGTACTTTCGCTGTTATCGTTCGAACGAAAAGAAAATCCCAAATGATGAGTTGACAGCAGAATACATATAGCGGGGGAGAGCTTCCAATTGGGACACTAGGTCTGGTGACAACCAGGGATTCTTTCACTTCGCTGGGATTTCCTCTCACTTCCTTTTTTGGTCATGGCACAGGAAGTGAAAGGTAATCTCCACAGATGGCTTCATTTCAGGCAAAAATGTGGCCCTAATTCGTCCCTGAAATAGAGAATAAGGACCCCCCCCTGCTGCGAGCCGCATCCATCAGAGGTGTGAATCCAGCCTAAAGTGGTGGTAAACCCTTCCATATACCCTGTGATGTGACTGTCCTCAGGTAATACACAGAGATTAGATGAAACAAATTGCATCTGTTTATTTGCAGTCCTCTAGAGCCCTTCAAAGTGATGAATTGATTGAAGAGCTGGCACCATCAAAGCTAACGTCACTCCATGGAGCAGATCAGGTTCACGTAACACACCTCCCTGATTGGAGGGAAGAAAAACACCCCCTCCACACAGGAGCAGCTAAGGTTGGCAATCTCCTGTCACCTTTTTTCTCTTGGTGTCAGGAAAACTTATCAGAAGTGACTCATGTTGATAGCAGAGTAAGGAAGCAGCAGACAGAAAAGACACTTGGAGCTCTGGATGGAGACACACTATATAGAGGGATGTGTCAGGTCAGAGGTTTACAACCACTTTACTGCTGATCAGCACAGCTTGTTTGAACCTGCTTATGATCGGGGTCGATGTTGTTGTCACTATAATGTCACCATCCTGACTTCCCCGGAAATCATGACACCCCCCGCCCCCCCAACAACAAGCACGTGAAGCTTGTGTATTTTCAGGCAGCCTGATCACGGTCACATGACAGCCACCTCAGCAGCCTGGCGGAGCTCACCTCCCTGATTGGTGGGCAGATGAGAGTCGTGCTGGGTGGGCGTGGTGTAAGGGCGGTACTGAAGTGGATTGTGGCGCTTGTGATTGGAGCAGGGAGATGAGGTGGGTGTGAGTGGGCGGGTTAGTGCGGACACTTCCTGTGTGGTGGGCCGAGTCTAGTCCGGTCGGTAGAGAAGTGTGTATGGGCCGGGGTGGGTGATCGCAGACATGGAAGAGTCTGGAGAGCGGAGCCCGCTATTGGGTGGACGATCAGAGTCGTCTCCTCCGTCCGTGTTCTCTGGCCGCCGCCTGGCCTGTGCCGCCGTACTGCTGTCCGAGCTCCTGGAGAGGGTAGCGTTCTATGGCATCACCTCCAACCTGCTGCTCTTCCTCAATGGACCCATCTATAACTGGGAGGGCACCGAGGCCAGCCAGGCACTGCTGCTCTTCATGGGCGTCACCTACCTGGTGTCCCCCTTCGGGGGGTGGCTGGCAGACGCGCTGATTGGCCGCTTCAGGACCATCCTGCTGAGTATGGTACTCTATATGCTGGGCATGCTGCTCTTCCCCCTCATCACCTACACAACCACCCGATCCGCCTTCTGCGGGGACTTACCTCTGGTCAATGTGGAAAACTGCACCACCGCCAACACCTCTGCCATCAATGGATCGTACGTGCAGTGCCAGGTCCAGGGACTCCGCTACTGTGCTGTCCCCGTCTTCGTAGGACTGATCGTCGTAGCGCTGGGAGTCGGTTCTGTCAAGGCCAACATCACTCCGTTCGGAGCCGATCAGGTACACACCTCCCTGGGGGATCTCTCTCTGGGGGGGCCCAGCATCGAGCATTACAATTACACCTCCAAATATACAGGGAGTGATCTTTTGCCTTCACATCATTTATTCTGCTGGCCCTTTAAATGTCCTGTGATGCTGGGGACTTCTAGGCGGGGCTTAAATTTGTATACTCTGTGATTGGCCCAGACTGATGACAGTTGGGTGTCCCGCCTACGAGCTCCCAGGCAACTGGCAATGACTTATCTAGGGGCACCAAGTCACTCCACCCCCAAGGCCTATTGCATTAGTGTGTGCACCCCAAAGCACAAACACACGTGCATGTATATTATTGATGCACCCATACTTTTTTGGTCAATGATACTGAGTACTGATACTTTTTGCGCTGCGATTTGAGCCCACACAAATATGAATAGGCTCAAACCGCACTGCAAAGAATCGGATGTGATTCGGGGAAATTCCTGTCCACATCACATGCAGTTTCCCACCACACTTCTGTGTGAGACCATTCTTTAGTCGCCAAGGGAAGTCTGGGTTCAATCAGGAGAAGTGTGCGAGACCACATGCGATTTAGACAGGAATAGCACTGCATTCCTGTTCAAATCGCATGTGATTCTCTGCAGTGTGATTCGAGTGTATTCATTTTTATAGACTCAAATCTCCCCACAAAGGTATCTGTTTTGGGCATCGGAGAATTTGACCCAGTACTGTGCAAATACTTATCTACACTGATTGGATGTATCGAGATCTATACTATGAGACACACACACCCTAAGGCTGGATTCACACCTATGCATTTTTAGTGCTTTTTGCATTTTCCAGATTTGCACTACAGAACGTGTTCCATAGGAAACCATGTTGTATGGACTGTAGTGCAAATCTGCAAAATGCACTAAAAATGCATAGATGCGAATCAAGCCTAAAACTTGGAGTGTCACTTGGAGTGTCACTTGGAGTGTCACTTGGAGTGTCACTTGGAGTGTCACTTGGAGTGTCACTTGGAGTGTCACTTGGAGTGTCACTTGGAGTGTCACTTGGAGTGTCACTTCTTGCTTGTTCTCTTAACCTAACTGTTAAACAGAAGCTTAGATGAGAGATAATAAAAAAATATATATACTATAGAGTTGAGGGTGGGGCTTTGGTGAATTATCAGAAGTCTAAACCAGGTTCCGGATGGCACACTTTTGAGACTGAGAAAGGGATGTGAATGAATAGGAAGTGCTCTTTGCTAAATGGCTTCTTGTTCATTCACCAACTGAAGCATAGTAAACACTGCTTACTATGGATCCGTTATGAATGAACACAGTTAGTGATCAGTACTGTGTAGCAGGGGGAAGCTTTGCCACATGGGGTGATTAGGGTGTGTCCAGACCTATGTATAGCATTGTGTCTATGCTCAGCGCTAAAGTCCACCTCCGTGCTGCTACATGTGTGTGACATAAACAGGAAGAGGTTGGTGTAGACCTAAAGTTATAACCCCCTGTTTTTTTTTTTTCCTGGTCTGTGTGTACCCTTGAAAGTGAAGTGGGGAAACCCCTCCCAAACTTGTGTCTCCATTGGAAGATTTCCTCTCAACCCAAAATGTTTTTAATTCACTCACAGTGATAATGGTATTCAGGACAAATGGAGAGGGAGGGTGAATCCTCCTAACAGGGACACAGACGGCAATAAAACCTGAACAGGGGGTCTAATCCATCTCCACGCTATCCAAAACTGAGAGCTAATCTTTTACCTTTTCAAATATCCCTTAAAAGAAGCGTGTGTGTGTGTGTGTGTGTGTGTGTATATATATATATGTATTTTTTTTTTTTTTTTTTTTCCCCCCCCCCCAAGTATCGCCGATACCGATTTTCTTTTTCTGTGTGTATATGTATGTATTTTTTTTTTTCCCACCATATGTGTTGTTTTTTTTATACTTTCTTGAGGGGGGGGGTGTATGTGTGTGTGTGTATATATTATATATATATATATATATAATATATATATATATATATATATATATATATATATATATATATATATATATACACATACATACATGTGGGAGGGGTGGGGGGCATACATGGTGACATACAGGGGTACATACATACATACATACATACATACATACATTTTGACATACGGACTAAGGACACAGATTCCCCAGTCACATTCTCAGCTGCACTGGAAATGAATGGACAGGAGACCGAGGCTCCTATCCATTCATAAACTGAAGCATTGTAAACACAGTTTACGATGCTTAGTTATATGAATGGACAGAGTCAGTGATGACTCACTCTGTTCATTCGGAAAAGGTAGACACTGGGTTTAGCGGCTCCTACCGGCGCTCTCCATCCTGACAGAGGGGGCGGAGGAGGACATGAAGGGGGACACAGAGCACGGAGGGGGAAGCAGCAGACGGAGGGGGGAGAGCGAACGAGGACAGCTGTGGCACGGAGGGAGTAAGCAGAATGGCAGTGGCACGGAGGGGGGGGGGGGGGACACAGGAGCATGGAGGGAGAGAGCAGAGTGGCAGCGGCACGGAGGGGGAGGACACAGGAGCATGGAGTGAGTAAGCAGAATGGCGGCACTGAGGGGGGGGGGGGGGACACAGGAGCATGGAGGGAGTAAGCAGAATGGCAGCGGCACTGAGGGGGGGACACGGGAGCATGGAGGAAGAGAGCAGAATGGATGGGGGAACTGAAGGAGGATACAGGAAAAGTTAGGTATAGTATATAAGTATAGCTGCACGATTCTGGAAAAAATGGGAATCAGGATATTTTTGCTTTAGAATAAAGATCACAATCCTCGTGACTAACTTTACTGTTCAGTTTATTTAAAAAAATAAAAATCTTCTTTTGAAGTGTTTTTTTATTTTTTTTTCCCCAAAAAATTGCGTTTGAAAGACTGCTGTGAAAATACAGTGCGACATAAAATATTGCAACAACCATCGCTTTATTCTATAGGGTCTCTGCTAAATTTATATATACAGTTGTGGCGTGGGCGTCTGCCCCCCACCGGGGGAAAAAAAGGTGCCAAATGTGACACCTAAGGGGGGGAGGGTTCTGAAAAGCGGAAGTTCCATTTTTGGGTGGAACTCCGCTTTAAAATTGCATAGGCAACAATTGTCAGAAAAGGTTTAGTCTTGAAGCGGTTAAACTGACCTCGCTTACAGACCAAACTTATTACCTTTTTGATTTAAAAGAACCAAATGATACAATGTTTATAGTTCTTGCTGAGCAATGTTAAACATTTTATTTATTTTTGACTGCTGTGAGGTGAGCGAGAAGGGTTTTGCACTTGTTTGTATGAATCGTGGAAATGCCGGAATAAGGCTCCATGCACACTGAAGCTCATAAAAGCTATAAAAACAAAAAAGCCAGTAGCTTTGCAGGGGGCCTTGCAACGTTTTTTTATCGTTTTTGCAATAGCTTAAATCAGCATTTTTCAGTGTAGCTTTTTTTTATTATTTTTTGACTGTTTTATATTTTTTTTTAGCTAGCGTTTTTTAATCCATTAAAAAAAGATGAGCGTTTTGCGTTTTTTATTTTTTTTTTCCCCACCAAAAAACGGCACTTTAAACGCTCAGAAAAAAAGCCAATAAACTCCAAAGCTCATTAACACTAAATGCCCAAGTGTGCATGGGCACATAGGCTAACATAGAGTTCAGTTTATGGGCTTTAAAACAAAAAGCCAAAACGCCAATAACCTGCAGTTCATCAGCTTCATATATATGGCAGCTGCTGACTTGACTGGGCACCCGCGATGTCGGCACCCAAAGCCAATCGATCCCTCGGATGCTGCCGCCGCCTTTTTCGGTAAGAGGGATCAGGAAGTGAAGCCTTGCGGCTTCACTTGCTGGTTCCCTACTGCACATGTGCGACGCCACTGGTCCCTGCTGTCTTCTGGGATCTGTGTCTCCCAGAAGACAGCAGGGGGGATGGGAAGTGGCGTAAATACCTGCGGGTGGCTCGGGTATTTATGCCCGAAAGTGGGAGCAAAATACTTGTATTACACAGGTATCTGCTTCCCCCATGAAAGGAGGGTCCCGAAAAGCAGAATATTTTTATTTTTTTGGGTGAAACTCTGCTTTAAGATCATGAGGGGGGTTGAATCGAGATCCGCTATTTTTTTTTTGTAACCATTACTAGCTCTACTATTGTCCCCGAGTTACAAACATCTGACTTGCATACGAATCATACTTACAAATGGAGGGAGACAACAGGAAGTGAGAGGACATCTACCCCTTGGAAGGGAAAATCACTCCTGTAAGGGTTATGGGAAAAAGGTACCTGCACTGAAGCTTTATCGCCAATCTGTTTCCACAACAGCCCAAAATGTTACAAAATGCAATGGCCACAAGGACAGAAAGTGAGGTGAAATCTTCTGAACAGGGGCACAGACAAAACAAACATTATAGGGGTTTTAGAGGTTGTAAACCTCCCTTTGTAAGTTGTTCCTGTGGGTGGAGCCTATAATGCTTACCTGTAGGTACTGTAAATTTCTCCGCACTGTTTCCCTGCGCCAATGATGACATCTGAAGGAATGGCGGCCCCTGCTGTTTCTTCAGGTGAGTGTGCCACGCACATGCACAGGAGTGACATCACGTGGCTCTGGCTAGTCACAGAACCGGAGTCCGCGACCCCGGAAAGGAAGATGGCAAAGATGGATGCGGCCTACAGCTGGCACGACGCGGGCTTTGTTTGCAGGTAACAAAGATAAAAAGCGGCACACCCAGAGACTGTCCGATCTGTGGGCCTAATAAAGGAAATGAGGCTCAGAGTGTGGCTGCTGAAGACAATACGAGAATGGGGACATGTTACACGAGGCTAGTAAGGATCAATGGTATTACCCCCCCAGGTCTGAGGGCCACACAGCATGCACCCAATGGCTGCAGGTTGGGCACCAGGGGTTCGTAGTATTTAATCTACCCATGGACCCACAGAATTCCACCTGATTAGACATGTCCCATAAATGCAGGTCTGTCATTGCCAATATAAATAAGGCCATATTCCACAGTGATGACCAACGGCCCTGCCGCCTTGTCAGTCTCTATATCATGATGTACTATATACAGTACCAGTGGTCATTGCATTGTAGGTAAAGATGATGGGACACCCACCTGCATTCTGGGCCAGGAGAGAAGGACCAGTGTGCTGTCTGCCGCAAGGCCCTGGAATAAGGTGACCAATACTCCCCTTGACAAAAGGAGCATTGTACTCTGCAGATTATTTGGGATGGGGGGGGGGGATTGTATTATTTACAAAGAACTCGGGTATTTAGCTGCCACCTTTGTTTGCACTAAACTTTTCCTCGTTCTTCAGATGCTTGCCATGGTTATTTTTAAATGATAACCTAAAGCAGGGATATGCAATTGGCAGACCTCCAGCTGTTGCAGAACTACAAGTCCCATGAGGCATAGCATGACACCCAGAGGCAGAAGCATGATGGGACTTGTAGTTTTGCAACAGCTGGAGGTCTGCTAATTGCATATCCCTGATCTAAAGGAATGATCGCAATGAACAAAAATCCCCAGTGGGTTACAGTGATTCTAAAGGTTCATTGTTTTTGTTTTTTTTAAATGACAAACATGGTTTTACACAGAGCAGCCCAGATCCTCTTCTTTTTGGGTTCCCTCTGCAGCAGTCATGCCCCCAATAACAAGCCTCTTGCCACACTCTGCGCTTGTTTCCCACACTGCAGGGTGACAGGTTGCCTTTGCAAGAGCGCGTGCAGTGCCAATAAAATGGGGTGCAAAACCCCGGACTGCATGGGAGCATGTGTGAACTGACCCTTAGTCTGCGTTTTTTTATTTTTGCAGATCAACACAGTTTAGTAGACATGGGGGGGGGGGGGGGTTATTTACTAAAACTGGAAAGTGCAAAATCCGGTGCAACTCTGCATAGAAACTAATCTGCTTCCACCTAGGTTCTCATTGGAGCCATTTGTCATGTGATTAGAGAGATCAAATCGCATGACAAGTTGCAGCCTATTGGCGGCAATGGCACTGTTCCAATCGGTGCGACACCGATTTTGCAACGCCGCACCGATTTGCAAAAGTACTTCCTGCACTACTTTTGCCGATTTCAGGTGCAATTTCCATAGACATCTGTGTATGAAGCCACACAAATGTCTATCAAGTAATCGTGCTGACCTTGCTACAATGAAACTGCGCTACTTCAAGTAAAGTAGCATCAGTGTGTACCAGGGCTCCAAGTTTTATTGTCAAAGCTTACTTGACCAAGCTGAAGTTAGACGCTGATTGGCTACCATGCAGAGCTGCTGTACCAGATTCTGAGTGCACCAGTTTTAGTAAATCTCCCCCATGGGGTGCATTGGAGGTGCACGATTAATCCTTTTTTGTTTTAATAAATGAAACCTTGTAATAAAATTAAACATTTTACCGTAAAATTGTAAAAATAAAAAAATCGGACTGTCCGCTGTTTAACAAAAAAATTTCAATAAAAATAAAATTAAAACTACGGACACAGTCCAGGCTTAATCTGTGCCAGTGTCACATGACATAAAAAATATCACTCGGTCTTAAAGTGATATCGGTGCAACCCTACTAATCGGGATCCCACGCTGCTGTTTTTATATCTTGGTATTTGGTATAAATTTCATATTCCTGATATGCTTGTATGAGAAAGGTATTCTGTTCTCTTTATATTGCTTCCTTTATTTAAAATTCCTGGTGTTCCTGCCAGTCCCTCTGATTTAAAAACTAAACCATGCTAAGCAAGTGAGCACACTATGGTCAGTTCTCTAGCTGTGCTTGGAACTCGGTGTACTGTGCTCCAATGATCAGACTTGTCCTGACACGCCCCTGCTGCACAGCCATTCACTGGGAAGCTCAATGTGCTGGTGTCTCCCCTCCCCTCCAGCTCTTATGCAGCGGAGAACAGAGGGAATGTGATGTGTGTGTGTGTGTGTGTGTGTGTGTGTGTGTTTTTTTTTTTATCTTTGGCCTTTATATTTTCAAAACTGAATGGTATGTTTTTTACAAGATGATCCGTTACAATCACTTTAATTTTACTTAACATCATGTTCTGGATACAATCCACACCAGACCCTCTTCTGAGCACGCAGCCCGGCCGGTCAAAAAGGGGGTGGTCAACGAGCGAGCGCCCCCCCCCCCCCCGAACTGTACCAGGCCACATGCCATCAACATGGGGGGTGAGTGCTTTGGGGCAGGGGGGCGCCCTGCGGCCCCCCACCCCACAGCACCCTGTCCCCCATGTTGATAACAGGGCCTCTTCCCGACAACACTGACCGTTGGTTGTTGGGGTCTGCTGGCGGTGGGCTTATTGGAATATGGGAGCCCCCTTTAATGAGGGGACCCCCAGATCCCAGCCCCCCACGCTATGTAATTGAGTATGGGGTACCATTCACCTGGGGGGGAAGAGTGTCAAGAAAAGGAAAAACACACTACACAGGTTTTTAAAGTAATTTTATTAGTCAGCTCCGGGGGTCTTCTTCCTACTCCAGGGGTCTCTTCGGACTCTCCGGTGCTTTCTGCCGGGCTCCTCCACTATCTTCTTGCAGCTTGTTTACTAGTGGGGGGCCCGTTCTTCTCATGGGGAAACAGATTTTTTTTCACACATCATGCGACATGAACTCCCAATGTCGGAGCGTTTGTCGGACCAGTGTGAACCCGACTTTAGGAGGGCCGGATTGTGGCCAGCAGGGGCAGGAAATGTCACAGGCCCGGCATCAGTGAGAATAAATATGGCCTCAGGTTTGGTGGCCAATAGGAGGAGAAGTATTCCCTCTATTAGTAAACGGGACAGTATCCAATCATTGGTATCAGTGGAATATATAGTGCCCCAGTGTGAGGAATAGTGCCTCCTATCAGTGAGAGGAATTTTGCCCCAAGGGCCAGATAAAGGCTAGCAAAGGGCCACATCTGGCCCTCGAGCCGCAGTTTGGAGACCCCTGCTCTACATTGTGACATCAAAAAAAAAATCCACTTTAAGGCTTACCTGTAGGTGCTGGAAATTAGGGTTGTCCCGATACCAATACTAGTATCGGTATCGGGACCAATGCCGAGTATTTGCACTAGTACTTGTACTCACGCAAATACTCCCGATGCCTAAATAGAATACCCCCCCCCCGCCGCATCGAAAGCCGCCGCAAGGGGTTAAACGCCGTGCGGGAACATCACAGCATTCATTTGAATAGCTGTAGTATTTCCGCGCAGATAGACACTCCTCCTTGCTCGGGATTGGATGGGTGATCGTGATCTGTCCAATCCCGAGCAAGGGGGAGTGTCTATACGCGCGGGCTATTCAAATGAATCCTGTGATTTTCTCCATGCAGCTTTCGGCGGCAAAGGTATGGGGGAAATAGCTCAAGGGACATGGGACATGGCTGCATATGTGAGGGACATGGCTGCATATGTGAGGGACATGGCTGCATATGTGAGGGACATGGCTGCGCATATGTGAGGGACATGGCTGCGCATATGTGAGGGACATGGCTGCGCATATGTGAGGGACATGGCTGCGCATATGTGAGGGACATGGCTGAAGGGACATGGCTGCATATGTGAGGGACATGGCTGGAGGGACATGGCTGCATATGTGGGGGACATGGCTGCATATGTGGGGGACAGGGACATGGCTGCATATGTGAGGGACATGGCTGCATATGTGAGGGACATGGCTGAAGAGACATGGCTGCATATGTGAGGGACATGGCTGGAGGGACATGGCTGCATATGTGGGGGACATGGCTGGGGGGACATGGCTGCATATGTGGGGGACATGGCTGAAGAGACATGGCTGAAGGGACATGGCTGCATATGTGAGGGACATGGCTGGAGGGACATGGCTGCATATGTGAGGGACATGGCTGGAGGGACATGGCTGCATATGTGGGGGACATGGCTGGAGGGACATGGCTGCATATGTGGGGGACATGGCTGGGGGGACATGGCTGCATATGTGGGGGACATGGCTGCATATGTGGGGGACATGGCTGCATATGTGGGGGACATGGCTGCATATGTGGGGGACATGGCTGGGGGGACATGGCTGCATATGTGGGGGACATGGCTGGAGGGACATGGCTGGAGGGACATGGCTGCGCATATGTGAGGGACATGGCTGCGCATATGTGAGGGACATGGCTGCGCATATGTGAGGGACATGGCTGCGCATATGTGAGGGACATGGCTGCGCATATGTGAGGGACATGGCTGCGCATATGTGAGGGACATGGCTGCGCATATGTGAGGGACATGGCTGCGCATATGTGAGGGACATGGCTGCGCATATGTGAGGGACATGGCTGCGCATATGTGAGGGACATGGCTGCGCATATGTGAGGGACATGGCTGCGCATATGTGAGGGACATGGCTGCATATGTGAGGGACATGGTTGCATATGTGAGGGACATGGCTGGAGGGACATGGCTGCATATGTGGGGGACATGGCTGCATATGTGGGGGACAGGGACATGGCTGCATATGTGAGGGACATGGCTGCATATGTGAGGGACATGGCTGCATATGTGAGGGACATGGCTGAAGAGACATGGCTGCATATGTGGGGGACATGGCTGGAGGGACATGGCTGCATATGTGGGGGACATGGCTGCATATGTGGGGGACATGGCTGGGGGGACATGGCTGCATATGTGGGGGACATGGCTGGGGGGACATGGCTGCATATGTGGGGGACATGGCTGCATTTGGGGACACATAAAAAAAAAGTATCGGTACTTGTACTTGGTCCTAAAAAAGTGGTATCGGGACAACCCTACTGGAAATATCTCCTAAACCTCCACGGTTTACGAGATATTTGCAAAAGAGATGGGCGCCGATGTCTACCACGCATTTGCCATAGACGCAGATACACTTTAGAAACCATGCCATGAGTGAGGTAATTGCGGCTCTGGCCAATTACAGTACCGGAGCTGCGATAGCCGGAAGGAAGAGGGTGAAAGATGGAAGCTTCGTGGAGGGGAGGAAATGGCGGACATAGCAGGCTTCGGTTTCAGGTAAGTGACGCATAATGGGCTGCTATGCGATGCATAGTAACCCAGTATGCTTTACCTTTGCAGGGAAACAGAGGAAGTAAAACCCATCAAGTTTACTTCCTCTTTAAGTGTTAGGTCACACGTTGTGAGGTGAGCACATTTCTTGTGTGGGAGCACTAAGGTAAAAAGATACAAAGCACAGATTTTTGTGGATTTGTGAAGACTCAATTAAACACTTTGACTGCACTTGAGGAATATGATTTATATTATCAATAGAAGAAATACACATGAATGTATTATATATTTGTATATTCACATGTTATGTTGGCACTCCTATTTGTACCAAGAAATTGATTCACCATGTGTTTGGTTACATTTATTATCACTAGCGCAGCAATATTTGTTTTGAGTTTATTTGCACATTGTTATTTGCTGCTGGCATATATTAATCTGATTGTGTTCTAGTTGCTCACAAGGCTACCAATTATGATATTTAAAATCCTGTTTTACCAATCTATTGTTTGGGCAAACATTGTTCCCCATTTATGGTTTTGGCCTATTACATACTTTGTTCTTGTTTGGAGCTGTTTTGCCGTAAGGTAAATGCCTAGGTTTTCCAATTTGTCCACAGGATTAGTGCCATTGTTGTCCGCCTCTGGGGTCTTGAGGGAGATCATAGTATTTATTAAGACCTGATGGGGTTTATTGGCCTAAATATTTTAATCTCGGCCTACAATCTGGTGTCTAGCAGGTGCTGGCCGCAGGGGGGGCGCCCGTCGGTGTACCACTGATTTGCGTGTGGTGGTTTTAACCTTGCCAGCAATTGATGATGATTTATTGGCTATGCCCTTAAAGTGGTGGTATAGGGTTTTTTGTAACTTTTTACCTACAGGTAAGCCTATAATAAAGCTTACCTGTAGGTATAAAGAATATCTCATAAACCTGTACGGTTTTGGAGATATTCTCCCCGCAATGCACCGCTGATTGCAGCGGCGCATGCGCAGCGGGAATCCTCGGCTAAAGGACCGGCAGCCGCCCGCACCTTGCCGGTTTGAAGTCTCCCATGTGCAGGAGTGTTGACATCGCCTCTCCAGCCAATCATAGCACTGGAGCGCGATACCCGGAAGACACGCCGAGTCAAGATGACATCTCGCTCGGCGTGGACCAGGTAAGTTCTCTTCACCTCGTTCCAAGGTAAGTATTTCATAATGAGCTAGTATGCGGTGAATACTAGCTCATTATGGCTTTTGCCTTTCAGGTGAAAAAAAATAATTAATTGCGGGTATACAACCGCTTTAAGTTAAATTCTGGGGTCAGTCTAATGCCTGTCTTGCACTGATGGTAAGGACAGGCCTCTTGGACTATGAGTTTGTTGCATGGGTGCTCATGGTATACTGTGTCTAGCATTGTTTTGGTACTTTTGAAAGTTCAATAAAACTGTGGCCTTGCCCTATTTCTAGGGTTGTACCGATACTAGTATCGGGACCGATACCGAGTATTTGCGGGAGTACTTCTACTCCCCCAAATACCCCCGATACCTAAATAGAATACTTCCCCCCCCCCCTCCGCCACATACCGCCGCGTTAATCCCCGTGCAATACAGCGCACATTACAAGCTTTCGTTTGTAAACTTGTAATGCGCGCCTCGCCATGTATAGACACGCCACTTCTCGGGATTGGACGGATCTGTCCAATCCCGAGCAAGGGGGAGTTTCTATGCACGGATCCGTGTATAGACACTCCCCCTTGCTCGGGATTGGACGGATCCGTCCAATCCTGAGAAGAGGCGTGTCTATACATGGCGAGGCGTGCATTACAAGTATACAAACGAAAACTTGTAATGCGCCCTGTATTGCACAGGGATTAACCCGGCAGCAGCTACTACAGGTATGGGGGACAGGACATGGCTGCAATATGTGGGGGACATGGCTGCAATATGTGGGGGACATGGCTGCAATATGTGGGGGACATGCATGGCTGCATCTGTGGGGGGGACATGGCTGCATTTGGGGACACATTTAAAAAAAGTATCTATTTAGTATTTATTTAATTTTTTTAAACTATTGTGGGCAAACAATTGTAAATCACTATACCTCTTACTAAATACCTTGGACTGTCATCTTTACCAAAGGGGTCATTTGGGGGCTATCTGTACTGTCCTGACATTTTAGGGCCTCAAGAAATTAGATGGGCCGTCAGTACATCAGGATTGATCAATTTTCAATGATAGTAGTAGAGGTCGACCGATATATTGGCCGATATTTGGTGTTTTTTAATCGGCATCAGCCGATTTTGCTGTAGAAAAAAAAAGCAGATTAAACTTCAGCAGCGCAACTTGCAAATAGCTTCTGTAATAGAAGTCAATGCAAGTTGCCTGAGAAGTTTCCCGTGGAAGCGACTTTTCCCTTCTGGGCAGCCTGTCAAGTCGGAGATGAGATACAATGTTTGAACTTCAAAGGAATAAACTTCTGTGTAGAAGTTCTCTGTATGGCCATTTAAAGACTTGGGGCCCTTTCACACGGGGCGGATCAGTAATGATCCGCCTCCGTGTGTCCGTAAGCTCAGCGGGGATCGCTCCGTAGATCCCTGCTGAGCCGTCGGATGACAGGGTGGTCACCACACACTGTGCAGGGACCGCTCCTGTCTTTTCTCCGCTCTTCCCTATGGGGGGATCGGAGGATGAACAAGGACCGTGTGTCCGTGTTCATCCGATCCGCAGACGGAAGAAAAATAGGACATTCTTCTGTCTGCAAAATCAGATCTTCTTGCAGATCCTCTCCCAAGTTTAAGGTTTCGAGGCTGATATTTGGTAACAAGAACCTTCAGCTCCCTCCACATATTTTCTATGGGATTAAGGTCTGGAGACTGGCTAGGCCACTCCAGGACCTTAAAGGGGTTGTAAAGGAAACATTTTATTTTTCATAATAAGCATCCTTTACCTGCAGACATTCCTCTTTTCGCTTCCTCATTGTTCGTTTTTGCTCAGAAGTTGCTCTATTTCTTCTCTGTTCTGTTCACTTCCTGCTTGTCTGATTGTTACTCACCACCATGAAAGGAGGCTTTACTGCGGTGGTCAGTAACATGCTCGCCCCCTCCTGGGAACTACATCTGTGTGGCAGAACGCTCTCTACGTGTTAGAGACTTCAAGGAGGTGTGAATTACTGGGCGTGCCACAATTCATACTGGTAAATGTAGTTCTTGCATGAATGAGTGCCGTAAACCAGGAAGTGAATGAGAGAACAGAAACTAGAACACCGGAGGTGATATAGATGAAGGAATTTAATAGGTATTTACTCGTTTTTTAACAGAATCATTACATTATTCTGTCTGTCTACCTTGCAGACATTAATTTTAGGCAAAACATTTTTTTCCTTTACAACTCCTTTATGTGCTTCTTCTTGAGCCACCCATTTGTTGCCTTGGTCGTGTGTTTTGGTTCATTGTCATGCTGGAATACTCATACACAACCCATTTTCAATGCCCCCTTTGATGTGGTAAAGTTGTCCTGTCCCCTTAGCAGAAAAACACTCCCAAAGCATAATGTTTCCACCTCCATGTTTGCCGGTGGGGATGGTGTTCTTGGGGTCATAGGCAGCATTCCTCCTCCCCCAAAGAGCTATATTTTGGTCTCTTCTGACTACAACACTTTCACCTATTTCTCCTCTGAATCATTCGGCTGTTCATTAGCAAACTTCAGATGGTCCTGTACATGTGCTTTCTTGAGCGAGGGGACCTTGCATGCACTGCAGGATTTCAGACCTTCACGGTGTAGTGTGTTACCAATATTTTTTTTTTTTCTCTTGGTGACTATGGTCCCAGCTTGCCTTGAGATCATTGACAAGATTCTCCCCCGTGTGGTTCTGTACTGATTCCTCACTGTTCTCATTATCATTCCACAAGGTGAAATCCTGCACGGAGCCCCAGATCGAGGTAGATTGACCGGTGTTTTTCTTCCATTTGCGAATAATCGCACCAACTGTTGTCGCCCTTCTCTCCAAAAGCTGCTTGGCGATGATCTTGTAGCCCATTGCAGCCTCGTGTAGGTCTACAATCTTGCCCATTACATCCTTGGACACCCTTTTGAGCTTGGTCATGGTGGAGAAATTGGAATCTGATTGCTTCTGTGGACAGGTGTCTTTTTATACAGGTAACAAGCTGAGATTAGGAGCACTCCCTTTAAGGGGCAGTTCACACCAGACGCACTTCCGTGTGCTTTTTTTCTGCACAAAATGCATGCACAGTGTTTTCCATGTATTCCAATGGCTCTAGTTCACACAATGTAGTCAGTTTCTGCACCGGAAACTTGACTGCATGGTGTGGACTAGAGCGAATAGAATACATGGGAAAACACTGTGCATGCATTTTTAGTGCAGGAAACTGTACGGAACTGCGTCTGGTGTGAACTGACCATTATGGTCCGTACACACGATCCGAATATCGGACGAAAACGATCGTCCGAGGAAGAATCGTCCGATTTTTCAGATCATGTGTACACTACTTTCGAGAGCCGATTACAACAGTTCATTCGATACAATTTGATCGGACAAGCACGAAAATTTTCCTTGTACAATGTCCGATCGTACGATTTTCGTTAGTCAGTATAGCTGTCGTCCTAAAATATGTTACAACACATAACATCACTTTTTATTTGTCGTACGAGAATTTTCGTCACTTTAATAACCTATTTAATTTTACTTGCGATTATTAAGCGGAAAAAGTCGTACGATATTCGGATCGTGTGTACGGGCCATTAAAGGGAGTGCTCCTAATCTCAGCTTGTTACCTGTATAGAAGACACCTGGGAGACAGAAATCTTGCTGATAGGGGATCAAATGCTGATTTCACTCATTAAAATGCAAATCAATTTAACTTTTTTGGAAAGCGCTTTTCTGGATATTTTTGTTGTGTCTCTCGCTGTTAAAATGCCTACCATAAAAATTCTAGACTGATCATTTCTTTGTCAGTGGGCAAATATACAAAAGCAGCAGAGGGTCAAATACTCCCCCCCTCGCTGCCCCAATAAAGTGTCACATGACATATTTAATTTTTATGTTGTCTGCTGTCCATCCATACACACCTCTCCCTCCTCGCAACGATATACAAAACCGTGGTAATGGTGTACGTTTTGGAACGATGTTTAACGTTGATGCAAGTGCTAGATTTATTTAGGTGCACGTTATCGGAAATAATAAACTGTCACTTGTAAATCTTGTGTGGTGACAGGTTTACAAATGATATATTTCACTTTGTGGATTCATTTTATTACATATCTGCATCAAGCAATTTACTGCTGCTAACTCATGCTTGATATTGAAAGGGTCTTTCCCATCCTGCGGGTGGGGGATGTACAAAGTACCTTTCATTTCCTCTATAGGAAGCACCATGCCAAATTTCCCCAATCTGCATAGTGTATGGACTTTAGATTTGGGTTATCTGCAAATTATCCTCCGTTTAATTTTTGCAGGTAGATGAGGATATTTTATAGTCCTTATTGCCCAACAAAACTAAAGAGAACGCAGTTTGATGGCCTGTGTACACCAGCACCATTGTGCTGCATTGGCCACCCCAGTCCCAACACACTGACAAGGCAAAATAAGCGTAATTTCCTATCTATCTATCTATCTATCTATCTATCTATCTATCTATCTATCTATCTATCTATCTATCTATCTATCTATCTATCTATCTATCTATCTATCTATCTATCTATCTATCTATCTATCTTTTGCTGAAAAGTGGGACATGCTGTGCAAAAAATGCAACATGTTCCAACACTATATAGCAGAACACTACAGTGAATAAAGTTAAAGCAGAGTTCCACTCATTTAAAAGTCGGCTACAAAAAGCATATCTGCTAACTTTTAATAATCGCACTCACCTGTCCCACGGTCCAGGAATGCGGGCGTACAAAGCCTCGCTCCTCTCCATGGCGCCGGTACTCTAACCTGGCGCCCGGCTGTGACTTCACAGCCGGGCGCGTGCTGTGCACTGTGAATGGCCGGGCAATCTTCGGAAAGCTGTGAAGTGTCCCATAAGATTGCAGGGTGGGAGGGGAAGTGGTAAACTTCCTTCCGGTGCCCCCCCCCAGGAAATGACATTCAAAATGTGGAATGTCAGGGGGTCACCATCGCCTAAAGCAGATGTTCTCTTTTTGGGTAGAATTGCATTAAATTGAGTAACTTGTATAGCGCTAACAAATGCAAACTAAATCACCTCAAGGCACTTGTATCCGGAGTCATCCTTGTCATCCAGAAAGGGTGGGTCCTCAGTTATTTTTCCTGAAAGCGCAATGGTTATCTTACATTCGGATGATTGTTGGCAGTGCGTTCCACTAGAGCCATTGCGTGCAACATACACCAGCGAGCACAGGCTATTCCCACCTCAATTTGCTGCCACTCAGGTGCATGAATACTAAAGAGCTGTTTTAAAGCCTTAAATTCAGTGTGTTTTTTTTGTTTGTTTGTTAGGATTATATGATTGTTGTCGTATAAGCATGAATTTGAACACGTATGTTCTACATCTCGTTGTTTTACAGGGAAAACTCCCAAGAAATGGCTAAATCCAGTTGAAAAATATATATGTTTAACCACTTTAGCCCCGGACCATATTGCTGCCCAATGACCAGAGCACTTTTTGTGATTAGGCACTGCGTCACTTTAACTGACAATTGCGCGGTCGTGCGACGTGGCTTCCAAACAATTTTTCCCACAAATAGAGCTTACTTTTGGTGGTATTTGATCATCTCTGCGGTTTTTATTTTTTGCGCTATAAACAAAAATAGAGCGACTATTTTGAAAAAAACGCAATATTTTTTAAATTTTGCTATAATAAATATCCTCAAAAAAGATATAAAAAAATTTTTTTTTTCCTTAGTTTAGGCCGATACGTATTCTTTTTCTATATATTTTTCGTAAAAAAAAAAATCGCAGTTAGCGTTTATTGATTGGTTAGCGCAAAATTTATAGCGTTTACAAAAAAGGGGGTCGTTTTTATGGCATTTTTATTAATATTTTTTTTTTTTTTTTACTAGTGATGGCGGCGATCAGCGTTTTTTTTTTTTTTTTTTTTTCTCGGTACTGCGATATTATGGCGGACACATCGGACACTTTTGACACATTTTTGGGACCATTGGCATTTTTATAGCGATCAATGCTATAAAAATGCATTGTATTACTATAAAAATGCCATTGGCAGTGAAGGGGTTAACACTAGGGGGCAGGGAAGGGGTTAAGTATGTTCCTGGGTGTGTTCTAACTGTATGGGGGGGTGGACTCACTAGGGGAAATCACTGATCTTCTGTTCATACATTGTATGGACAGAAGATCAGCGTTTCCCCCGCTGACAGGAACGAGAGGTATGTGTTTACACACACAGCTCCCGTTCCCCGCTCTGTAACGAGCAATCGCGGGTGCCGGGCGGCGATCGTACCCGCTGGGCACACACGCAGGACTCGGGGGCGTGCATTGGGCGCACGCCGGCCGCGCCCCCTAATGGCTGAAAAAGAGGACGTAGAGCTACGTGCTCTCGCGAAACAGTGCCACTGTCACGCCGTAATATGACGGCGGGCGGTCGGCAAGCAGTTAAAGTGGTTGTAAACGCCGCTTTTACCTACAGGTAAACCTATAATAAGGCTTACCTGTAGTGTAGGTACTGTGAATATCTCCTAAACTTGCACAGATTAGGAGATATTCACTGTATATGCTTGCGCGGATGACATTGGCGCCTGCGCACTGAAGAAACGACCTACTCATACCATGTCTTAAGGGCCTGTGCTGTGACCCGCGGGAGTGACATTGCGGCTCTGGCCAATCACCGCGCCGGAGCCCGCAAACCCAGGAGACACGTGTGTGGGTACCGCTGCAACCGTGTCGATCTAAGGTAAGCATTTCAATGCGATGCATGGTTTCTGGCAGAGGTGGTCATATCCACCACAGAAATATGCTGATCTGAGTAGTATGTGCTCCTGGTCGGCTGTGTAAATGAGGCCTAAAGCTGAATTCCAGGTAGATGAGGTAAGAAAAAAACGTATTTTATTCCTTCAGTCAGAGGGAATTAACTGCAATAAGAGAGGCACTGTTTCACTTCACTAGTCCTATTTCCTCTTGAAGTGCAACAGTGCTTCACATGCAGGAAGCATGCTCAGGTTTTGTTAGACAATGTGGTTGTGGGCAACATGTTCCTACACAATTGGACATGACCTAGCCGGTCCGTTTAAAAGGCCAATTAATCACATTGATCACGTTGCACAGTCATTGTAGAAATGTAAACCTGTCATGTACTTTGGCAGTTGAAAAATACATAAAGAGATGTAATGGACAAAACCTACGTGTTGATAACACACCAGCAGGTTGGAGGTGGTATTTTGGCCTTCAAATTCTCCAGATCTTAATCCAATCGAGCATCTGTGGCATGTTGGAAAAAGTTCAATCCTAGGGAGGCCCCACCTCGCAAGGGGGGCGGTAAGGACTTTTTAATTGGACAGGTTTTTATCTGGAAGTCTGTTTTATTTCACTGAATAAGAGGATTGCTCAGAGCTGGATTGAAGTGGAGGTTCCCCTAAAAAGAAACTTTTAACATTGCATTCCCGAGGTTAATGACAAGTAGAATCGGCGGGTTTTAAAAAAAAAATATGTTCGTACATACCGTTTCTCATATCGATTCTCACCGCCGCTTCCGGGTCTGATGGGCATGTCTAACTGATTGACAGGCATCCGACGGACGCATACAGCGCGTCACGAGATGCCGAAAGAAGCCGAACGTCGGTGAGGCTCTATATGGCGCCTGCGCACCGACGTTCGACTTCTTTCGGAATCTTGTGACGCGCTGTATGGGTCGGTCGGATGCCTGTCAATCAGTTAGGCACGGCCATACCCGACCATCAGACCCGGAAGTGGCGGTGAGAAGGGATATGAGAAACGGTATGTACGGACATATTTTTTTTTTTAAAACCTGCCGATTATACTTGTCATTAACCTCGGGAATGCAATGTTAAAAGTTTCTTTTTAGGGGAACCTCCACTTTAACTCTGTGTGGCAAGACTGGGCACAGATGATAGGAAATCTTATACTCTACATTGTGACATAAAAAAAAAAAAAACATCCGCTTTAAGTCTCTGTTCACATTTCGAGTTTTGGGATCTCTTGTTGCCCATAAAGGAGCTTCTGCTCCTTTTTTGGGTGACCAGCTGGGGGGGGGGGGGGGGGTTACGGTCCCTTTAGCTGAAGGTTCAGTTGTGCGCTATACATGTAACTATGTATAGAATAAACAATACCAATGTAGCAGTTACTGTAAAGTCGGCCTTGTCTGTCTTCCATTTGAAGGCATAAATTGTAGTCTTTTGAGATGAGCAAAATGAAATTTGGAAATTATGAGTTGTGCAATATGATTGTAGCAAGGGATGAATGATCAGTCTCAGAATAGTTCTAGGCACATGATGCTGACTCAGGCATAATAAAAGGAAGCATCACCATCATGGGATGTCTTTCTTGTCTGGTTAGCAAAGCTTCCTATTCTAGGATGTTACTGAAGTGACCAAACTATTGCAAAGCAAATGACTGGCCTGAAGTACTTTATCTTACTATGTATTCATTCCCCATTATTTAGAACACATCATTTCATGAGGCTGTTTGTTTTCATTAGTGAGCACATTTTTCTTCCGGCACATAAAACGTCCAAACATTGTACTACTGAAAGGTGGTTGTAAACCCTCGGGTAGAACTTTCACCTAAAAATCTATGAAAAGAATTCCAAAATAACACCAAAATAAACCTAAAAAGGTGGCCTTTATTGGTGTAAAAAGGATAAAAAGCACTACAAAGCACAGCAAGCGGTGGGGTAAAAAATCTGACACGTTTCGCACAATCAGTGCTTAGTCATAGCTAATTTTTTATTTTTTTCTTATATATCTTCAAATACCTGTCTTAGAAAGGTATCTGCACCCCCTCCCCCCTGAAAGGTGCCAAATGTGACAATAGAGGGGGGGTCCGATGAGCGGAAGTTCCACTTTAGAGTGGAGCTCTGCTTTAAGTTGAGCACCAGCAGCCTCAAGTTTTGCACCACCTATGTTGCAATTCGGTATCAGTTTTCTTCCTGTCCTTCTGTCACGGAAAAAGAATTGGGGATGGAAGAAGAACATCGGGGCACAATAGTAGAACCAGTGAGTGGAAATCTTTTCAGTGGGGAAAGGGACAGCAACTAAAATCCTGCTAGAGGTCGACCGATATATCGGCCGATTCTTGGCACTCGGGCTCCCAGGACAGGTAAGTGACCATATATTAAAAGTCAGCACCTGCAGTATTTGTAGCTGATGATTTCTATTTATATATAAAAAAAAATTTGTGCTTTCACACTGGAGCGGGCAGGCACTATTCGGCTGCTAGCGGGCCGCTTATAACCCAGCTAGCGGCCGATGAAGAGGTTAAATGCGCCCGTGTAGCACCGCTGCAAAAGCACTTTGCAGGCGCAGCAGTGCCCATTAATTTCAATGGGCAGGAGTGGTGGATGAGCAGAGCAGTATACACTGCTCCAAAGATGCTGCTTTTTTTAACGTCCTGCCAGTGCACCGCCTCGGTGTGAAAGCCTGAGGGCTTTCACACTGAGCCTGCAGGGGAGACGTTTTGCAGGCACTTTACAGGTGCTATTTTTAGCCCAAAAGTGCCTGAAAAACAACCCAGTGTGAAAGGGGTCCAACTGTTAGATTTTATGAGATGAAGGGTAATTTTTTATTTTATTTTATTTTTTTTAATCGGCATCATATATCGGCCAGAGAAAAACCCATATCGGTCGACCTCTAGACTTAACTTCACTACCTCACCCAAAATGCAGCTGTAGTTCTATTTAGACACAATCAACTTGAGTATTTTGTATAAAGTAACTGCAGGGGTTGATTTACTAAAACTGGTGCAGCTGTGCATGGTAACCAATTAGCTTCCAGGTCCGCCTAAAAAAATTATTAAAAGCCAGCAGCTACACATACTGCAGGCTTTTTAATAGGACACGTAGCTGTCCAGTGATGTCAGCACCCGCAGCTGATGTTTCCATCAGCTATTGGGTGCTGCCGCCGCTTCACGCCGGGAGCCCTACTGCGCATGCGCGAGGCCCCGTTCCTCTCTCCTACTGGCTCGGCAATAGGGGGAGGAGGAGGGAACCCCGCGGTGACCTCATGTGCCGCAGCGGGGACTCTTGAAAGTGGGAACAGGATACCTCTGAAAGACAGACAAATGAGCGGAAGTTCCACTTTTGGGCGGAACTCTGCTTTAAGTTGGAAGCTGATTATTATGCCCCAGATTTTGTCTGCCCCAGTTTTAGTAAATCTCTCCCTGTGTCTTTTTGTGAAGTCCCTCCCCCACCCACTGATGCTCACCTGTCCTTCGTTTCCCCTCTCTATGTTGGTTGTAATCTGCTTTTAACATGGGAATGAACTGAATGCCATTTTACTAATGAATTTTTGTGTTTTCCTTTTTTTCTCTGTTTTAGGTCAAAGACCGTGGACCAGAGGCAACGCGTAGATTTTTTAACTGGTTCTACTGGAGCATTAACTTGGGTGCAATCGTGTCTCTGTGTGGGATAGCTTATGTTCAACAGAATGTGAGCTTTCTCATAGGATATATCATCCCTGCAGTTTGTATCGGTGTTTCCTTTCTTGTGTTTATGTGTGGACATGCTGTCTTTGTTATGAAACCAGCTGATGGAAGTGCCTTCACCGACATGTTCAGAATATTTGGATACTGCTGCTGTAGTCGGAAACAGTCCACGGAGAACCCAAGGCAAATGTATGTATAGTGTGCTGACTGTATAGAAATATAGTTGTGCTCATAAGTTTGCATACCTGGCAGAAGTTTAGATTTCTTGGCCATTTTTCATAGAATATGAATAACACAAAAACTTTTCCCCCCTCGTCTTCCAGGACAGCCCTGAGATATATGGCTCCTCCCTCCGGGACAGGAAACACATTCCCCCAAATCATAAAAGGAGGTCCTCCAGGCCTTCTCCTCAGTTTTTGTGTTTCCTGCCGGACGGGAAGGAGCACATTTGGGAACGTTGCTATTTTTTTCCCCAGTTTTCTCCCTTGAGAGTGAGAGCTGAACCTACCTCCTACAGCACGCCTCTGGCCCGGGGGTAGAGAGCGTCGCTGATGGCCACCGCTGCCTTGGCTCAGCGAGAGTAGGACCCCTGGTTGATGGCAGTGTGTTCAGGCCTCAAAGCTCCGGAAGCAGCGGTGAAAGGCGAGAGACGCCATGGACCGCGCTGTGGATACAGCACTTCCGGGTTCAACGCTGGAGGGGCGGAGCCACTGCGTTCCAAGGAAGGGAAGTGAGGTCCCGGGCAGAAGCGCGTCATCAGGGGGCGCCGGAAACATCGTTCCCATGTTTCAAAAAGGCGCGGCAGTGGCTATGTAGGAGCCGGAGCCTAGTGGTGTATCTCGGAGTGCTGAGGACAAAAACACCAGAACCATGGAAGCTGCAGCGGCACATCCAGACCCTGGTTCGGTTGGCACCGGTCCCTCTCAGGTAAGCTTGGTGAGAGCACATGGTTTACTCTGGGGGGGGAGATTGGTCTACTTGGCCAAAAATACCCCCCATGGGTGGCGAACATAGGCATAGGCTGTTTTTGTAACTGAGTTTTTTGCTTTCTGGTTTGTGTCTATTTCAGATTAAAACTCTACAGCCGCCTAGAAGAAAGTGTGCCGTCTGTGGGACAAAGCTAGGTTCCAGTTGGGACAAGCCGTTATGCCCAGAATGTGTTAGCAGTCTGATAAAAGATGACTCAGTTACTGCTTGCCGTCAGTTATTATCCTCTGTTAAGGAGGAAATGGCGTCCACATTTCAGTCTTTTAAAGGACTGATAGACAGAATGCAGGGTCCCGCCTCGTCCCTACCTAGAGCATCTAGTATGCCTGCTCTGTCCCAGACTCAAGAGGAGGAGTACAGGGAGCAGACGCCTAGGTCTATTGCTTCCTCTCAGGCAGGATCAGCATCAGATTCTGAGGCAGAAGATGATTCCTCCAGGGCTGCTAGGTACAAATTGTCCTTGGAAGATGTAGGAGACCTACTAAAGGCTATTTATGATACCTTGGAGATCCGTGAGGAACAGGTTCAGCTCTCCAAGCACGACCTCATGTATCAGGGGTCTAGTGCAAATAGATCCAGGGTTTTTCCTGTACACAAATCCCTGATTGACACAATTCTGCGGGAGTGGGAACAACCTGAAAAAAGACCATTCTTTTCAGGCTCCCTTAAACGGAGATTCCCCTTTGATTCGGATGGGTCTCAGCCGTGGAACAAGGTTCCAAAATTAGATGCCCCTTTGGCCAGGATATCAAGAAAAACGGATCTGGCCTTTGATGATTTGGGGGCCTTGAAGGACCAGATGGATAAGAGAGGGGACTTGTTGTTGAAGAGAGCTTGGGATGCCTCTTCAATAAGTCTGAAGCCCGCACTAGCAGCAACTTGTGTAGCTAGAAATCTAGAATGTTGGCTTACTCAGTTGCAAACCCACATTCAGGCGGGTACATCTAGACAGGAAATATTAAAATCTTTTCCTCTTCTTTTTAAAGCGTTAGGCTTTCTGGCTGATGCCTCTGAAGAATCAGTTAAGTTGGCAGCCAGATCAGCAGCCTTGGTAAACGCAGCCCGAAGGTCAGTGTGGCTGAAAACTTGGACAGGTGATGCCGCCTCCAAGTTAAAACTATGTGGGTTATCCTTTTCAGGTGACCACCTTTTTGGGTCAGGCCTACAGGAAGCGCTAGAAAGGACTCGGGACAGAAAAAAGGCTTTTCCTGAGAGAAAGAAAAGAACGGAGGGAAAACTTTTTTTTTCGAGGTTTCAAACAAAACCTGCAAAAGGAAGGCCAACCAAAGAAACACTGGGCAGGCCATAAGGGTAGGGGGAGAGGAGGAATATTGTTTAATCCTCCTCAAACCACCCCCAAGCCACAGTGACTCTTGCGTCCCGGTGGGAGGAAGATTGGGGCAGTTTCTCCCACAATGGACCATGGCAACTTCAAGTCCGTTCATTTTAAACATAATCAGGAACGGATACAAGTTGGAGTTCACAACGACACCCCCTCCAAGTTTTCTGATTACCCAGCTTCCGAGGGACAGAGAGAAGGCAGAGGCCTTGGGTCTATCTCTAGGGGAATTAGTAGACCAAAGAGTTCTAATTCAAGTCCCACAAAAGGAACAGGGTCTAGGGACGCATTCCCATGTATTTGTAGTAAAAAAGCCATCGGGAAAATTCAGAATGATCTTGAATCTTCGTCCTCTGAACAAATTTGTAAAGTACAAAAAGTTCAAGATGGAGTCAATTTTCACAGTGGCAAGGTCTCTGTTTCCAGGGTGTTACATGGCCACCCTGGACCTCAGGGATGCCTACTTGCACGTCCCAATTCATTGGGACTTCCAAAAGTTCCTCAGGGTGGCGGTAAAAGTGAACTCGGAGATCAAACATTTCCAGTTCCAAGCCCTTCCCTTTGGTCTGTCCTCATCGCCAAGAATTTTCACGAAGGTCCTGGCAGAGGCTCTAGCACCGCTGAGAAACAAGGCGATAATTGTAATTCCTTATCTGGACGATCTCCTGTTCGTGGCAGGATCAGCCCAACAGCTGGAAAAGGATTTGCAGGAAGCTCAGAACTTTCTCTCCTCTCTCGGCTGGATAATCAACCGAGACAAGTCTCAATTGACCCCATCCCAGGAGGTTCTGTACCTAGGTTACAGGATATCTTCTGTAGAGAAAAATTGTTATCTTCCAGAAGAAAAGATGGTAAAGGTAGAACAAGCAGCAGCCCAATTACAGTCCAACCGAGAGGCTTCGGTCAGACAAGTTATGAGGGTACTGGGGTTTATGACGGCATGTTTTCCAGCGGTACCCTGGGCGAGGTTCCATCAACGTCCGTTGCAGCAACTAATGCTTCGGTTTTGGAGTGGCCAAAGTCAAGACTTGGAGGTCCAGATTCCAATCTCATCCCGAGTCAAAAGGACTCTATGGTGGTGGCGAACGCGTCACAATCTAGACAAAGGTCTAACCTGGACCCTGCCGGTAGAAACAGTAGTAACTACAGATGCCAGTGCCTGGGGGTGGGGAGCCCACCTGGGGGAGGCAGTGGCCCAGGGAACATGGTCTCCAAGAGAGGCAGAACGTTCCTCAAACCAGAGAGCTCCTGGCAGTCCTGAAAACAATTGAAGTGTTCCAGACAAACCTGAAAGGGCGACATCTGCAAGTTCGCACAGACAATGCAACAACTGTGGCATATGTGAACAAGCAGGGGGGCACGAGAAGTCCTGCTCTTCAGGCTATAGCCAACAAAATTTTTTCCTGGGCAGAAACAAACCTGGCTTCACTGACAGCGGTCCACCTAAAAGGCACCCAGAACTCCCTAGCGGATTATCTGAGCCGTCAACAGGTGAGTCAGGACGAGTGGGCACTACACGAGGAGGTTTTCGCTCAAATAGTGCAGAAATGGGGTCAACCGGAGGTGGACCTTTTCGCCTCCGAAAGGAACAGGAAGGTAATCCAGTTCTTCTCGATCCATCCAGGAGACAGGGCTACAGGGATAGATGCTTTTTCCAAAACATGGAAGTTCAACAGCTGCTACGCTTTCCCTCCAATAAGGATGATAGCAGCAGTCCTTCAGAAATTTCGGTCGGAAAGAACGGATCTAATTTTAGTTGCTCCTTTTTGGCCAAAAAGACCTTGGTTTGCCATTCTGAAAAGTCTGGCCATTCTCTCCCCATTTCATCTTCCCAGCAGGAGGGATCTAATATCGCAGGGTCCCATTCTTCATCCGCAGGTAGACAGACTAAACCTAACTGCATGGTATCTGAGGAACAGTTGCTGAGAACACAGGGCTTCTCGGAGAAAGTAATCAAAACCCTGATACAGTGCAGAAAACCTGTTACTAGAAAAATTTATGCCAAATTCTGGAAAAAAAATTGTTCCTGGTTAGAGCGAAAAATTGATCAACCAGGGGTCCCAGCCATTCTAGATTTTCTGCAGGCAGGAGTAGATATGGGTCTATCCCCAAGTACCTTAAAAGTGCAGGTTGCGGCCCTTAGTGTCTTTCTTCAATGTTCCCTTCAGCAGAATGCTTTTATTAAGAATTTTTTCAAAGCCTTGTCTAGATCCAGGCCGGTGAAGGTCTCACCCTGTCCTCCTTGGGATCTCTCCTTGGTACTTAAAGCATTGTCAGCTAGTCCATTTGAGCCTCTGGAGGAATCTATCTTAAAATGGATAACCCTTAAGACAGTTCTGTTGGTAGCAGTCACTTCCGCCAGGCGGGTAAGTGACCTTCAGGCCCTTTCTATCAGAGAGCCCTTTTTGTTAATTTATGAGGATAGAGTTGTGTTGAAAACAGACCCCAGTTTTCTCCCCAAGGTGGCGTCCTCATTTCACAGGACACAGGACATTGTCCTTCCGACTTTTCTGTCTCCCTCAAGCTCAGAGGGGACATCTCTAGATGTCAAGAGATGTATTTTAATTTATTTAAAGGTAACCAAGGAACTCAGAAAGTCTGATTCTCTTTTTGTTAATTTTTCGGGGATTAGGAAGGGGCAAAAAGCATCTAAGTCTTGTATTGCCAGGTGGATCAGGTTAGCGATAGCTAAATCTTATGAGTTAGAGGGTAAGCAAGCCCCATTTGTCAAAGCACACTCTACTAGAGCGGTTGCGAGTTCTTGGGCGGAAAAGGCCGGAGCCTCTCCGGAAGAAATCTGTAAGGCGGCAACGTGGTCAAACTATACGACCTTCGCCAAGCACTATCGCCTGGACTTGATGTCTGAGAAGGATCAGTCATTTGGCCGAAGGGTCCTCCAGGCGGCTACCCCACCCTGACAAGTAAGTTTCTTGTTTATCATCTCAGGGCTGTCCTGGAAGACGAGGGGGGAAAACCGGAGTTAGTCTTACCGGTAACTCTCTTTCCAGGAGTCTTCCAGGACAGCCCGGTTTCCCACCCGGAGTTTATAGTTTGTAAACAGGAGTTGGATATGTGTACTGACGATGTGTTAGTATGTTATGTTTTTCAGAGCCTTCAGGAATTCTTGGATGAACTGAGGAGAAGGCCTGGAGGACCTCCTTTTATGATTTGGGGGAATGTGTTTCCTGTCCCGGAGGGAGGAGCCATATATCTCAGGGCTGTCCTGGAAGACTCCTGGAAAGAGAGTTACCGGTAAGACTAACTCCGGTTTTTTCACTTATAGTTGGTGTTTGGCTGAAGCCATTTATTATCAATCAACTGTTTACTCTTTTTAAATCCTAATGACAAGAGAAACTACCCAAATGGCCCTGATCAAAAGTTTACATACCCTGGTGATTTTGGCCTGATAACATGCACACAAGTTGAGACAAAGGAGTTTGAATGGCTATTAAAGGTAACCATCCTCCCCTGTGATCTGTTTGCTTGTTGTGTGTGTGTGTGTGTGTGTATAAAAGGTCACTGAGTTTCTGGACTCCTGACAGACCCTTGCATCTTTCATCTAGTGCTGCACTGACGTTTCTGGATTCTGAGTCTTGGTGAAAGCAAAAGACTTGTCAAAGGATCTGCGGGAAAGGGTGGTTGAACCATATGAAAAGATATCCAAGGAATTGAGAATGGCAATCGGCAGTGTTCAAACTCTCTAATCAAGAAGTAGAAAATGAGGGGGTTCTGTTGAAACCAAACCACGGTCAGGTAGACCAACTAGAATTTCAAGAAAATTCAGGAAAATTGTTTGGGGGTACAGAGAAAAAACCACAAATAACTTCAGGTGTAATAGAGGACACTCTGAAAACAAGTGGTGTGGCTGTTTCAAGATGCATAATAAGGAGGCACTTGAAGAAAGATGTCACAAACAAAAGAAAATATGCGCCTACTAAGTGCAGTATGTCTAATTATTTATTAATTAAAACAGCCAAATGGCTACTCATTAAAATGTTGTGCAAATGCGCTCATAAAGAAAGGGAATATGGTCACTGTGGATCGTCGGCCGATGAGATGGTAGCTTCTCTGGTAAAGATTTAGTTGGTTGCTGTCCTGGAGAGGAGCAAGACGGAACATTGCGGGCACAACAAAAAACGGAAGTGACTGTTTGGTGGCGTGCGTTCCAGCCTGGAGCGCACACGGCTCTCGGCGGCAGGAAGTGACGTCAGGCTCGTAGTGATGACGCATTTCAATGCTTCCACATTTTCATCAGATCTTTACTGCTGTAGGTTTGCTGGCACCTATTTTTCCACAAGCTTGTGTTTAGCTCTGGCTGACGATCCACAGTGACCATATTGCCTTTCGTTATGAGCGCATTGGCACAACATTTTAGTGAGTAGCCATTTTGGCTGTTTTAATTAATAAATACATTATTATCAGACATATTGCACTTAGTAGGCACATTTTTTGTTTCTTGTTTTTGCTATTTTAGAGTTTTGCTTCACTCTCCAATGTGCTGCCACAGTGTACATGTCATTTTTGAACTTTTTATGAATACGGACTTTAAACATTGGGACTTTTATTATCATCTTTATTACCCAGTTACTTTCCTTTCTTGTTTCTCCCCCCCTTCCCTCTTTAGTCTCATCCACAAATACCACAAAAGACTTCAAGCTGTCTTTGATGTTAAAGGGGCAATACAGTATTAAGAACTGGGGTATGTTAACTTTTGATCAGGGTCATTTGGCTAGTTTCTGTTGCCATTATGATTTTAAAAAGAGTAAACACAGTTGATTGCTGATAATAAATGGCTTCAGCCAAACACTAACCATGAATGAAAGAAAAGTTTGTTATCAATCATATTCTCTGAAAAGAGAGAGTGATTATTCTGAAGACAATACAAAAGAAATGGACATTGTTCTGTATTTTTAAAGGATGCATGTTTTTAGAGGAATATGTCAGCCTCCTTTGCATCTGAAAATGCTTGTTGTCTAGCTGCCCCTTAATAGCCATTGCCCCCAAACAGACATGCAGCTAGTTAAGTGGAAGGAAATTCAACTCTCAATGTACAAATGTATTTTGGGTCATTGCCTTTAAAAGATTACCGCTAGTGGAACAGCCAGTCACTAGCATTTGTGACAACTAGATCTACAAAGGGGACAGTAAATGGTTAACTCATAAGTTTTGCTTTCAGATTCCCCCTACTTTCCAATATAGCCCAATGCAGCAATCTTTTTCCATATTGGACATGGACCCACTCCTTTTTTTTTTTTTTTGTCTATTTAAAAATATTCTGCTTTCATTTAAAGTACCTGCAATCTCTAAATCCCTAACGGACGACATTCAGTTTGCTAAATCCCCGTAAATGATGTATTTTTTTCCCCCCCATAAAGTACAATGTTCAGCAGTGTTTTAAAAATACTTTACAGTCCGCAAAAAGGCGTTATTAAATAATTGAATTACACCCCCCCCCCATCATTTAAAAAATAAAAAATCACCTTTAGTAACGTCTGTACACCCGTATCCTCCCACCCGTTGCCACATTTTGAAATTGGTGAATGAATCTTTGGCAGACGACTTGCAGTATTGATGGAACTACAAGGGCGCTGATCAGGACGCTTACAGTTCATTCACACTGTCTACAGCTCAGGAACTGTTGGCCGTTACAGAGGTATGGGCAGAATATGACATGTCCAGGATCCGTCTGTGTGTGGTGGCTCTTGATGCACTGACTCCAGCCTCAGTCCACTCCTTGTGAAAGTTTGAAAGTTCCCAACACTTTTGAATGGCCTTTTCCTGACAATCTTCTCCAGGCTGTGGTCATCCCTGCTGCTTGTGCACCCTTTTCTTCCACACTTTTCCCTTCCACATAACGTTCTATTGATGTGCTTTGATACAGCACTTTGGGAACATCCAAGCAGATGTTGTTTTGCACAACTGTCAGGTCAGCAGTCTTTCCCATGATTGTGATTCCTACTGAACCAGAATGAGACCATTTAAAGGCTTAGGAACCCTTTGCAGGTGTTATGACTTAATTATCTGATTAGAGTGGAATATTCCACCTTTTCACAATATTCAAGTTTTCTGAGATTGTGGATTTGGGGTTTTCATGAGCTGTAAACCACAATCATCACAATTATGACAAATCACAGCTTGAACTATCTCGTATGTTAGCTTTAACTTTTTAAATTGCATTGGTAAAATAAATGAAATTTTGCACGATATTAAACATTTTCGAGTTTCCCCTGTAGTCTCCCACAGTGCACAGAACATGGAAATGCAATTATTTTAGTAAATAAAGACGGCTAAATACCCTTTTTCATCAGCAGTTGAAGTCTTGTGACTTCTATTAGTGTCTGGTTAAAGGCTTTAGGAGGAATCTCCATTCTCTTCTGATTGTCCTATGAGGCTGAAGTACCCCTGACACGTCCTGTGTCTGGACAGTGCTGATCACATGCACTTCCCCAAGAAACAAAAACAACTCTCCAGCAATGCACAATAAACTGAGCACGTGCAGTTTGCTCCAAAGCTATTCTATCAGCCAATAGATTGAGGACAGTGGAAGAAGGGGAGGATCAGAGAAGACAGGATCAAATAGCCTTTTTACACAATGCAGAGGATTAACCTCTTAGCTTCACAGTGAGTATAACAAACATGCTTTACTGCATATACAGACTAATTTTTCTGTTGTGGGCTTGAGAACACGTTAAGTGTACACTGCACATTATGTACTATGGATGTAGTTTTATATTTTAAAGTCCCTAATGATTGCTTTGGAGGTGACCTACTATATTGTTTTTTGTTTAAAGTAGTCAAACAAACGGTTTGCATCGGCCTAATCAAAGCATTTTGGATATGGCCAAGGGTTCTCGTGGAGGACCGTTTCGAGATGATCAGGTAGAAGATGTGAAGGCCCTTGTGAAGATAATACCAGTCTTTTTGGCCTTGATTCCCTACTGGACTGTGTATTTCCAGGTTAGTCTTTTCTTGATTTAGGTCATATATTGTAATGCTTTTGCTTCTGGGGCTTCTTCCTATCTACGAACTACACTTACTATTATTAGTACTATTATTATAATACTACTATTAGTAGTATAACTTAAATCCAATAAAAATGGCCAGCTTGCCTAAACACCCCACCACACACCAAGGGTGGGCATTATTACCATTGCTGGTTGGGATTGGGTCTGTGCCAGAGCTTGCCCAATAGTGATTGATCTGTGCAAGTTCACCTTTTAGGCCGGATACACACCTATGCGAATTAAGTGTGGCTTAAACCGCATCCAATACGCAGAACATGTCTTAATACATTGTTTTCAATGAGGCTGGTTCACATATGTGCAATGCATTCGTGTGCGTATTTTAGGCCTTGCGGTGCGGCTCAGGTGCGAATTCAGGCCCATTATCTTCTATGGGCACGCAGCTGATTCGCAGATGTGTTTATTTCTCTTCAGGAATTTCTCATTTAGCCCAATACACTCCCCCCCCCCCCCCCCACTCTCCTCTCCCCTGTAACTTCTCCCAGGTCTCCAAATTCGCAGCTAAAACGCAGTGGATCTGCTGAACACTTCTGTAATCTCTCTGCAAAGATAAGAGAGCTGAAATTCGCACCGCACTAGTGTGATTCCGGTCTTAGAGTTTTCTGTAAAGGTGAACTTACCCTTCAAGCATCCTTTTGAGATTGGTACCCTTTTTATCATTAAGTATCATTTATCAGTAAAACTGGCTATAGATGATGCAACTTTTTTTCTTCTTCTTTCCTGCAACCCCATTGGTAGGGGGGCCTACAGTGATTATGGCAATTGCATGAAAAATCCAACAGGCTGATTGTACCCAAGTTGATCGCTCAACTTGGGTACAATCAGACTGCCCATAAATAATTTGAATCTTGGCCGGTCCCTGCTGAACTGCCTGAGATTCAAACAGTCTATGGCTGACTTAAAGGCTCACTAAAGGAATTTTTTTTTTTTTTTTAGCTAAATGGCTTCCTTTACCTTACTGCAGTCCTGGTTTCATGTCCTCATTGTTCGTTTTTACTCTGATGTTGCTGTAATTCTGCTCTGTTCTGGACACTTCCTGGTTGTCTGTTTCCTGATGACCACAGTACTGGGAGATTCTTTTTTCCTAACTATCACTCTCTGTGGCACTGTCCAGCACAGAGGCATTAAATTACATGCAAAAACTAATAAGCTAGATGCAAAAATAAAAGTGAAACTAGAGGCACATTATATGATTGATTTTTATCTGTTTTTAATCGTTTTTAATCGTTTTTAAAAAGAAATCAGTTAACTATTATGTCTCTATACCCTGTAAACAGTAATTTCGTCAAAACATTTTTTTTTCCTTTAGCGACCCTTTTTAAGGCTGCCTATTGCATTCAGCAGCCACAACTGCAATGACAGGCTAAGGTATGGACCTCTAGCTGAATAAAGGGGGTACCCTACAGTTTTAGGGACCTATTAAAGATGCCTTGTTCTGTATGCAGAGAACCTGTATGTGCCTGAATTTCTCCTAATGTCCTATAAGGTGTTTTATTAATCAAAAACCCATTGAGTTAATTTATTAAAACTGTACTAGCAAACTACGATTTAGTTGCATGTATATGACCATCATAATGGGATTATGAATTTGTAAACTGAACTTTGTTTAGCAAATGTGCAATGTAATGTCTGACATAAAGTTTTCACTATTACTAAGTATGGTTTGAAAGTATAAAAATGTTTTCTATTGCAGATGCAAACCACATACGTCCTTCAGAGCTTCCATTTGTTAATCCCACAGATATTTGAAAATAAACATACGGTAGGTAAGCTTTATGGAATTCCGAATGGCGTACTATAATCAATGTGTGGTTTTCAGTCAACCCTGTTTTATTGAATTCTTTAAATTTCTCGCTTCCATTGTGCCCCCCTTTTTTATTTTTTTTATTTCTGTCTTTTCATCAAAATGTTCCCCTCTTGGTGATGAATACAGACCAGCTTTTTTTCACCTTCATCTGTTCCTAATAGACTCTTACAAAAGAGCCAGTTCCACCAAACATTGGAAATTGTGTTTAATATTGCTCTTTGCTGGGATTTTCAATGAAAGGATTACCTAGCTCCCAAATGTTGCTATCCTCCCATTCTGCTGTAACTACCATTGTTTGTGTGGTGGTTTTTGTTTTTCTTTGTGAGGCTGCTTAGCCACTCTAACCTGTGTACACCACCAACACTGCCTCCTGTTGTAGTATCCCTCTCTATGTGCGATTTTATAAAAGTAAATGCTGCAAATGCCTAATCTCACCGCAATCTTGGCTATCGCATTACTGGCCAGCTTTTTCCTTTTCTCCTCCTGAGAGATGCAGAGTCAAATGTAAGCTGGTAATCGGCGCTACTTCGCATTGACAGAGTATGTGGCGAGCAACATCTTCTCACGGGGGACATGAAGTGCCCTGATTACAATATACAGAATGCAAAAATCAGCGAAGGAGAAAAATTACTTATTTACAAAATGTACTGACAGAAACGAAAATGTAATATTAAAGGGGTTGTAAACCCTTGTGTTTGTTTTTTTCACTTTAATGCATCCTATGAATTGAAGGTCTGGTTTAACCACTTCCTTACTGGGCACATATACCCTTTCCTGACCAGGTGAAGTTTCAGCTTGTGGCACTGCATCACTTTAACTGACAATTGCGCGGTCGTGCGACGTGGCTCCCAAACAAAATTGGCGTCCTTTTTTCCCCACAAATAGAGCTTTCTTTTGGTGGTATTTGATTGCCTCTGCGGTTTTTATTTTTTGCGCTATAATCAAAAATAGAGTGTACATTTTGAAAAAAAAAAAATTTTTTACTTGTTGCTGTAATAGCCCAATTTTTTTTTTTAAAAAAACATTTTTTTTTCTCAGTCTAGGCGATGCGTATTCTTCTACATATTTTTGGTAAAAAAATAAATAAAAATCGCAATAAGCGTCTGGTTTGCGCAAAAGTTATTGCTTATAAAAATAGGGGACAGAATTATTATTTTTTATTTTTTTACTACTAATGGCAGCGATCAGCATTTTTTTCGTGACTGCGACATTATGGCGGAGATATCGGACACTTTTGACCCATTTTTGGCGCCATTCACATTTATACAGCGATCAGTGCTATAAATATGCACTAATTACTGTATAAATGTGACTGGCATTGAAGGGGTTAACACTAGGGGGTGAGGAAGGGGTTAATGTGTACCCTAAATTGTGTTCTAACTGTGTGGAGGGAGGGGGGTGACTGGGCGAGGTGACCGATGCTGTGTCCCTATGTACAAGGGACACAGATCGGGCTCCTCTCTCCCCTGACAGGACATGGATCTCTGTGTTTACACACAGATCCACGTCTTGTCCCTGCAGCCGCCGATCCCGAGTGCCTGGTGGACATCACGGCCGCCAGGCACGCGCATCGGCATGTCAGCGATGCGGCGGGCACGCGCGCCCCCCAGTGGCCTAGCTGGGTACAGGCCATAAAAACACGGCCTGTTAGAGATTCAGGACATCCCTTCGGCCATACAAAGTCGTACGGCCGTTGGGAAGTGGTTAAACAAAAAAAAAAAGTCGGCAGCTACAAACACTGTAGCTGCTGACTTTTAATAAGGACACTTACCTGTCCAGGGTGCCTGCAATGACAGCTCCCCCGCCGCCATCCTCAGCTCTGTGTGAGCCGCACGGTGCTACGTAAATCAGACACACACACACACACACACACACACACACACACACACACACACACACAGTTTCAGACACCGCTCCCCCATTCCCTAGGAGGCAGCGCGAGGAGGAGAAAAAAGAAGACCGGGACGCAGATCAGGAAGTGGCAGATTAGGACGATCTGCCTAGCAACAGGCACTTCAGGTATGTATAAAAAAAAAAAAAAAACTTTTTTTTTTTTTTTTTTTCCAGAATTTCAGATTTTTTTTTCAGGGTGGAGCTCCGCTTTAAGGTGAGAACTTCTGGTAGTATGCTACAGATTTTTGCTATAATTTGTACTGATGCAGCCCTTTTCCAGCACTTTTTTGCATTTATTTTATAGCTATGAATTTTGTGTTGAAAGGTTTTCCCTTTTTAGTACATTTACCTAATTTCTTTAAATGACTCAAGTCACTTAGGGTAAAACCTGGGGCATTCCTAGACTAGTTATTGTAAGTATATTCAAGTGGCATTCCTATAAATCAACATAGCAAATGTTGGATCTTGCCATTCGTAAATCTAAACCTGTCAATATTATTCTGGCAAATTAGGATTTTGCTGCAATTTGTCTGTTCCAGAATCTATACCAGCCCAACATTTGAGACCTGTCTGCTTCTCTGTCAGAACATCGGTACACCTTGATAAAAGAGTCTGGGCACCGAGTGTCATCTAAATCTGGATCATTTTTTATTTTTTCCAGTGTCTAGACAAAATGTTTTGAAAAATGACCCCCGTAGACAGATACTTAATAATTTTATCATTCTAATGATCTTGCGTTCATCCATTTAAGTATTCAACTCGGTGGGTTTCACATAAAGCTGATCCAATAGCTTTTAGCACAGAGGGCCCGTTTATTTTATTTATGTATTTTAGTTTTATTTGGAAAGAGGGAGATCTATCTGAACGAAGACTTAAAAATATCAGGTGTGTGTGATATAGGTGCATTTTTTTTTTTTTTTTTTTATAAAAGGCAGCGACTATAACCTGAAGTAATCCAGATAAGAGAGAATCATAATGCAGCACCAGTGGTAGTAGGTAATGACATGACCAAACAGTATAGAGACAGAACATTGATAAATAGTAGTGCAGTGATTGGGAACCTTGGCACCCTAGATGTTGGCACAACATTTCCCATAATGCACTTGGTGAGCATCATGGGAAATGTCGTTTCAAAACATGTGGGGTTCCAAGGTTCGCCATCACTATAGTAGTGCAATCAGAGTAGACCACAATAGTCCAACAGAGTCGTATTAAGGACTGGGGAGGTAAGCAGGCCAGAAAATGCAGTCCTATGATCAGGGTTGTTGGGGATAGGAGGTCCTGGAAGTTCGGAGTGGCTACAAGGCTGGGCTGTGATGGAAGCTAAGGAAACTGTCCTTAAATGTGCCCTAAATATATTCCGTAATCGCCTCTATCTGTGATCGTATCTAGGTCTGCAATACCTTGGGTAGGGGGAGCCTGTGAGATGTATGTGACAGAGGAGAGAGAGGGAGGATAGATACAGAATACAGCGGGGTGAAACGGTGATGATCACGGGTGCAATGCTTTACAGGCACCTAAGGCCCCTTTCACATGTGCGGACCGTATGTCTGCATTTTCATCCATCCGTTGTGGATGAGAATGGGACATACATCCTTATGTGATTGCGGGTGTCAGCGGATGAACATCTGCTGACACCCGTAATCATCCGCCTCCGCAAACATCCGCTTTTGCGGACGGAACAAAACCCTATTTTTTTTCTCCCGTCTGCAGATCGGATGAACACGGACAGACGGTCCGTGTTCATCCGCTCCCCCATAGGGGAGAGCGGAGAAAAAACAGGGCGGTCCCTGCAGTGTGCGGGGACCGCCCTGTCAGCCGACAGCTCAGCGTGGATTAACGGAGGATCCCCGCTGGGCAGACGGACACACACGGGGCGGATCACTACTAATCCGCCCAGTGTGAAAGACCCTAAGAGAAAGCAAAAGAAAGCAAAAAATTGTGACTTTGCATTTATTTTAAAGGTGAACTTCTCCTTTTAATCTAAACTCTAACATTTAAACTTCACTAACTTAGTGGTTCTAAACCCAAAACGTTTTGGGATCACCATTGGGGGACCCCAGAAGAAGTGTTTTGGGGCCACTCTGTGCAGTACACTGCACAGAGCAGCTGAGTATATTATGTTTATTTTTTTAATGGTTTTAGTAACGTTTTTAAAACTTAGATCTACATTTTCAGACACTTTTTATACTTTGGATATAAAGGCTGGGTTCACACTTAGGCCTCGTACACACGAGGGGATATGTCCGCTGAAAACGGTCCGATGGACCGTTTCAGCAGACATCTCCGCTCGTGTGTATGGGCTAGCGGACAGATTTGTCCACCCGACAGATTTCAAAGCATGCTTTGAAATCTATCCGGTGGGGATCTGTCCGCCCGACATGTCTGCTGGTTAGTACACTTACCAGCAGACATGTCGGCCCCCAGCCCGGCCGCGCCGCTGCCGAATGGATTCGGCGCAAGCGCGGAAGTGTTTTACTTCCTGGTGCGGTGACGTTGCGGTGACGCGGCGGCGTCAACGTCACCGCCGCGTCACCGCCACGTCACCGCGCCTTCCGGCGGCGGGGAATTTGATCCGATGGTGTGTACACGCCATCGGATCAAACTCCCGATCGGACATATCCGATGGAAATGGTCCGCGGACCGTTTTCATCGGATATATCCGATCGTGTGTACGCCGCCTTAGTTTGGATGCGGCTCAGAGTAGGGCTTTCGACACGTCCGTGTTCTTCATTTCAAGGACGACCCGGGGCCCCAATTTTTGCCTGAATTCGGACCTGATACGGAGCCAAAGACTCGCAGGAACCCTGTGCTATTCGCTCCACAGGCATGTAGATGTCACATTCTCCCATCATGTGAATTGGATGCGAAAAGACCCACATCCAATTCGAACCAGTGTGAACCCAGCCTTAGAAATCATCTGTTGAGAGAAACTGAACTAAGAATGGGTCTGCAAACCTGTTAATGAAATACTAAGACCACCAGTTTAACTTTGTAACCTGTTTTGTATTACAGTTTCCGGCAGCATGGCTCACCATGTTTGATGCGATTCTCATTCTGATCCTGATCCCGCTTAAAGATAAGGTAGTGGACCCAGTTTTGAAAAGGAAAGGCTTGTTACCATCGTCACTCAAGAGGATTGCTGTGGGAATGTTTTTTGTAACCTGCTCAGTCTTGGCTGCAGGTAAGAATGGAGTTGCCCACGTGTGTGTGCAGTCACTTCCTTTCAGCATTATGATCTCTGAACTGTTGTAGGGCATTTTTTAGGGTTGTACCGATACCAGTATTTGCGGGAGTACTTGTACTCCCGCAAATACCCCCGATACCTGAATAGAATACTCGTCCCGCCGCCGCCGCCGCAATGAAAGCCGCGGCAATGAAAGCTGCCGCATGGTTAAAGCGTGCGGGAACATCACAGCTTTCATTTGAATAGCTGTAGTGTTCCCGCGCATATAGACACTCCCCCCTTGCTCGGGATTGGATGGGTGATCGGGATCTGTCCAATCCCGAGCAAGGGGGAGTGTCTATACGCGCGGGAACACTACAGCTATTCAAATGAAAGCTGTGATGTTCCTGGGACGGCTGCTAGGTATGGGGGACATGGCTGGGGGGACATGGCTGCATATGGGGGGGACATGGCTGCATATGTGGGGGACATGGCTGGGGGGGACATGGCTGCATATGTGAGGGACATGGCTGCATATGTGGGGGACATGGCTGGGGGGACATGGCTGCATATGTGGGGGACATGGCTGCATATGTGGGGGACATGGCTGCATATGTGGGGGACATGGCTGCATATGTGGGGGACATGGCTGCATATGTGGGGGACATGGCTGCATATGTGGGGGACATGGCTGCATATGTGGGGGACATGGCTGCATATGTGGGGGACATGGCTGCATATGTGAGGGACATGGCTGGGGGGGGACATGGCTGCATATGTGGGGGACATGGCTGCATATGTGGGGGACATGGCTGGGGGGGGATTTTTTTTCTCTTTTAGAGCACTGTACCAACTAAGGTGCTTCTCTAAAGTGTATGTAAAGCCACAACCTTGTTCTTCTGAAAAGAGTGGAGGGGGATTGGAACTCAGTCAATGTGTCTCTGCTCTGTAGAATTGTACAGTTGTCACCAGGGAAAGAGGAAATCTTCCAATGGGGACGACTGTCTAAAAGGGAATTCCCCCTGATTTGTAGAGATTTACTCACTTCCTGTGGGGTCCAGAACAGGACGTAAAAGAAAACCGTAACAGACCGCAAAAGTGAAATTGATGGGTTTTAATCTTTCCCTGCACTCCTTTTTTTATTTTTGTGTATGTAATATAATTTGCTAAGTGTTGAACTTTGACGTGAACCTGACATGTCTATCAAACAGCGATCGGCTTCTGTTGTGCTCTGCCCTAACAATTTCTTGCAATTCCCTATTGGAGCTCTTTCATAGTTGCGGTGCCCTCTAAAGAGCGATTGGTTTGCTTTTCAGAGAGCATTTGACAGGCAGTGAGGAGGCTTATATCGCACCTGTAATAGCAACACTGCTCCGTTGAACTCGATGAGCAAGTCTGACAAGGTATCAAACTTTGCAGCCAGAGTTGAAAATGTAGAGGCATCTAAGCATTGCATCTGCAGCATGTGACCAGCCCTGTCTGATTGTATTGCTCGGATTCAGGTGGGGGGGGGGGGTGATCCACATACCTGTTCGTGGACATTGATAAGTAACAAGTGAGTCGTACAAGGCCGGATAACTAGCGTTTTTAAAAAGGAAGTTGACACCGGTAGCCTCCCATATTTCTGGCATGACAGATTTACCAGTCACCAGACTCTTAAAGGGTCACTAAAGGAAAACATTTTTTGGGCTGAAATTACTGTTTACAGGGTATAGAGACATAATAGTTAACTGATTCCTTTTTAAAAATGGATAAAAATCAATCATATAATCAACCTACAGTTCTAGTTTTGTTTTTGCTGTTGTTTCCTGTCTCTCTGATGTACAGAGCCAGAGAGCCAATAGAGGGCAGTGATGGTTTGTCTAAAACCCCTCAGCACCAACCCAGTTTCAGTTTACACACAGTAATCGCACCTCCTTGATTAGTGACCACAGTGAGAAAGCTCCCAGCACTGTGGTTATAAGGAAACAGACAACCAGGCAGTGTCCAGAACAGAGCAGGATTACAGCAACATCAAAGCAAAAACGAACAATGAGGACATGAAAACAGCACTGCAGTAAGGTAAAGGAAGTTATTTAGCTAAAAAAAAAAATCCTTTAGTGACCCTTTTAATTTATGAACAGGTTTGTGAATACCAACGTCCTAACCCCTCCCCCCCCCCCCCCCAAGCTCCAGAAATAGATTCCATTAAAATGGCGAGCTTTGTGCAGATGAAATGGACTTTGATGTTCAGGTTTATTGACTATTATCTCCCTAAATAATGTGCTTACTTTGTTCCTGTGCTTGGTGCAGGTATTCTGGAAAGTAAAAGATTGGAGATCGTAAAACAAATTGGTACACAGACCCAGCAGATTGGAAATGTCACATATTATGCTGCAAAACTCGCCATATGGTGGCAGCTACCTCAGTACCTTCTCATTGGAATCAGCGAAATATTTGCAAGTATAGCAGGTAAGTAATTGCAGTGAGTGTGTGTGCTTTCAATGTGACCTGAAACATGAAAAACTGGATGTGGCCTGGTCATGGGTGTGGAAGGGGAAAATGCTTTCCACTGGTAGTTAGTATCTGTGTGCTTTTAGATTAAAGGAGTTGTAAAGGGGGAAAAAAAATGTTTTGCCTAAAATTAATGTCTGCAAGGTAGACAGACAGAATAGTGTAATGATTCTGTTAACGAGTCAATACCTAATAAATTCCTTCATCTATATCACCTCCGACGTTCTAGTTTCTGTTTCTCATTCACTTCCTGGTTTGTGGCGCTCGTTAATGTAAGAACTACATTTCCCAGTATGCATTGCGGCACGCCCAGTAATTCACACCTCCTTGAAGTCTCTAACACGTAGAGAGTGTCCTGCCACACTGATGTAGTTCCCAGGAGGGGGCAAGCACGTCACTGACCACCGCAGTAAAGTCTCCCTTCACAGTAAAATCAGACAAGCAGGAAGTGAACAGAGCAGAAGACATAGAGCAACTTCTGAGCAAAAACGAACAATGAGGAAGTGAAAAGAGGAATGTCTGCAGGTAAAGGATGCTTATTATGAAAAAAAAAACCTTTTTCTTTACAACCCCTTTAATGTTTTAGCACGCCATGACTTTATTTACCCTTCACGCTGCTTATTAAAGCATGCATGAAATGGTTAAATGGAAGATGGAGAGTTTGTGCTTTGCTTACTTGCCGTATAATTTTACATTGAAACTTAACTGTGCTAAGATCTTAGCTTGCAGACTGCTTTTGTGTTGTATTGTATTGCTGTCTGCAGGCTATGACTGGTACTGCAGTAGGGTCATCTGCGCTGCATCATTGTGTAAGGCATTGTTGTCAACATTCAAACTTACAGCAGACTATGGATCTTCTGATTTTACATTTTATAGGCCTCATTAGTAAATTACAGTATTGGTAATAAATGACAAAATATGAAACGCTGGTATTTTTAGAAAATTCCCATGTAATAGGAATTGGTGGAAAGCTAGTTCACATCAACAGTTGACCATGGCATATTACATAAACTAGGGGGAAAAAGCCCCAATGTCAAGAATGCATTAGTATTGGGGCTTTTTATATTTTATAGTGTTTTTTTATTTTTTATTATTTTATATTATATTATCCCCTTCCTTTCTATTTTCCCCTTCCTTATATATATATATATATATATATATATATATATATATATATATATATATATATATATATAAAAATATAAATAAATAAATAAAATGTGACCGCCTAACAAATATGTTCAGTGTCAAAAAGGGTGGGCGCCAACACGCTGCACATATTGATCAATGGACAGCCAATGTTTCTTTCTCGTACATCACGGGACACAGAGCGGCATATTCATTACTATATGGGTTATATGGAGTACCTTCAGGTGTGGACACTGGCAATCTCAAACAGGAAGTCCCCTCCCTATATAACCCCCTCCCCTAGAGGGAGTCCCTCAGTTTTTTCGCCAGTGTCTTAGGTGTTGGTCACGGAATAGCTTTGCTCCACATCCTTGGGATTAAGGGCGGGCTAACCGGATCTGTCCAAGGAGCCTCAGTGCCAAAGTGGACAGTACCCGGGCCCCAAGCCGTGGGGTTTTGCCTATAATGCTCCTCTTTGGAGGGCTGGACCCTGGGCCCAGGACTTGGAGTTTGTAAAAACCATAAGTTCCTGCTTGCCAGGGTGCTATATAGGTCCAGGACAGTGGGTACCTTCATAGGACCCCAGGGCCTGAAGGTCTACTACGCTACCCACGGAGATGGGAGAAGATTGGATCAGTTTGCTGGACAAACATCCTGCTGCATGGAGCAGGTAAGGGGGAGCCTGCGGGACTTGGTTCGACAGCAGGCTCTCCGGGGTAACCTAAAAGGGGGGATAGCCTAAGTATGCTCTGCATGGGCAACCTTGTTCACTATGTCTGAGAGAGACAGGATGACACCCTTTCTCCCCCATCACTAGGTTCCCCTGTCTAAAAATGTGTTGCTAGCTAAACCTGCTGTTTTCTTCCTAGGGCTAGTAAGGATCCCTAGGGGCCTTTGGAGAGTCCTACCTGGCCGGGGGTTTGAATCTGCCGCCTGTTTCTGCGTTCCTGGATCTCCAGCAGCGCGGCTCCTCCATGTTCCTCCTGTTTCCGGCATACGCGCGCGCGCGTCTTATAGACTTTTTTCGCGCCGTTCAGACAGGAGGGCGGGGGGGGGGCGTGCCTGCGGCGTCATACAGGAGGCGCGCCTTTGTGCTGTTATAGACAGCAGGCATTGTCAGTGCTCAGTCTGAGGCTGATTTTCAGAAGGAGAGGACGCAGAGCGGCAGAACAGTGACTCCCGGTGGCGGAAGAGGGGTAGTACATGCTGGACTTTGTTCCAATGCCTTTTTTGTTAAGCCAAAAAATTCCCCTTTTTGCAGCAGGTTGGAGGCTGGCAAACTAAGTTTGGGGTCACTGTATGTTGTAAAAAGAAAATATATAATAAATATTAAAAAAAAAAAAAAAAAAAAAAAAAAGCATACGGGATCCCATCAGTTTTTGGGCATTAGTGATCTATTGTCCCCTAAACTCTGGTTTTGTACTCCTGCCCACTACAGTCTGTTGTGTGGGCGGAGTCCCTCGATTTTGTATTATGGCTTCCAAAGGTTCGGGGTCAAAGGGTACAAAAAAGACCAAAAAACAAAAGGGTTCCCTTTCTGATTCTGATGATATGCCGATACTTTCCCCGCAACTTATTTAACATAAAAAGCGCCTTGGATGAGCCATTAGGGGGATCTGGTGCGGAGGCTGGCCCAGATCAGCCCAGCCCTGTGTTTATCACAGAGGAGATGCTAGCCGTATCCCTAGGGGGGCTAGAAGAGAGAATAGCAGCATTGATCGCTAGAGCTATTCCTGGTAAGAAACGGGTTAGATCCCCATCACCAAGAGGTGTATCCTCAGATGCTGAGATTCTCTCTCTGGAGGAATTGGAATCACAGGAGGATCAACCAGACCTGAACCAAGAGGGTTCAGGGATTGAGGGGTCTGCCTCGGAGGAACCATTTTCAGACTCCCAGACAGAAAGACTGTGGGTACAGTCTTTGACGGACATGGTCCGCTCGGCATTTAGTTTACCATTGCCAGAGCCTCAGGTTCCTCCGGTATCCTCTCTGGGCTCTTTGAAAGCTCCGTTAAGCAACGCAGTTTTTCCAGTCCATCCTCTTTTGGAGGAATTGATCTTTCGGGATTGGGTACGGCCGGACAGGATTTTTCTGCCACCGAAAAGATTTGCGGTCATTTACCCCATGGAGGAAAAATTCTCCAAGAGGTGGAGGCTCCCAGTAGTGGATGCAGCCATCTCATGTGTGAATAAATCACTAACTTGCCCGGTGGAAAACATACATATGTTTAAAGATCCGGTTGATAAAAGGTTAGAGACACTTTTAAAAGCATCCTTTGCTACGGCAGGAGCAGTGATGCAGCCAGCGGTGGCTGCGATTGGTGTTTGTCAGGCGTTAAAAGACCAGACAAAGGAAATGTTAAAGGACATGCCTACCCAACAAGCAGAAGAGTTTTCTGACATTCCCAGAGCTCTGTGGTTTGCGGTAGATGCTATAAAGGATTCCATCCAGCAGGCCTCTCGTTTATCACTATTTTTGGTGCACATGAGAAGGCTCTTATGGTTGAAGAACTGGGCGGCGGAGCCCCCATGCAAAGAGCTTCTGGCAGGGTTTCCCTTCCATGGAGGACGACTCTTCGGAGAGGATCTGGATAAATATATTCAGACTATTTCAAGGGGCAAGAGTACCCTTTTACCGGTCAAAAAGACATTCCGGGGTCCTACATTTAGAAGGCAGCTCTTTCCTGTCTCGGGGCCCTCAAATTCCAGGCAGTATCGACGGCCGCCTGCACGATCCAACGTTAACAGTAGATCGCAGGGACAGGCCCCTGGGGGTAAGAGGCCATGGTATCGCAAGCCGACAAAGACAGCCCCTAAGTCTGCCTTATGAAGGGGCGCCCCCACTCTCGCGGGTGGGGGGATGGCTTTGTTTCTTCTCAGAAGTTTGGGAAGCCAAGATCCCCGACAAATGGGTCCGGGCATCTGTAACCACAGGCTACAGACTGGAGTTTCTAAGGTGTTCTCCGCCTCATTTTCAAGAATCAAGGCTACCAAAGGATCCAGCAAGGAAGGCCTCATTGCTGGCAGCTTTGGATCACCTGCTTTGCCAGGACGTAATAATAGAGGTGCCAGCCCAAGAGCAAGGGCTAGGTTTCTATTCCAATCTCTTTGTCATACCAAAGCCCAACGGCGATGTCAGGCCAATCTTGGACCTAAAGGGGTTAAACGGTTACCTAAGGGTTCGTTCCTTCCGGATGGAATCCATCCGGTCAGCAGCCGCCGCGCTTCAGAGGGACGATTTTCTGGCCTCCATAGACGTAAAGGATGCTTACCTTCATCTTTCAGTCGCATCAAAGACTTTTACGCTTCGCGGTGGGGCAGCAGGGCGCTCCCCTTCGGGCTGGCCACGGCCCCCCGGGTATTCACAAAGATCCTAGCCCCAGTTCTGGCCAATTTAAGGATCCAAGGGGTCACAGTCCTAGCATACTTGGACGACCTTTTAATCATAGATCACTCACGACCGGGTCTGCAAAAGGCAGTAAACCTCACGGTTCGGTACCTCGAAGAATTCAGCAGGGTCCTAAAACCGGGGAAAGTCAGCGTTCCAGCCTACAAAGCAGTTGGAATACCTCGGCATGAGGTTAGACACAGAACAGCAAAGAGTGGTCCTGCCCCTGGTAAAGATCGAGGCTATCAAGGGATTGGTTCAGTTGGTTCTAAACAAGAAAAAACCAACTATTCGCCTGTGTATGCGATTACTAGGCAAGCTAGTGGCCACGTTCGAGGCAGTACCATACGCTCAGATCCACACTCGCGTCCTACAGGCAGCCATTCTAGCAGCCTGGGGCAAGAGGGCACATGCCTTAGAGTCCCCTTTGACGCTATCATCAAGGGTCCGACAAAGCCTGGCCTGGTGGTTGAACCCCCAGAATCTTCTAAAGGGAAAAATCCTTCAGCCCTGTTGTCTGGAAGGTAGTTACCACAGACGCCAGCCTGGCAGGCTGGGGGGGGCGGTCTTCGAGGGGTCCTCTCGCCAGGGAACTGGGGTGAAAGCAGAGAGGCAGCTCCCCATCAATATCTGGGAGATCAGAGCTGCTCGCCTAGCCCTTCTGGCATGGACCTCCAGATAAAGGGGTTCCCGGTGAGAATCCAGTCAGACAATGCCACGGCGGTGGCATACATAAACCACCAAGGGGGAACCAGGAGTCAGGCCGCTCAAGAGCTTGATTTTTCAGTGGGCAGAGGTTCATGTACCCTGCATTTCGGCGATATTCATTCCCGGAGTAGACAACCTGCAGGCATACTTCTTAAAGTCGCCAGAGTCGGTTGCCAGGGGAGTGGTCTCGGCATCCCCAGGTCTTTCAGACAATCTGCCAGAGGTGGGGAATGCCGGACGTAGATATAATGGCATCCAGGTTCAACAAGAAACTAGACAGGTTCGTGTCTCGAGCGAGGGATCCTATGGCCTGCGGAACCGATGCGTTGGTTTGCTCTTGGCATCAATTCAAACTTCTATATGCATTCCCTCCGCTACAGTTACTTCCTCGCCTGTTGCGCAAGATCAGAGTGGAGCACAAGCCAGTCATTCTAGTAGCTCCGGCTTGGCCCCGGAGGACTTGGTACTCACTAGTCCTGAAGATGGCAGTGGGAGACCCTTGGACTCTTCCTCTACAACCAGACCTACTCTCACAAGGCCCGATCCTCCACCCTACATTACAGCGTCTAAATTTGACGGCCTGGAGGCTGAATCCCTGATTCTCAGGGGTAGAGGTCTGTCTAGGCAGGTAATTCCTACCCTGATTAGGGCTAGAAAGCCGGCCTCCAGGGTGATTTATTACAGGGTGTGGAGGAACTACGTAGGCTGGTGTGAATCCAAAAGATGGAATTCCCGTAAATATACTATTGACAGGGTGTTAAGTTTTCTCCAGCTAGGAGTGGATAAAGGCCTGGCACTAAGCACAATCAAGGGACAGATCTCAGCTCTGTCAGTGTGGTTCCAGAGGCCGCTGGCCACCCACTCGCTGGTAAAGACCTTCTTACAGGGGGTCTTGCGTATTAATCCTCCTGTCAAGTCACCACTTTGTCCATGGGACTTAAATCTTGTTCTGTCATCCCTACAGAAACAACCCCTTGAGCCGTTGGCTGAGGTACCTTGATTTTACTGACTAGAAAGTCGGTATTTCTGATCACCATAGTCTCGGCCAGGAGAGTATCGGAATTGGCAGCCTTATCTTGTAAGGAACCATATCTCATTTTACATAAGGATAGGGCGGGTTTCCGTCCTCATCCTTCCTTTCTACCAAAGGTTATATCCAGTTTCCACCTGAACCAGGATGTGGTACTTCCATCCTTCTTCCAAAACCCACCTCTAGAAAGGAGGGGTTGCTGCATACGTTGGATATTGTCAGGGCCATAAAGGCCTATCTTAAAGCTACAGAGAAGGTTCGGAAAACAGATGTGGTGTTCGTTTTACCGGAAGGACCCAAGATGGGTCAGGCAGCTGCTTGATCCACCATCGCAAGATGGATTAAACAATTAATTGTTCGGGCCTGCGGTTTGAAGAGGTTGCCTCCTCCTTTGTCGGTAAAAGGGCCCATTCTACCAGGGCCAGGGGCACCTCCTGGGCAGCACATCATCAGATCTCTATGGCTTGAATATGCAGGGCAGCAACGTGGTCATCAGTCCACACGTTTACAAAATTTTATCAATTGGACGTAAGAAGGAATGCGGATACAGCCTTTGGGCAGTCAGTACTACAGGCCGCGATTCAAGCTCCTCAGGATCTGAGGGGGCTCCCTTGATTTGATTTGAGATTCACATTTCTCGTTTAAGTTGGATTTACTAGTATCTGAGTATACCTCTAAAATTAAATCCTTCTTTGGAAGATGTCTCCCTCCCCTCATTAAAGCATTGCTTTCGGACATCCCATATAGTAATGAATATGCCGCTCTGTGTCCCGTGATGTACGAGAAAGAAAAAGGGATTTTTAAATACAGCTTACCTGTAAAATCCTTTTCTTGGAGTACATCACGGGACACAGAGCTCCCACCCTTCTTTTTGGGAACATTTTGGGAGGCATACTGCTTGCTACAAAACTGAGGGACTCCCTCTAGGGGAGGGGGTTATATAGGGAGGGGACTTCCTGTTTGAGATTGCCAGTGTCCACACCTGAAGGTACTTCATATAACCCATATAGTAATGAATATGCCGCTCTGTGTCCCGTGATGTACTCCAAGAAAAGGATTTTACAGGTAAGCTGTATTTAAAAATCCCTTTTTCTGTGCTGAGAGCGTGAGCGCTGCCAGCACTTTGTCCCCGCTAAAGATCGTTGGCCAGTAGGACTGGCTCTCAATAATGTGACCACTGCCAATCAGTGGTCACGTGATCCGCTGTTCTTAGTGGATACAATTCACAACTTGGTACCTTGTTGCTTGTATCTGGAAAAGGTAAGTATATTTTGCTTCCTATAGACTTAGGCGGACCTGAAATAATAAAGAAAAATGTCTTGCCTCTCCTCCTATATTTGCTAAAACTGAATTCTCGAGCCTGAATACCGCATGTACAAACATGCATATACAGTAATACACCCCAAAAACTCCAAGTTGGCCCAAACACATTATTTCTATTACTAACCAACACTGCTGCTCTGTGTGCTGTAATGGAGTGTAATGGCATGTAGGTGGCGCTATCTTCCGGTAACAGATGGGAGGTGGTCTGTACTGAATGTAGCTAAATGTAGCTAATGCTATACAGGTTGCTTTAAGTAAGTAAATGATGCTAATATAGTATATTACAGCAGTGGTTCTCAACCTCCGTCCTCAAGAACCCCCCAACGGCCATGTATTGGGAACTTCTTAACCCCTTAACGCCCGCCGCATGTACATATACGTCCACAAAATGGCATGTACAGGCAGATGGCCGTGTGTATATATACGTCCCTGCCTTTGCGGGGGTCGGGGGTCCGATCGGGCCCCCCCCCCCCCCCCCGCTACATGCCGAGGTCAAAAATCCGCGGGGAGCAACCCGGGACGAAGGCGCGGCTATTAGTTTCTAGCCGCCCCCTCGCGATCGTTCCCCGGAGCTGAAGAACTGGGAGAGCCGTATGTAAACACGGCGTCCCCGTGCTTTACTGTGGCGGCTGCATCGATCGAGTGATCCCTTTTTTATAGGGAGACTCGATCGATGACGTCAGACCTACAGCCACACCCCCCTACAGTTGTAAACGCACACAAATCCTACAGCGCCCCCTGTGGTTAACTCCCAAACTGCAACTGTCATTTTCACAATAAACAATGCAATTTAAATGCATTTTTTGCTGTGAAAATGACAATGGTCCCAAAAATGTGTCAAAATTGTCCGAAGTGTCCGCCATAATGTCGCAGTCACAAAAAAAATCGCTGATCGGCGCCATTAGTAGTAAAAAAATAAAATGCAATACAACTATCCCCTATTTTGTAAACGCTATAAAGTTTGCGCAAACCAATCGATAAACGCTTATTGCAATTTTCTTACCAAAAATAAGTAGAAGAAAACGTATCGGCCTAAACTGAGGAAAAAAAAATATATATATATATATATATATATATGTTTTTGGGGGATATTTATTATAGCAAAAAGTAAAAAATATTGCATTTTTTTTCAAAATTGTCGCTCTATTTTTGTTTATAGTGCAAAAAATAAAAAACCGCAGAGGTGATCAAATACCACCAAAAGAAAGCTCTATTTGTGGGAAAAGGAGGACACCAATTTTGTTTGGGAGCCACGTCGCATGACCGCGCAATTGTCTGTTAATGCGACGCAGTGCCGAATTGTAAAAACGCCTTTGGGCATTTAGCAGCATATTGGTCCGGGGCTTAAGTGGCTAAAGGGGTTGTAAAGGTAAAAAATGTTTTCCTAAATGGCTTCCTTTACCTTAGTGCAGTCCTCCTTCACCTTAGTGCAGTCCTCCTTCACTTACCTCATCCTTCAATTTTTCTTTTTAAATGTCCTTATTTCTTCTGAGAAATCCTCACTTCCTGTTCTTCTGTCTGTAACTCCACACAGTAATGCGAGGCTTTCTCCCTGGTGTGGAGTGTCGTGCTTGCCCCCTCCCTTGGACTACAGGAGAGTCAGGACGCTCTCTACATTGCAGATGAAGAAAGGAGCTGTGTGTTAGTGGGCGTCCTGACTCTTCTGTAGTCCAAGGGAGGGGGGCGAGCATGACAGGTATTTGCACCCACTTTCGGTGCCACTTCCCGTCCCCCCCGCTCTCTCCTGGGAAACGCACAGGTCCCAGTAGAGAGAGAGGACCAGTGAGGGCGCCCTGTGCTACTCGCGCAGTAGGGAACCGGACAGTGAAGCCGCAATGCTTCACTTCCTGATTCCCTCACAGACTATGGCGGTGGGGGCAGCTGAGAGATGAGCGATTCCTCAGTTGCCAACATCGCGGGCGTGCTGGACAGGTAAGTGTCCATCTTTTAAAAAGTTAGCAGCTGTAGTATTTGTAGCTGCTGTCTTTAAAATAAAAAAACAATAACATTTGGGTGGACCTCCGCTTTAAAGGAACCTATTTAGAAAATAATAAAGAACCTTTACAACCCCTTTAATGCAGGGAATTGTTTTCCCTAGAATAGCAGTGTTTTTTTTTTGGAAATCTTGAAGTAGTAATAAACCCAAAAGCAAGAATTGATTATATTGGAGCTTACCAAGTCTTGGATGCGGTGGCTATATTTTGTTTTCTTTTGTAGGCTTTCTGCTGTTCTCTTGTGCTCATTCATATCTGAGCGGGGATACTAAAATACAGGGGGTGTGTTAGTGGCCAGATCACGAGGTGAAAATGGGAAAAAGACCAAAAAAACGAATGCAGTACGGATTTGGGTTTCATACTACTTTATGAAAATATGAGATGTGTGTAAATATAAATGAACATTTTCTATATGAGCTTGTGTTTTTGCTTTCTTGCAAAAAATAAAGTGTGATTGCTTAGACGTTTTCTTGCCCTTGCTCAGGATCACATGCTAACAAATGGAAAGTCTAAATTCACTTTGTTCATAATTGTGGCCAAATGTACTGAGAGTATGAAATGACCGAGGAAGTGAAACTTGCTGTATATACATGGTGGTGGTTCTTATTTCATCACGGTCACTTTGTAACCTTGTAATTCTTTTTGAAACATGGTGGGTTCGGCAGCAAGACCACTTAGTAGCAGCTTTCACTTAGCCCTGGCTCATACCGGCATGGCCTTGAAATCGTGTTACTTCAGTGCGATTTCAAAGCCGCAGATCGGTGCAATTTGGATCTCCGATTTTTTTGCAGCTTGCAAATTTATGTAACAGAAGTCAATGCAAGTTGCTATGAAATCGCATAAAGAGCACAGAAACCTTTTTTTCCCTAAGTCATTCGCAATGATTTGAACGGTACCATTGCTGGCTATGGAGTGCAACTTGTCATGCCATTTGGAATTGTCAGATCTCACTGGTGCGAACAATTGCTTAAACTGTAAGCACAAACGCCTCACGTGTAGCTGGTGAATTAACATTTGCCTAAAAAGTATACAGTGTAAAGGTGGCTCTTGTGTGAATTCTAAAGTGAGCCTAAAATGTTTAGGTAAAGCCTCGTACACACAATCTGATTTCCATCGGACAAATCCGTGGAATTTTGTGGGAAGGGCGATTGGTGTGAAGTTGTTCTGCATACAGACGGCAGAACTTTTTCAGCCAACATACACCAAAGTATGTGTTTTTTTTTTCAGCTCTTTAGCGCCACCCTTTGGGAAACTTCTGCTAAACTTCTGCCAGAGGTGATTCAGTTCACATGTGTTGCGCTATATAAGTTTCTCACTCACTCATTGTTGTGCTATGGTTAGACAGGTATTTGCACCCACTTCCGGTAATATGCTACTGCAGCAGCCATCCCCCTACCCGCAGCCCTCGCTGTCTTCTGGGAAACGCACTGTTCCCAGTAGAGGGCTCTGGATTGTGCAGATTATTAAAGAGATGGTTCACTCTGTAGAGGTCCAGCAGCTACATATCCTGACTTTTAATAAAAGGACCCGTATCTGTCCAGCAATCCAACGCCGTCCTCACTTGGGCTAGTTCCTTATATTAGCCTTTGTGTTCCCAGTGGCGGCATTCTAACTGGGGGCAGGTGTCGGCTTCACAGCCGACTGCCCACTGCACGTGTGCAAGCCGCACAGCACTTAGTGAATGGTCCCGCAGTCTTCTGGGCCCTGTCACCATGTCATAGAAGACTGTGGGAGAGGACTTAAAGTGAAGGTCCACCTTAAAAATTTTTTTTATATATATATAAAAATATATTTAAAAAAAAAGCCAGCTACAAATACAGCAGCTGCTGACTTTTAATAAATGGACACTTACCTGATCAGGGTGCCCACGATGTCGGCAGCCTGAAGCTGAGCAATCGCGCGTCTCTCGGCTGCCCCCTGCCGCCGCCCTCGGTGAGGAATTGTGAAGTGTTGCGGCTTCACCGCCTGGTTCCCTACTGCGCATGCGGGAGTCGCGCGGCGCATCCTCACTGGTTCCCGCTGTGTTCTGGTACCTGTGTGTTTCCCAGAAGACCGGGGGGGGGGCGGCGGCCCAGGAAGGGCCGTCTATTCCCGGAAGTGGGTGCAAATACAGGTATCTGTACCACCTCCCCCATGAGAGGTGACAAATGTGACACTGGAGAGGGTTCTGAAAAGTGGAGGTTCACTTTTTGTGTGTACCTCCTGCTTTTAAAGCACAACTTCCCTTCCACTTTAATTTAGTTATTAAAAAAAAAAAGACTAATGGCTCAATCTCATAAAATGTCGGAACCATGAATTGAATTCCATATGCCGCCCTATTTTGATCCAGACTCTTTGCTCCTGTAATAGTTGGAAACATGAGGCATGTGGGTGCTGAGAAATGTTTAACCCCCCCCCCCCCCCACCCTCTTATGTCTTTCCTTTTGACCCCTTTCACACTTAGTGCAGTTCCCTGCATTTTGCTGCACTTGGAAAATGCAGGTTACCACAAGGACACATAGAAAACAATTGTTTTTGTGTGTCTTGTTCACACCACGATGCTGGTGCCATGTGCAGTGTGGTGCGTTGCGTTAAAATGCAACATGTACACGCATGTGTGCTCGTCAAGCTTAATTTTTAACATTAAGTACAGTGGAACCTCGGACAGAGCCTTTCCGTGTCAAAGGCTCTCTGGCGCCCCCCACCTCTGGCCACATGCGGTATTGCATACCATTGAAGTCAATGCGTCATTGACTTCTATGGGGAAACTCTTTGAAATGCGAGCAGTCTCCTGGAAAGGATTATGCTCTTAATCCAATGTTCCACTGTAAATAAAACACAAGATTAGCCCATATATAGCCTCTCTATATTCATTGAATTCTCATTTAAAGGAGGTGTACATGGGAGGGAGAACTGCACATTTCTGGATTGAGAATACCTATGATCTACAATGTGTGTGGAATAAGGTCTGAGAATTATTAACCTTTTCTACAGTATGTAACAGTTCGTGTGGATGATGTGTTTTTTATGAATAATATTTCTACGAGATTTTCCCATCTGATTATTTTTTTTGGGGGGTTTTTAATTATTTTTTTTTTCTCCCCTGAAAAGAGGTTTATCCAATCTCCTATATAGAAAATGAATAAATGTGACATGTTTCTGCACATTTTAAACCAGAAAATGTAATGCTGTGAAGGTGCTTGCAATTAATGTCAAAATGTCCATTAATTCCTCTGCAGTGTATATGCATGCAGCTCTTATAATTAGTATTTCATTTATACACTCCCTATAAACATGCCATTAGCTTGTTTCGGACACAAACAGCAGTTAATGGTGTGAAAACACTTAACAGAGTGGCATTTTAGTGACAAATGGTAGCTGATTACCCTTCCCCTTTTTTTTTTTGAGGCGTTTATGCTTTGCAGTAATTTATGAACTATATTTTTTTGCCCAGAACTGCTTTTCTCTTACAATGTATTAATATAGCCTACTTTAATTTTTGGCTTTCTGATAACGTGTCTTGTTAAATAAATGAACAGAAATGGAAACAAATGCAATGAGTATAAAGTGCCGGTTCACACTACAGCGACTTGGGATCCGACTTGTGTCGCCCAACATGAGAAATTCCATTGAAGTGAATAAGAGCCGTCTTAACCACTTGCTGACCATGGACGTTGTATAACGTCCTGGGCTTTGTGGGGCTATATCTGAATGATGCCTGCAGCTACAGGCATCATTCAGATATTGCCGGTTTTAGCCGGCGATTCGCTACACCTTAAGAACGATCATGGCGGCTGTTCCACCACTTGATCGTTCTTACGGGCAGCGAGAGGGGACATCCCCCGCCCTCTGGTGCTTCTACCGACTCGTCTGTGCGATCGGTGAGTCAGTGACAGGATCCGCTGGCCCCGGATTTTGATATGGAGATGGTCGCCGCAATCTCTATGAATCGTCGGAGGATGGGCGTGATGTTATGACGTCACGCCTGGCCTCTGCATTCTAAAACGGTGCTCGCTTTGGCTGTGAATCAGTGATCGTTTTAATTTATTTTAGTCTTCCCAATCTAGAGGTGAGATGTTTATTGAGCAATAATTCTAGTCCTAGACTTCCTTTATAACTAAACATGTAACCAGTAAAAAAAAATTCAATCGTCGCCTGTGGGGATTTTTAAAGGGGTGTTTCAGCCCAAAATTGTGCTTATTAAAAGTCAGCAGCTACAAAAAGTGTAGATGCTGGCTTTTAATAAACACTCACTTACCTGGTCCTGCGTTCCAGCAACGCGCCGGCCGGGGCTCTGCTCCTCTCCCCCCCTCCCCAGCCGGCGTCTCCATTCCTACTGTGGGCACTTAGCCGTGACAGCCTTCGGCTTCACGGCCGGGCACCCACTGCACATGCGCGAGCCGCACTGCGCATGCGCGCGAGGCGCGGCTCGCCGCTGATTGGAGAGGGGATCACATGGGACCTGTCAGTGTCCCATGTGATTGCCTACAGGGAGGGGCTGGTGTAGGCAATTAAGGCTTAATCGCCTAACCAGCCCCTCGGCGGAAGCAGGAAGTGGGACAGGAAGTCCCACTCCTACTGAAGCCCCCACTCCCCCCCCCCAAAAAAAATTACATGCCAAATGTGGCATGTAAGGGGGAGGGGAGTGGATTAAAAAAAAGTAATTTTTTAGGTGGAACTCCTCTTTAAGTACTGAAGTTTGGCGGCATTCAACGAGCGTGTGCAATTTTGAAGCGTGACAGCTATTTACTTGGTGTAACTTCATCTTTCACATTATGCAAAAAAATTGGCCTAACTTTATTTTTTTAAGGCATGAAACAAAAAAAATGTGTTTAAAAAAATTGCTGTGCAAATACTGTGTGAGATAAAAAGTTGCAGTGACCGCCATTGTATTCTCTAGGATCTCTGCTTAAAAATATATAATGTATAATATATAATGTTTGGGGGTTCTATGTAATTTCCTAGCAAAAAAATTATGATTGTAGTTGCAGTGTCAGAATTGGCCTCCGACTTCAGAAAAGGTTCCAGTACTACTTCAAGGCGACTTCTAGGCAGCTTGTACCCATTGATTTCAATGGAAGTTGCCTCCAAAGTCAGATCTCTGTCTTAACTGAAGCAACTTTACAGGAAAAGAAAATAGTTTACTCGGGCAAACCCTCCCTCCTACAGAGCTTATTATGCTTTGATTGGCCACAGCCTGTCCTGGAGGCAACTTTAAGTCGCATTGTAAGTTGCTCCAAGTTGTGCTGAAGTCGCCTTGCAATGTCGGGTTGCCCCTGTATGAACCGACACCGAGTCACTATATCGCTAAAAATGGTGCCTGTAAAGAGCCTCTCCTCTCGCTCCAATGTGAAAGCCCTGCAAGCCACATCTTTGAGGCGCTGTAGGAGGGGTGTGTATACACCTGCCCATTGAAGTCAATGGGCAGCGCCGCCAAAGTGCCGCTGCAGCAGCGCTTTGCGGGTGCTTTTAACCCTTTTCTGGGCTGCTCTACTAGCAGCCAAAAGGGGCCGCAAAAACGACTGTAAAGTGACACTACCGCCAGTGCCCCAGTGGGACAGTAGCCCAACAAGCGAACAGATTGGTCATGTGCTGGTCTACCTTCAATAAAGGGGATTCTTGTTTGGTTGTTACATGTTAATGTACTTTATACCGTTGCATAACCAGGCCAATGGAACATATTAGTAATGTGATCTAGGAAAGATTAATGTGTCTTTATTTTTCTACAGGGCTGGAGTTTGCCTACTCTGCAGCACCTAAATCTATGCAGAGTGCTATTATGGGCCTTTTCTTTTTCTTTTCTGGAATTGGATCGTTTGTGGGCTCTGGCCTGCTAGCCTTGGTGTCGCTACCCTCTATTGGATGGATGAGCAGTCATGTAGATCAAGGTAAGCCTTTAAGGGTAACCATAGAGCAATACTAGTAAATTATTGGTAAACCAGAGGTTATATGGCTATAATAGAATCAAGAAAGTGGTGTGTATAGGTTGAAGGGTTCATAAGGTTTTGGGTATAAAACTCCTAATAAAAAAATAAAAAATAATCCAAACTTTTGAGGTACGCACTATACAATACAGTCATTAAAACTGAAAAAATTACAAAAAAGGGGGGGGGGCAGCCATACATAGAGCGAAATGTATTTCCTGCAACCATGGGTCAAATCAACATTAGACCGTGTTTAAAACAGCAAACCATGCATAGCAACACCACAAGGCACCATCCGTACACATCGGACACTAGCCTGTATGTTTAAACGGCATGTAAGCCTTTCAGTGGAGTTTATCTCACTATGTTGGATCCTATAATAACATTCAGGTTTATTCCCAGCTCCCTCTCACTTATGATCAGTATTGAGCCCAAAGTGTGCATGCAAAAGATTAAACTTTCTGATGCATAATGCATTTAAAATGGCTTTGTGAAAAAAAATAAAAAATGGATCACCTCAAACTTCCACGTACCAAGTACTTACACTTGATTTTTGGGGAAATTAAGAGACATGCTGGTACTGAGAGGATTAACAGAGCATGGAAAAAGCTGCAATGGACACCCAATATTTTTTATATTGTCACAATTGGGTATACAGGTTGTACACAGAGGGAGGAGGAAGTAAAGGGGTTCATGTTTCGTTGAGGCGAAAAGGTTAAAATACAGGATCTAATAGAGACCGCATTGGAGATGATAGGTTTAGGAAAGGAGGGGGCATAAAAGGATTACAAAAATTCCTGTGTCGCTGCAACAGAATGAAGGTATCGGCAGCTGAAGCCACCGATCATTCTTTCATTCTGTGTTCATTCATAAACACTGATTTCTCTTCTTCCCCTGTTGTAAAGGGAGGGATCAGCGCGCTAAACAAGATTATGTGATCGCTAATGGTGATGGCTAATCCCAGCAATCGCCTTGCTACCCAGCCGCTTGGATTGGCTGGGTACAGTGTCTATGTACCCAGCGGTTTAAAAACTGCTTGGTACATGGCTATCATCACTTTTTGGCTGTACATCTGTCAAGTCACATGAGTACATTTTACTTTGGTTCTCCTGTCACCCAGAGTCAGCTAATAGCTATTACTTCATCTTGCTGATTAAATGCTCTGGGGGCAGCAGACTGAGAAACTTCTTCTCTCTGACAATATTGATACGTGTGACCTATAGGATCTCTCCTCTGATCCCCCCTGAGGATGACAAGTTTGTGTCTGCTCTGTTATACAGAGCGGACACGGACACAGTATGCTCTCCTCTGTGGGAGGCAGTTAGAGGGAAACTGACATGCAGTTGTCATCAGATCTGCTGGATGGATGGCGACTGCAATTTTGAAAAAAAACACAATATATTGTACTTTTTGCTATAATATCCCCCCCAAAAAAAAAATTGAATTTCTTCATTAGTTCAGGCCAATATATATTCTTCATGTTTTTGGTAAAAAAAAAAATTAAAAAAATGGGCGCATATTGAATACTTTGCACCAAAGTTATAGCGTCTACAATATATAGGGGATAGATTTTATGGCTTTATTATTAATACATTTATTTTTTTACTAGTAATGCCGGCAATCTGCAATTTTTCAGGACTGAGACATTGCAACAGATAAATCTGAGACTTTTGACACTTTTTTTTGGGACCACTGACATTTATACATCGATCAGTGATATAAATGTCACTGGCAGGGAAGGGGTTAACACTAGGGGGCGATCAAGGGGTTAAATGTGTTCCGTGTGTGTGTGTGTGTGTGTGTGTTTTTTCACTGGGCAGGGAATGTAGCCGGCTAGAGGAGACAACCGATCATTGTTCCTACTTGATAGGAACACATGATCTGTCGCCTCTCCCCTGACAGAATCGGGATTTGTGTGTTTACACACACAGATCCCTTTTCTCGCTCTCACGAGTGATCGCGGGTGCCCGGCAGTCCTCGCGCCCGTCAGGCACGCGCATCGGCTCCGTGCACATAGTGTAACCTGAGGCGTCTTAAAGATCCGATGGGTGTCTGTGGGAAGTGAGGATGTGTTGCCAGATGTACTGCATATGTTTTTGTTTAGCATACAGTTCAAGCGTACATTTTACACGGTTAAATAGTTTAAATGTTTCAGATGAATAAACACCACTTGCAACAAAGGAACAAAAGTATTTGCTCCCCTGCTGATTTTGTACATTTGCCCACTGGCACAGAAATATTGATACGTGCGACCTATAGGATCTCTCCACTGATCACCGCTGCTTTCACATTGGAGCAAGAGCCGTGGTGGCGGTATAGCGCTGCTAAAAATAGCGGCGTTATACTGCCGAGATTGTCGCGGGGAATCGGCCCCTAGCGGTGCGGAATTAACCCCTGCTAGCGGCTGATAAAGGGTTAATACCGCCTGCAATGCACTCTATAGAGGCGCATTGCGGGCGGTATTGCCGCGGTTTCCCATTGTTTTCAATGGTAAGGAGCGGTATACACGCCGGTCCTCTCACCGCTCCAAAGATGCTGTTGACTGGAGATTTTTTTCTCTCCCGCCAGCGCATCGCCTCAGTGTGAAAACCCTCGGGCTTTCACATTGAGGATGCAGTGCAGGAGTTTTTCAGGCGGTATAGCAGAGCTATTTTTAGCGCTGTACCGCCTGAAAAACTCAATGTGAAAGGGGTCTTAGGCTGCATTTACACCTAGGCGTAGGCGGAATGCAGCATGTTTCGGCGACATGAAATAGGCGTTTTGTCCCCGCGATTTGCGGCGACAAAACTTGCATTGTTTTTTGCTGGAGGGGTGATCTTTACATTGTCGGCTATTGCCGAACGCCTGATACGCCTGGAAAAAAAAGGGTCCGGGACTTGTTTCAGGCGTTCGGCGTAGAGATGTGAACCATCTCCATAGCCGACAATGTAAATTCACCCCTCCAGCGTATTTCAGGCTGCTGCAGCATCGGGCGTAGGGCAACAAAACGCCCAGGTTTTGTCGCCCGACGCTGTAGCAGCCTGAAATACGCTGGAGGGGTTAATTTACATTGTCGGCTATGGAGATGGTTCACATCTCTACGCCGTACGCCTGAAGCTTGAAACAAGTCCCGGACCCTTTTTTTCAGGCGTTCGGCAATAGCTGACAATGTAAAGATCACCCCTGCAGCAAAAAACAAGGCGTGTTTTTGTCGCCGCAAATCGCGGGGACAAAACGCCTATTTCATGTCGCCGAAATACGCTGCATTCCGCCTACGCCTAGGTGTGAATGCAGCCTTAGATTTCTCCTAATCTCAGCTCGTTGCCTGTATGGAAGACACCTGGGAGACTGAAATCTTGCTGATTTGATAGGGGATCAAATACTTATTTCACTCATTTAAATACAAATCAATTTATAACTTTTTTGAAATGTGTTTTTCTGGATATTTTTGTTCTGTCTCTCACTGTTGAAATAAACCTACCATTAAAATTAGTCTGATCATGTCTGTCACTGGGCAAATGTACAAAAATCTGTAGGGGATCAAATACTCTCAATGTACCTTTCATGACCTGGAGTACTGGAGTTCCCTCACTTCTAAGATTGCTCTAGCATGGTTCCCTTAACCACTTAAGGACCCCTTGACGCCGATATATGTCGGCAGAATGGCATGGCTGGGCACATCCACGTACGTGGCCCTTTAAGCCCAGCCGCGGGGTCGCGCGCGCCCCACCGGCGCGTGCACGCGACCCATTTCGAAGCCCCGTGGCCAGATCGGTCCCTGGAGCTGAAGAAGGGGAGAGCTGTGTGTAAACGCAGCTTCCCTGTTCTTCACTGTGGCGTCGTCATTGATTGTTTTTCCATATATCAGGGAACACACGATCAATGACGTCACACCTACAGCCACACCCCCCTACAGTTGGAAACACAGATGAGGTCACACTTAACAACTTCAGCACCCCCTTGTGGTTAACTTCCAAACTGCAATTATCATTTTCACAGTAAACAATGCATTTTTTGCTGTGAAAATGACAATGGTCCCGAAAATGTGTCAAAATTGTCAGAAGTGTCCGCCATAATGTCGCAGTCACGAAAAAAATCGCTGATCGCCGCCATTAGTAGTAAAATAAAAATTAATAATAAAAATGCAATAAAACTATCCCCTATTTTGTAACCGCTCTAAATTTTGCACAAACCAATCGATAAACGCTTATTGCGTGTTTTTCTTTTTACCAAAAATATGTAGAAGAATATGTATCGGCCTAAACTGAGGAAAAATGTTTTTATATATTTTTGAGGGATGTTTATTATAGCAATTTTAATTAATTAATTTAGGTTTGCATAAATGTTGCTAACTTTATTCTTCTTTAATTCCAGGTAACATCAATGACTGTCATCTGAACTATTATTTCTTCCTGCTGGCTGCTGTGCAGGCAGTGACACTCCTAATCTTTCTCATCATTTCTGTGAAATATGAGCGCCAACAGAGCAAAGCAAATGGAAAGCTTTAATCTTGTTGGTGAAAAGCTAAACCATATGGAGCACGTGTTAGTGGGCAGCTTGACTTTAGAAAGTGCCTGCAATTTTCTTCCTAGTATGGGTGATGTCCATGTTTAGTGTACACAGTTCCAAGTGCCCTTTTTGAAAGTGGAGACTTTATTTTCAAGGTCACTTACTTTGCACTACTTGGATACTGCAGGACTGTTCCAAGCCTCTAGAAAGCACTGAAAATATTTGCAGACCTGCGGGTATCTACAAAGCTGTCTTTTTGGAATGATCTGTGTTGACATATCTTGTCTGTTTTTTGTATCCTATTCTACTACTGGGTTGTTGGATTACTGCATATTAATTGGTGAAGTCCGAGATGAGATTACTGCATAACTGGTGGTCCTAGATAATGCAATGGTTGGGAATCTGCACAGTTGGTTTGTTTCAGGTGTTTTTTTTTTTTTTTTTTACACTTTAAGTTTTACAAGGATTTTATTGTCTTTCAACCTAATCAAAATCCTTGGATGCAAGAGCTCTACTGTACACTATCCTCACTCTGCTACCGCTGACCCAAGATGTAGTGATAGGTCAATTTTAGAAATGCTTCAGGTGAACCAAGGTTGTGTTGTTTTTTTTTTTTTTTTTTTATCCGTGGCTATATGACACTCCTATAATTATGTTGGAAGGCACAGCTTTGGATCTGCTAGCAAGCATAGGCTACGGTGGGACAGGAGTCTTGATTTTGCTTGCCAAGGCAGCAGAATAAATTATTACACAATGGAATTATAATTACACTTTTTTCTTGGTCTACATAAAAAAAAAAAAAAGTGTGAGCTGGAGCAGAATTAACTATACTATTTAATATGAACTCTACACCACAGACCATTTGGCTTCGCCTTGTCAATAGAAGTATTCTCGGCAAGGCCCCTTTCACACTAGGGCCGTGTTGGCGCTAAAGCGCCGCTCGTTTCAGCAGCATTTTTTTTTGTCTGCTAGCGGGATGCTTTTAACCCCAAAGAAGTGGGTAAAGGCGCCCTTGTTGCGGTGCTTTTTGAAACGCCGTTGAGGCGCTTTGAAACTAATGAGCAGCACTTCCTATGAGCAGAGTGTTTTGAAAGCCATGAATACCGCGCTCTCTGCCCCAACTTGCTGCTTGCAGGTGTTTTCCTACTGTTCCGCAAGCACACCGCCGCAGTGTGAAGTCATACTGAAATGAATGGGAGGCGGTCTTTCAGGCGCTTTACAGGCACTGTTTCTAGTGCTAAAACGCCTGAAAACAATTTTTATCCTGTTGGAATCAAATGTATAAATATATGCAGCAGTTATTCTGTACATTAAATGTTGAAAAAAGTGTCCCATACAGTATTTTGTTCCATTTACATAGTATGCAACCCAATCATGTACATATCAGTTCAAAGTGTTGGGCTCCATTCACACCTGAGCGATCTGAATCGCTGCGATTTTGATATTGCGGAATGCTTGTGCGATGCCAGTACTTCTTAATGGCATTTCAATCACAGAGCAATTTTGCCGCGATTGTCGTGCGATAAACTGCAATGCAAGAGAGCGATAAGTGGTGCACATTGCAATTTTCCGCAATTGCAATGTGATTTATCATAGCAAAAACATGCCGCAATTTTGAATTGTGGGCAGAATCGCGTCGCTTTCTATCACTCGGATGTGCATGGAGCCTTGGGGAAAACTGTTTTCTCTGTTGAAACCTTATATTCAGCATTGGGAGATAATCTTTTCATATGATTAACCATTCTTCAGGTAAGTTCACACTGCTGCGACTTTGCCAGGCAGCTAGAGTACTACTTTGAAGTAGCACAGGAAACTTTTCTAAAGTCGGAATGGCTTCAGCAGTGCTAATTGAGACCGCTGTCATTGACTAACATGGGATTTCACATGTCATGCGACTTGGGGTCACAAGTCGGATCCCAAGTCGCAGCAGTGTGGACTGAGCCTTAATCCTCTACCTTTTTTGATGTAGCCTTTTTCTAAACTGCATAAACATTGCAAACTAAATTTATTCATGGTGTTTTAGGGGTAATGGTTGTACCTGAACTTGTAAGTCGGCATTCTCGCTACATGTGCGCTCCAGCTACAATTGCTGTATGACTTGTATTCTTATAATGGTTCTACTTTGCAATGTGGTCTATATACTGACTTGAAGCAGTTATTTTCATCTTTATTTAGCAGGCTTTTTTGTGGTTAAATTCGGGTCTGATCTCAATCGTGTATTAGTTTATTTTGATAATAACCTGGTTTATGCTTATCAAAAAGGCAAAGAACAATGTACAAATTTCAGATTTCCATTTATCCGTTTTAGCGATCTGAGATCGAATTGGTTGTTATCAATTTGATATATTTTTGATCATTCTCTTTGTGCTCGCATTGAATTTGTGAATTAATATGTTGGTGTGCACAGATGCTGTGATGACACTTGAGCTGTTGGGTTCCATGCAACTCTGCAGAAAAATTGCCATGCAACTCGCACAGCATCCAAAGTGAGAGCTGAATGGTACAGTGTACCCCAAACAATGCAACATGTTTATGTGCACCACCAAAGCACCCCTAAAATACACTCCTCTGGTTTTAATGATCTGTTACTTCATGGGGTTGGTGTCTGGTTCAGCACCACTCTACTCCTCAGGCACAAGTCCTCGGACTAAGCATGAACATCATTTAACATTTTATCGTATTTATTCTTTGGTTGTGGTTCATTTCTCTATTACAGATGAGATGTTCCTACGTGCTGCAATAGTGTAGTAATGTACAATTTAATGGTTCTCGTAATGTTTAAATTTCTTTGTAGCAATCATGATCTGACGCACAAAATTGCTTTTTTTTTTTATTGTATTTTAAAATTAACCATAACCAGAACATTTTAATGTGACTCGTGCCAGACAAATTAGAAGTAGGCACATATGATTTTGAAAGGGCTTTTTCTTGGCTTTTAACAAGGCTGGCCAGAAATGGGATACTGTCCTCCCCAAACTGCCACATTGTAATTGGGTTTTCTGGGTGCTTTTTCACTAAACGTGTACCAGGAAAAAGATGGTGATTCTTCAAAAAAAAATAACTGACTAAATATATTTATGCTGTCCTTTTCACCTAAGATGCATTAAAAAAAAAAAAAATTTAATGCACCAACCAGATTTGGCACGGCAATACATAGTCAATGATGGTGCAAATTGTAGGTCAAATCTGTGATTAGGAGCCAGTGCAGTAGGATGATACCCATGTTTTGGTGGTCATGAGGGGGGTGGCAAATTGGGCAAAAAAAATCAGCACACAGAAGGCAGCTCTTTGGAGATATGACCTAATCTCTGTACAGTAGAAACACAAACTCTTAAGGGCTCGAAAGGATCACACCCCAAAGAGGAGATCTTTTGATTCAAAGGCACCCACTCAGATGGAGAGGTTGGCTGGATAGTGCCACAGAAGACCCGAGCGTCCCACATGTGCACCATTCAGCCGACCTCTCCATCTAATTGGGGGGTGCCTTTTGAATCACAAGACCTCCCCTGTGGGCTGTGATCCTTTCTATCGGTAGGTCTGACGAGCGCTGTATTTCTTCTTAAATGTAAGTTGCCAATTGTCTCAAACTTGTTTGGTTTTGTTAAGGCTTCAGATTTGGGGGGTATTGTCTCAGTGATGGTCTGAGAACGGTACACTTCTGCTACACACTGATGGTAGAAACGCCTAAAAGGCAGACTATCACGGAAAAACAGAACACCCATATCATGGCCCTTAACCTATTTGTGGATCTCTTTTAAATTGCTACAATTGCCATAGGAAAAAGGAGCCGGAACCAGGGCTAAGAATTTTTTTTTGTATTCTTTCAAAATCAATCTGTAATGTTGTTGTGTTTTTTTTTTTTAATGCATATTAAAATGTTGCTGGCTCCATCATGTGATCTTTTTGCGGTTATGAATATGCTCTTGTCGAAAACCTATTAAAAATAAACAGTAATCATTTGTAAGTTTGATTGATTAATACTGAATGTAAGGGTTTTAAAGTAATAGATTTGCTTAAGTCTCTTTTGCACAAAATAATATAAACTGAGAAATGTTTTTTTTTTTTTTTATTGCTTGGATATTTATATAGAAATATACCTGTTATTTGTTTTACATTGTTTCTTGACTTTTTTGAGTAGTGGCCTTTTTTTATGTATTGTCAAAAAATGTAATAAAATAATGTATTGTCAAAAAATAAAATAATTTTCATTTGTAAGCATTTTGTCTTGCACATTTGTTAAAATAACATGAGGGCACAAGCGTTCAAGTCGTGTGTGTGTGTGTGGTTTTTTGTATTTTTTTCAGCACCAAGGATGGTGGCTGCGCTTCTTCTTTTTTTTTTTTTCTTGGAATCTTCAGTTTTTTCTTTTTTGAACCCTTTCATTCATCTGCCCTCTATTCATAGGGTGCCTTTCATTACATGAAGCAATAGTGTACAGCTTTTATGAATGGAGAAGTTTGGCAGAAAGGGCGGACATAGGTGGTACTTTTGTGCCTGTGACCGGTCCAACAGCTCATAATAACCTTGCAACACCAGAATATCACAGCTGCGGGCATATCTTGGACAGGGGGGGTATAGAGGAATGAAGATTTCAATGAACATAGCAAGCACCAGCACAAGGCACACTTCTCACTTATTGCAAGTACCTGGTGATAAAAAAAAGTTTAACTTCAGCTTTTATTAAAACAAGTTTACTATTTGTTTTTTTTCCCCTTTAACTTAATTACCCACTAGCACTTGTAAACTTTACAAGCAACCGATGCCAACCTTTAAAACCCTGTTATACACATAGTGTTATACTCAAGGATCCAAGTCGATGTAGCATAGGTAAAATATTAAAGTGGTTCTAAATAATAATTACCTGAGACTCCTCTAGATCAAGCAATGTTGCACAAGAGTCTTGGTTGTCTGAGACTTCCCTCCTCATTGGCTAGGACAGCAGCAGGGTATCATTGGCTCCCGTCAAAGTCCGTGAACCAATGAGAAAATGGAGGGGGCAGGGCCGAGGCCGAGCTGTGGCTTCATGTCTGAATGGACACATGGAGCAGTGGCCCCCATAGCAAGCTGCTTGTTGAGAAAGAGGCCAGGAGGGACCTGAGAAGAGGAGGATCTGGGCTGCTCTGTGCAAATTTTTACATCACTTTAAACATTACTGTAAATGTACAGATAGAAATAAAAAACAAACCTAGGAAATAAAGATGCCAATTCTCCTTTTTTTTTTTTTTTTGGTCCAGCTTAGATGAATACAAGTATATACTTCCATACCTGTAGGACTGCTATAGTAGCTGAGATTTACTATAGTAAGTGCTGCTACTACAAGGATTACGGTGGCCTCCTTGATCCTGTGTCTCTGAGACTGGCATTACCACACCACCTAAAGTTTTGCTGTATGGAAACACTCCTTAAACAGTGTAAACACACAAATACAACCTATATCCAATTAACCTAAAAAAAAAAAAAAAAAAAAAATCCTGCATTAAAAGGGTTAACTGTTTGGTCTAGGGGTAAAGAAAAAGCACTTGTACTTGCCTGAACCTATGCTTTAACAGACTGTCCCTCAAAATCCTCACATCCAAAGCAGGGCTATCAAACCTGCATAGGTCTTGATTAGAGATGGGTTCAGGTGTGTTCAGGATCCTAGTCCCAACCAAGAAGCCGACCCTGCACACAGGTAGTGAGACATTTTCCGATCTGTGCAGCTGCAGACCGTGAGATGTCTCGCTGCTTGTGATTTGTGGTGTGCAGTGTCTGCTTTCTGGTGGGATCAAGCAGGTGCGTTGGGACTAGGATCCCGAACATGCCCGAGCGCTATTTTAAGTCTTGATAAAGTCCAGAGGAACTTTGCTTCCAAAAAAAAAGTGGTTAACCCCTTTCACTGGGGGGTTCCGCCACACTGCACAGGAGAATTGTTAGGTTTCCTGGAGTTCATTTTTACAGTCTTGGGATATAGAATAGCTAATAATTTGCCCACGGCAGAATTTTGAGAAATATTTGCTGTGCGTATATCAGTCTGTCTGACAGAGGCCAGCCATATGGCATTTGGTCTGTGCGTATGTCAGTCTCTAATAGAGGCCAGCCATGCATGCGGAAAAACCAATGCCAATGGCAGAGAGCGCTAATCGGAGTGTTCTGGCATCCCCCTGTCACAACAGCTCAGCGGGAAATGGTTGGTTACAGGTTTTTTTTTTTTTTTCTTCAACCCAAGGGGTTGTCTAGAGCTGTCTATAGTGTTTTTCAACTCCAGTCCTCAAGGCACACCAACAGGTCATGTTTTCAGGCTTTCCATTATTTTGCACAGGTGATTTGATCAGTTTCGCTGCCTTAGTAATCACCACAGCCATTTCATCTGAGGGAAATCCTGAAAACTTGACCTGTTGGTGTGCCTTGAGGACTGGAGTTGAAAAACACTGGTCTAGAGGCTATTCACGCCGGTTTCTGAATGGTACTGCTAAAACATTAATTTACTTCACCCTTGCTAGGTCTGCCTCCTTTTCATGGCTTATGATTCCTTTCCTATTGGCTGCCAGACCCATTTTACTGGGCTGCCAGACCCATTTTACTGGTCAAGTGACAACGATAAAGCCTAACTCCAGCCAAAACAAAAGGGGTTGTTTTTGGATGAGCTATGAAAGAGTTGGGGTCTCAGAGTATTTATTGTGGTATGTGTCTTTATTGCAACATTACCCCCCCCCCCCCCCGTGTGGTGTTTGGATAGCTGACAATATTTTCATTGCTGCCTCTTGCTCTCACAGATAAATGCAGTCATTTCTTATACAGACATCATGGGGTCAGGAAGTGACGGAACCCCCCCCCCCCTCCCCCCAATAAAAAAAAAAGCTGACAGAAATCAAGTATTTCCATCTCCATACAAAAGTAAAAAAAAAAAAAAACACCCCTTTTGATTGAAGTCAGGCTTAATTTTCCAAAAAACAGGTGATGTATTATGAATGCAGCACTCTGGCAAGGTTGTCGATATACGTTTGGACAATTTTGGAGGGTCAAATGGGGATATCCTGTTTTTGGTAGCTATCCTTGCATCCTCCCTCCGCAAGTATGCAATGTTTGTGGTTAAAGAACATTTTTTCTGACCTTTTCCTCAGAGCAAATACTCAATTTGTGATTTATCATGATTCATTTCCTATGTCTTGGCCTTATTCCATGTACAAGCCGATATGAAAGTTTTATGAAGATTAATTCTGCACTTCAATTTCAAGCAAAAAGACACATTTTGTTGTGCTAAGCTTTTGCTTAATCTCTTTCCAGTTCCTAAACTGCACACCAGTGATTCAAGAAAATTGGGAACAATCAAATCCCTTCCTGTGTAAGCAGTTAAAGTAATTGCTAGAGCACCTGAACTTGGTGCTCTAGAAGACAACATATGCTTCTTCATTACTGTAGATTAAACTCTTAACTTTTTTTTTTTAATAGATAAATCCACTTATTGAACAAAATAATGAGAAAGTAAAGAGGAACTATCCCAAAAAATCTCTACATAAAAGGAAACATAGAAAAGTGATGGCAATTCATAGTCTGCTTGTTATCTCCCTTTAGTTTTGAACTTTCCTCCAGTTAGTTTGAGGTCATGTCCCAGTGTTCTGGATTTTGGTTCCATATTGAAAATGCTGCCTTCTGGAACCTTATTTACCCCCTTGATGTATTTAAAGGTTTATATCATGTCTCTCCTTTGCCTTCTTTCCTCCAGACTGTACATATTCTTGAAGTCTTTTGATATGGTTTTTTTTTTTTTTTTCCCTTGGACCCTTCACCATTTTTGTCACCAGTCTCCTGACTTGTTCCATCTCATCAATATCTTTTTGTAAATGAGGTCTACAGAGCTGGACACAGTATTGTAAATGATGTCTCACCAAAGATCTACAGTTTTGCTCATAAGTTTACATACCATGGCAGAATTTGATTTTATTGGCCATTAAAAAAAAAAAAAAAAAATGAATGAGAACACAGACTTTTCTTTCACTCATGGTTAGTGTTTGACTGAAGCAATTTATTAATCAACTGTGTTTACGCTTTTTAAATCATAATCACAACAGAAGCTACCCAAATGATCCTGATCAAAAGTGTACATAACCCAGTTCTTAATACCGTGTATTGCCGCAGAAGTCTTTTGTGGTATTTGTGGATGAGAACTCTTTATCTTCTCAAATGGTAAAGCTGCAAATTCCTCTTTATTACGTTTGCTCTTGTTTTATGCCCGAAAATTGATCCTGTTGCACTGGAAAAGTGCCTCTGCTCCTACTGTTCAAATGCTGTTCCGTATGGTAAATAAGGTTCTGCCAATTTACAAGTATGTATATAGGGGAAGGGGTTGCCCGCAGAAGTTTACTAAGGGGGACGTTGTGGTTGTGAGGGTGAGTGTGTGTGTGTCTGGTGGTATGCGTGTTGGGGTTGTTTGTTGAATGTTGGGTTCGAATTTATACTGTTACTGGGCGTGACCCTCCTGGGTCTACGGCACCTCTGTTGGTTCATTTGTTGACTAGGGCTCTTCCGTTGGGGCCCGCTGAGCCATGATGTGGGTATACTGTTCCTGGCCCTTTTGTTGTATTTTTACTGATATACCACCTGTGTATTGGGACCCTTATTGTTACTTCACTTTGTGTACTTTTGTATGTGACGAAAATTAATAAAAAAAGTTTACAAAGCTGCACATTCCTCTTGGCAAAAAGTCTCCAGTTCCTGTAAATTCTTGGGCTGTCTTGCATGAACTGCACGTCTGAGATCTCCCCAGAGTGGCTCCATGATATTGAGGTCAGAAGACAGATGACCACTCCAGAAACTTCACGTTATTTTGCTGTAGCCAATGACAGGTCAACTTGGCCTTTTGTTTTGGAAAATTTGGAATGTCCAAGTTGGTCCCATGCGCAACTTCCTGGCTGATGAATGCAAATGTTCCTTAAGTAGTTTTTGATAACATACTGCATTCATCTTGCCATCAATTTTGACCAAATTTCCTGTGCCTTTGTAGCTCACACATCCCTTAATCATCAGCTATCCACCTCCGTGTTTGACAGTAGGAAAGGTGTATCTTTCTTCATAGGCCTTGACTCTCATCACTCCAAATACGGAAGGTTTGAGGCTTGTCTCTGTGCCATTTGCCATATTGTAAGTGGAATACTTTATGACATTTGCGTAGTAATGGCGACTCGACCATGCAGCCCATCTTTCTTCAAGTGCCTCCTTATTGTGCATTTTGAAACAGCCATACCACATGTTTTTTTTGTGTTTTTTTATAGAGAGTTCTGTATTACACCTGAAGTGTTTTTTTTTTTTTTTTAATCCTGAAACATTTTCCTTGCAATTGTGGCTGACATCTTAGTTGGTCTATCTGACCGTGGTTTGGTTCCACTTCTTGATTAGAGTTTGAACACTGCTGATTGGCAATTTTAAATTCCTTTGGTTATCTTTTTATATCCCTTTCCTGTTTTATACAGTTCAACTACCTTTTCCCACAGATCCTTTGACCATTCTTTTGCTTTCCCCATGACTCAGAATCCAGAATCCGTCAGTGCAGCACTGAATGAAAGATGCAAGGATCGGTCAGGAGTCCAGAAACGTATTGACCTATTGACCTTTTACACACACACACACACACACACACACACACACACACACTAATTACAAGCAACACATCACAGATGAGGATGGTTATCTTTACTAGCCAATCAAACCCCTTTGCGTCAACTTGTATGCATGTTATCTGGCCAAAATTACCAGGGTATGTAAACTTTTGATCAGGGTCATTTGGGTAGTTTGTTGTCATTTAGATTTAAAAAGAGTAACCACTCCAAGCGGGCCCTTCTCCTGTTGTCTACAGATGCGGAGAATGCCTTTGACCGCGTGGATTGGTGTTTTATAAGGGCTACTTTGGAACACATCGGCCTCCGGTCCTCGATGCTAGGATGGATACTGTCCCTTTACTCCAGTGTTTCTCAACTCCAGTCCTCATGCCCCCCCAACAGGTCAGGTTTTCAGGATTTCCATTATTTTGCACAGGTGATTTGATCAGTTTCACTGCCTTAGTAATTCCCACAGCCTTTTCATCTGAGGGTAATCCTAAAAACATGACCTGTTGGGGGGGCTTGAGGACTGGAATTGAGAAACACTGCTTTACTCCCATCCCACTGCAGCGGTCAGAGTCAATGAGACCAGATCTGACTTCTTTAACATCCGCAATGGCACGCGGAAGGGGTGTCCCCTGTCTCCTCTGATCTTTATTCTCTCATTGGAACCTCTTTGTAGAATAAGGGCGGATGTGGGCATCTCGTAAAGATCGTAAATCTTCGGAGTCACACAAGGTGGCTGCTTTCGCAGATAAGATCATCTTCTTTTTGACAGAGCCGCTTACCTCCCTCCCCAATCTGCTCCGAACCCTGCAGGAATATGGTGCGCTGTCCCTCTTTCAAATCAATTTATCCAAATCCTCAATTCTCAATATATCGGTGGATAGGGCCACTGTCCAACGTCTCCGCTTGGCATTTCCCCTGAGATTGGCGACCAGTTTGATCCGATATCTGGGAGTTGACATAACGTGTGACCCCGCTGACTTGTACTCTGCAAATTTCGCACCGTTGCTTCTACGCCTCAAGACAGATCTTCTTACATTGACGTGGTTTGGTAGATGCAATTCCCTGAAGATGACCCTGTTGCCGAGGGTATTGTACCTACTTCAGGTGCTTCCCATTCACCTCCCTTTGGATTTTTTCAAGCGTGTTGACTCTGTTTCGGGCCTTTGTCTGGTCCCATCGCAAACCTCGAATCCAGCTCCTTCACCTGGCGTAGAGTAGGGGAGGGGTTGGCCTTCCAGATATGAAAGCCTATTACAGGGCGGCTCATCTCTCCAGGTTGGTGGACTGGCATTCCCATGCAGGGGCTAAGCATTGGGTGGCCATGGAAATGGAGGACTCTGGGGACACGGCCAAGAGCTGGCTCTGGATCTCCACACCTTTGCCGAGGCATTTTGCTAACCACCCCACTCTGGGTAGCACTTTATCGGTGACTAGAGATGCCTGTCGACATTCCTCGGTGTCTGATATCCTCTCCCATGGTGCCGGTTGCGCAACTTTCTGCGTGGATGCATATCATCGCTGCGGTAGCTGCTGATTCCGGGTATCTCTCGTCCGCTTACTGAACTGGTACAAATCTGCCATTGTGGGGAGCTGGTGCGGCACAGCCTCTTGCTCATTTACTCCTCATTGATTCACCCGGTGGAAGGGTTCATCCCCCTATTTCTTTTGCGTTGGGAGGCGGATCTGGACACCCAGTTCACTGAAGCACAGAGGGAGAAGATTCTCCATTTTGCTCAGAAATCCTCTATGGCTACTAGAGTCCAAGAGACCTGCTATAAAATCATGACTCGATGGTATAGGGTGCCTACCACTCTGCACCGTTTCTTCCCGCAGGTCCCGAGAATATGTTGGCGCTGTGGCACCGCGGAGGGGACAATGCTGCACATTTTCTGGGCTTGTCCCAAACTTTCTCCTTTTTGCCTTGAGGTGACTCGCACAATCGAGCACCTGACTGGCGTCTCTCTGGAGGAAAACCCTGCGGCCTGTCTACTTCACCTCTCAGAGCATCCTATTTGGAAATAAAAGGCCTCCCTTACCATTCAGTTGCTAAATGCTGCTAAGGCATGCATCCCTCTTTGTTGGAGATCCGAGAACCCGCCGGCAAAGTCCCTGTGGTTTTTAAAAGTGAACGAATTGAGAGATATGGAGGATCTCACTGCCACCTTGCACAACAGGGAGGAGACCTTTCGGGAGACTTGGAGACCCTGGCAGCACTTCATTTACACAGATGAATATCTTAATGAAGTAGCACAGTCTGGCTGAATCACAGGGTCCGCTCTGCCTCCTGGACGGGGGGGTGCCCCCACCCCACCCCCCCCCATTCCTCTTCATTTTCTTAATCTCCTCCCCCTTCTTTCTCTGACCTTTTCCCCCCTTCTGCTGTGTTTGTTTTTCACCCCCACCTTTTTTTTTTGCTCACACCCTCCCCATAGCTATTATTATTATGTTCCATTGAGCACCAATCAATCTGTGTGCCCTACTTTTGGGCCTGTTTTGTTGTTGGGCTGCTCTGCTTTTCACACTGCTATGAAAATTTAAATGATATTGTATTATGTAGCACGGTATATGTTACTAGAGGTTCTGGGTCATACAAACCTTTATCTAATGGCCTCCATGGCTCCATACGCTGATCTGATTTCCATGCCTTGCCATTTATGCCTTCTTACAGTGTGTTGCTGGAGTATCTGCTGTGTTTCTCTTGTCTGTTGACCCTCTCTTGTTCATTCATATTTCTTTTTTGTATGATCGGTTCCGTTTACTGCTGCTATATGTATGCTGCACAGTTTGTCAGTTATATATATTTTTTGAAAATAAAGGAATTATAAAAAAAAAAAACGAGTAACCACAGTTGATTGATAATAAATGGTCTCAGCCAAGTACTAGCCATGAGTGAAAGAAACATTTTTTTCCTGGTGCCTTCATGGCAGCATACATATGGTTAGTGGCTCCGCCCTCATCCAACCCACAGGACCAATTATAACTCTTTAAAAGAGAGCGATAGCCTCCCATCTGACATTATTTTTTCTGTCCTCAAACCTGCAGGATCATGGATCACCTGGATTCAGCCCTTACTATGCCACTGCGTTGGCCAGCCATTACAGGTTCATGCTCCCCTGTAGATGAAGTCCCATATCTTAGGCTGCTAAACGCGCCAAAAAGGTTTGGGAGCCTATTTTTCTGTGGGACTTTTCTGGGTCTGGAGTTCAGGTATTTTCCTCCATCGGTGACTGAAAACACTGCTCCAAGGTAAAAGACGACTGATTACAAGTTTTGCAGTGCTATTTTTCACTGCTGATGATTGTGGTTTGTTGGGGGCAGGAGGCTATTAAGCCTTCTACAGCTGCTTACAGGGCAAGTCTTGTTCAACTGTTTTAAAACAAAAAAAAAAAAAAACAATAAATGTGTTTGCTATAAGGGAGATTACATTCTAGACCACCTGTCCCTCACCTCTTTCTCTGTCTCCCAGACGCATGGCTGCCGTTCTAGCCAGCAGACACCTGGGCTATAACGAGGTATGGCAGAGTTTATGACTCTTGTAGCCAGGCATGCTATCTCCCGCGGCGGGGGGGGGGCCCCCTTCCACCTCCCCTGCTGGAGAGCATCTGCGGCGCTTCGCGCGCCCCCTCTGCATTTGATTGATCCCTTCCTTGGACACTGTCGTGTCGCAGGGATATGACGTCTCCAGAGGCCAATGCGGCCATCTTGGTATACCCGGAAGTAGTCGGTGTATAAATGAGGATGTTTTTCCTCATTATGTTTAAACGGCTCTCCACTGCAACACATCCTAGGTTAAGGGAAGATTACATTCTATTGCCTTCCTCCCGTTTTTCCCCATATTATGGATCCAGCCCAAGGTAAATTTGGGAGTGGATCATGTTTTGTGCATATTTATATGGAATACATATTTTCATGTGCATATAATGGGTGAGGACGTTTTCTGTACATATGGGCAGGGCCGCCATCAGGAATTATGGGGCCCCTTACACAGCTTCAGGCATGGGCCCCCTGGAGAACCGGGGGGGTGTTGCCGTCTAAAATTGAGAAGCGGGAGGGGGGGGGGGGGTTGCTGCGAATTAAGAAGCGGGGGGGGGCCTTTACAAAAAAAAATAAGAAATAAAGAAAAATAAATATAAAAAAAAGGGAGTAGCAATCCGTGGCCCTTTGACCTCTGTGCCCTTTAATAAAAAGAAAAAAGAGAGGAAAAAAAAGGACCTCTGGCCCTTTAAAAAATAAAATAAAAATATATTAAAAAATATTTTTTTTATCAAAAATAAATTTAAAAAAGGGGGGGTTTCCATCTGGGGTCCTGGGGGCCTCCGGGCCTTTGGGGACCTCTGGACCTCTAAAAAATATTAAAAGAAAAAAAATTGGCCCTTTAATAAAAAATAAAAGAAAAATATATTAAAAAATAAATATTTTTATAAAAAATAAATAAAAAAGAGGGGGTTGCCATCTGGGGACCTCCGGAACCCCTAAAAACATAATAAAAGAAAAAAAATTGTCCCTTTAATAAAAAATAAAATAAAAATATATTAAAAAATAAATATTTTTATAAAAAATAAATAAAAAAAGAGGGGGTTGCCATCTGGGGCCCTGAGGGCCTCCGGACCCCTAAAAAAGAAAAGAAAAAAAATTGGCCCTTTAATAAAAAAGAAAAGAAAAATATATTAAAAAATATATATTTTTATAAAAAATAAATAAAAAAAGAGGAGGTTGCCATCTGCGGCCCTGGGGGGCTCCGGGCCCCTGTGGACCTCCGGACCCCTAAAAAATAATAAAAGAAAAAAAATTGGCCCTTTAATAAAAAATTAAAGAAAAATATATTAAAAATAAATATTTTTATAAAAAATAAATAAAAAAGAAGGGGTTGCCATCTGGGGCCCTGGGGGCCTATGGGCCTCTTTTTTTTATTATTAGGGGTTCCCATCCGGGCCCCTTACAGGTGTAATGCCTGTAACCCCCTGATGGCGGCCCTGCATATGGGTATGTACATGGATGTGTAGGTGCATGTGTATATGTATATACTTAGGTAGGGTATCCTTGATACCTCATGGATCTCAGCCTTGCCTGTGCATAGGCCTGACATATGTATTCAATATATATATATATATATATATATATATATATATATATATATATATATAAAAAAATAACATATATGAACATATGCGTTCATGGGTGTATATATGTATATTCGTAGGTATGCTATACATATAGGTGTGTGTTCCAAAAATACACATATATATATATATAAAAAAAAAAAAGAAAGAAGTCAAACCACGCAGGTTAACTTTGTTGGTTTCCCTCTTTAACAGCCCTTCCCCGCAGCTCAGTATTACAAAAAGATCCTCAACATACCACTAGGTGAGTGGCTGCAACTACCAGGTAAGTTCAAAATAAAAAAGAGCATGTGACTACCTTCTAACTGAATTTTTCTGTCCTTTCCTTCTTTTGCAGCCCGCAACTTCAGCCAAGTCGCAGAGCGCCACAGAAGAATGGGTTCAAAGCTCATGGTGTCCCAAAGAGTGGTCACTCTGCTTCAGCCTACGCACCTGACAGTCGCAGGTCTTCCCGACATTCGACTAGAAAGTATCCCTCTCCTCATCACCCTGCCACCCCCAAAGCCTGCTGGGTCTGCGGTGATGATGCGCTTCCAAAAAAATTGGTCTGCAGTAACTGCTTTTTGGGAGCAGCCGGAAATGAGGAAAAGGAGGAGGAGGAATACTGGGTCAACATTAGGAAAATAATTAAAGAAGCAATCCAGGAGTCGTCTCCATCTCAAGGTCCGGCTACCTCTTCATCAAAAGATATTTTTCAGGGGTCTTCCCCCCAAGATCCCAGGTCAGCAGATAAGTGCAGGGGCCAGTTTGGATGACTCCCAAGATACATCCGAGAAGCAAGGGCACCACTACGATTCTGGGTTACCTGATAATTTTTTGGCCGCCTTAATGCGAAATATGGTAGCAGGCCAGGTCGCCTATATCTATCCTCGTGGGTGTACCCTCCAGCTGACACTAGTGCTCAGCCGTTTGTTTCCTTACCATCTATGGATCACTCGGCTACTGTAAGAAATGCAGCACATTTCTCAAGAGGTGCAGCGTCTCAAGAAGACATATTGGGTCACAAGATTGAGAACAGCCTCAAATCTATATATGAGACAGCTGAGAGAGCGCGAGAACCAGCAGCCGCTTTAGCTTCAGCTGCCGAGACAACAAAGGCATGGTTTACCAATTTTGAATTAGCCTTGAGCCAGGGCCTCGAGCCAGAGGAAATTCTCAATTCTCTGGAGCAATTAAAATTGGCTTCAGGATCTATGGTCGAGGCAGCAGCGAAAACACTGGAATGTTCCTCTCAGGCCTTACTGCATACAGTAACTGCCAGGAGATATAGGAGTAGGCAAAGGAACCTCCAGGCTCCCCTCATGAACATAAGGAAAGAAGGGGATGCGTCTAGCTCTCCCCCGGAATTCAGAAGCCCTTTTGACTTCCTGTTTACTCAAGCTGAACCAGCGGGTACTGTCATTCTGGTTTAACGGGAAACTGACTCCTCTACAATTCTCCTTGGTCGCACAAAAAAAAAAAAAAACTTTCTAGCTCAACAGGCTCCTATGTCCTTGCTAATCACCAAAGTCCATTATGGGATAAAAGATCGCAGGACTCTGATTCAGCTTACACAAAGCCCATACTTGATGGATACTTGATGGATTTCAGTTCCGAGTTTCGGAAGCTGTTTGGGGGTTCATACCTCTCAAATCTTTTTCTTTTCTGGTTATTTGAAAAAAGGAAATGTGTGTGTTTCTTTTTTTTTTCCTCCTCCTTCAAATGTACGGAATTCATCCCAGGTCTACAGCAAACTTGTCAACCTGGCAATCCTCGGGTGAGAATCCCTTAAAATAATGGGACTCATGGCAGTACGACCAGAAGTGAAGATGGTCCCTGTAAAGCCTCAAGGGTTTCAACCTGCATTTTCATCAGGTTCTCCTACCCCTTATGTTCCAAGACATTAGTGGACTTCATTTACAATTTGAATGACTGCCTTTAGGCACACCATGTGCCCCGGATCCCAGCAGAAAGATCTAGTGTTAATCTCTTCCGAAGGGAAAAGTTGCACTTTACGCATTAGCAGGAATATGTTCTATCTTCATTTCATTACAATAAGGGTTCCGATCTCATATACAAGAGGTGTATGTTCACCTTAGCATGAATGCATCTGGTCAGGTAATTACGAAAAAAAAAAAAAAAACATATATAAAAATGCTTGAGTCTTTTGCCTGTGTGAAGATTATATTCCTAAGGGACTGATGTCTCACCTAAAAGAGAAGAAAGCCCCCATCCACAGCCTAAGGTGGGAACATGACAATTGGAATCATATCGGGGTCCTCCTACATCCTCCCCCTGGACTCTGGCAGCATGGTGGGAACATTAACATCTCTACACCTCGTTACAGCAGACTTTCCTAACGGAAAGGTCCGGGTCTCAGAGAATTCTACTTTTTAGAAGTAGTACTGGTCCTGCGCTATAATCAAGTCTTCTCGGTGGGCGGAGCCACTTCCAGTTGGTTCCTACTCCTTGGTCCATCCCTGTAGCAGTGGCAGTTCTTCTGAATTTCAGCAACCTTAGGGGACTCAGTTAACCAAGACAACTGGCATTTAAATAAGGACAGTTCGGTATCCAACATACAGGAGTCAGGTACCACTGACATATCAATATTCTGCCAGAACATTACCTCTGAAGGACGAGTCCATTCCCACACAGATGAGCATCAAGTCGACCTTAACCTGAGTCCAGTCCCAAAGGAGGAACACACACACATAGGCAGATCGTCATCCTTCAAAAACATTCCTGATATGGCTCAAGGCCAAGAGGATCTCACCAGCCTCAAGCAATTGATGTTTAAAAAAAAAAAAAGGGAAGGGAATAAATCATTTGGCTGATCACCTAGGAAGGAAAATACCAGCTCCAATACGCAGCTCTTGGTTCAGCTTGCCTCCCAAGGGGCTGTCCTCATGGGCCAGTCCGCTAGTTAAAATCTCTTCCTTTTGGTGCATGTTTGTTTTTACACTGAAGGCTCCTAGTTCCTTCACACAATTTCCCAATCTCAAGAGTAATATGGGCGTACGCCCTCCTACCTGGTTAAGTGCCAGCGCCTAGCAGAGAATTGGTTCACCTCCCCAACTACAAATCCTCGGTTGGTCTAGGAAATCTTGATACAGGCTGCCAGGCGAGCGGGCCCCGTTCGGTCCTTCTGCTGATTCCAGTTGCGCACATTCGCATATCCGAAAGAGTTCACTCCTATCCGCTTTCGGAAGTCCCTGGATTTATTCATCAGGAATGGAGCAGGGGGAAAAAAAACTAATAAAGTTCAGTCTCTCCCACAAGATAAATGGCACTTTTACCCAGAAAAGTCTTCCTCCAGTAGCACCTTTTGACAGGAAGGAAAGCCTCTTTCAACCCTGGAAGACATCAGATGGAACCTGAATTCACAATAAGAACATGCCTCGAGGGCAATCATTCCTTTTTTCCCCAGATAGAGTGACTACGTCTAAAGGGGGATGTGCCTCTGCTATTCAGTATACTCGCAGTCTTTCCTTGCACATACACGAGAATCTTCTCTGTAAGACGCTACTCTCTAAGCAATTTTCTTTTTCTTTTTTCCATACTTCTAAGCACCATTCAAAGGCCCTCAAAGTCCAAGCCTCGGTATTTAGGACTCCGATGTTTCAATTTAAACAAGTTGGTCATCTGGCAGTCTTGCCAGTTCAAGTCCAGAGCTCCCTCTGCGAGCCAATTTATCTAAGAATTGGTAGTCCCAAATCTTTCAGTATGTTCCAACAACTCCTGACTGGCCAAACCAGTTAGAAGAAGACTTCCTCAGGCATCTTTGGATCTGGCAGGCATGCTGCCAGCTTACCTGGAAAAAAAAAGGGGGAGAAAGCTTTGGACACCGAGGAAAACTTCATCAAGTTGGATGGTTCATCTTATCCAGACAACATACCGGGCTAGTGGTCCTCCGCTCCAAAGTCAAAGAATACTTGTGCGGAATGGCGGCTTCCTGGACTACAGCAACACTAGAATCTTCCAGGCGCCCTGCCGTTAGGCAACCGGTCATTCTACACCGCATTCATGACCTAGTGGGGTCTACTCTTACTCATAGTGATGTAGGGGGGAAAGTCTGTTCAGCTGTTTTCTCTTGGATAGAGATTAAAATACTTTTTGCAGCAACCCTCCCTGTAAGCAAGTTATTTACCATATGTATGCTGCCATAAGGGCACTAGGAAAACGGAAAATTAAATACCTACCTTTCTGTAATTTTCCTTTCCTGGTGCCTATCCATGGCAGCATACGCCCTCATTCTTAAAATCCTTAATTGTTTGAGTCTAGTTACAAGAATGTCAGAGGGGGAGGCTGTCGCTCTCTTTTAAAGAGTTATAATTGGTCTTGTGGGTTGGATGAGGGCGAAGCCACCAACCATATGTATGCTGCCATGGATAGGCACCAGGAAAGGAAAATTACAGAAAGGTAGGTATTTAATTTTCAGGTATTTAAATTTTTTTTTATCATTCATATTCTCTGAAATATGGCCAAGAAATCATAAATTCTGCCAGGATATGTAAACCTATGATCACAACTGTATATAGTGGAGTCCGGACCTTCTATATCAGGCTTTCTCAAACTTTTCAACACAGAGGAATCATAGTAATATATTCCCAGTCTCAGGAAACCCCTGCTAAAAATACTGGGCCAGATTCACAGAGTCATTACGCCGGCGTTCTAGGAGATGCGCGGCTTAAGTCTAAATCTGCGCATGCGTATCGATGCGCCGCATCCCCAAAACGATATACGCATGAAATCTACTTTTTTTGGACTGGCGTAATTTCGATAGACCAGCGTATCCGTCCACGCAAAACTGCGCTAGACACACCATTGATTTGCTATTCAAATATGCAAATGAGGGAGTTACTGGGATCCACAAAAGTAAGTTGGTGCAGCGCAGGCTACGCGCTGTGCGCAACAGCTGCACGTCCTGTCTAAAATTAGACCATATAAAAGGTGGAATAAAATTAGACAATCCGTCTACATGTCAGCTAAAGCAACACTGTTAGTGAGGAGCTGAGCAGTCACACTTGCTGGACAACAAACTTTATGCCAACATGCCAGGGGCATCCTTGCTCATAGCTATACTAATGACTTTAGAGGAGCAAAGAAGGAGGAGGGCACAGAGGAGGGCACAGGAGAGGATATACCGCACACGCATAGACCTCTTTGGCATGAGTGATTCTGAGGTGTATCGCATCTTCAGATTCACCCCTCATGCCATCCTGTAATTAACCACAACCCTGCAGGAGGACATCACCAGCCCAACACACCGCTCACATGCAGTGCAGCCACTGGTCAAGGTCCTCGCAACACTCCATTTCCTTGCCAGTGGCTCTTTTCAAAGAACAAGTGGAGTGGTGGCTGGGATGTCACAATCCTTCATGAGCAGATGTGTGCACCAGGTTATCCCTGCAATCCTCAGACGCATGGCCAACCAAATCATCAAACCAACCACTGAGGACCTGCGGCTGAAGGCAATGACAGATTTCTACAGAATTGCCAGATTCCCACACACCGTGGGGGCCATTGATTGCACACATGTGGCACTCTAGCCCCCCCCGTGAGACAGAGCACATATACCGCAATCGGAAGCATTGGCATTCCATCAACGTAAAGGTGATAGTCGATGTCCAAGGCCTCATATGTCACGTCCGTGCCAAACACCCCGGATCCAGCCATGACAGCTACATATACAATCAGAGCCCCATCCCAATGGAATTCGAACAGAACGTGTATGGGGACACCTGGCTTGTTGGTGAGTAACATGGGTGGCAGACATGACTGCCCCCCCCATGATGCACACATCACAAGGGGCACATGCATGACTAACATCCTCCTGTCTTTTCCCTTACAGGTGACTCTGCATATGCACGGGGACCCCATCTCATGACTCCTATCCGGAACCCCCAAACCCCAGGAGAGGAAAGATACAATGAAGCCCACGCCCAAACACGTGCAGTGGTGGAACGCACCTTTGGCCTCCTGAAGTCACGTTTCCGATGCCTGCATAAGTCTGGGGGTACCCTGTTGTACACCTACAGCCACACCCCCCTACAGTTGTAAACACACACACAGGGAACACTCAAAGTCACAGCGCCCCCTGTGATTAACTCCCAAACTGCAACTGCCATTTCCACAGTAAACAATGCAATTTAAATGCATTTTTTGCTGTAAAAATGACAATTGTCCCAAAAATGTGTCAAAATTGTCCGAAGTGTCCGCCATAATGTCGCAGTCACGAAAAAAATCGCTGATCGCCGCTATTAGTAGAAAAAAAAAAATGTTTATAAAAATGCAATAAAACTATCCCTTATTTTGTAAACGCTATAAATTTTGCGAAAACCAACCGATAAACGCTTATTGCGATTTTGTTTTACCAAAAATAGGTAGAAGAATACGTATCGGCCTAAACTGAGGAAAAAAAATGTTTTTTTTTATATATTTTTGGGGGATATTTATTATAGCAAAAAGTAAAAAATATTGCATTTTTTTTAAATTGTCGCTCTATTTTTGTTTATAGCGCAAAAAATAAAAACCGCAGAGGTGATCAAATACCACCAAAAGAAAGCTCTATTTGTGGGGAAAAAAGGATGCCAATTTTGTTTGGGAGCCATGTCGCACAACCGCACAATTGTCAGTTAAAACTACGCAGTGCCGAATTGCAAAAAGGGGCGAGGTCCTTTACCTGCATTTTGGTCCGGGTCTTAAGTGGTTAAAAGGCAGCTCAGTGAAAAGCAAGAAGCAGCTCTGGAACAACTAAAGAGGATGCACATCACATCCCAGAAGTGACGTCTTTATTGGCTCCCTGTGCATTCCAGGACCCCAGGAAGCGTCAGAACCCACTGGCAAGGTCCTCCCACGTGCCATACTGCAGAAGCCATCGTGATGTCCAGTTTTACAGACACTCTTGCACTACGTTACTCCATGCCTTTTCATCTTTAGTGATAATTCAGTTTTTTCTTTTTAATAAATTCACGGACCTTTCTAAAATTTTGTTTTCACCTTGTCATTATGGGGTACTGGGTGCAGATTGAGAAAAAAATAAACATTTAAACAACTTTAGTATCAGGCTAAAACATAACAAAACTAAAAAAAGTGAAGGGGGTCTGAATACTTAATGAGTGCACTATATACACCATGGGTCTTCAAACTATGGCCCTCCAGTTGTTCAGGAACTACAATTCCCATCATGCCTTGTCATGTCTGTGAATGTCAGAGTTTCACAATGCCTCATGGGATGTGTAGTTCCGCAACAGCTGGAGGGCCGTAGTTTGAGGATCCCTGATATACACTATATTACTAAAAGTATTGGGACGCACATGAACTTTAATGGCATCCCAGTCTTAGTCTGTAATGGTTCAATATTGAGTTGGCCCACCCTTTGCAACTATAACAGCTTCAACTTTTCTGGGAAGGCTGTCCACAAGGTTTAGGAGTGTCTATGGCAGTGTTTGACCATTCTTCCAGAAGCGCATTTGTGAGGTCAGGCATTGATGTGGACGAGAAGGCGTGGCTCGCAGTCGCCGCTCTAATTGATCCCAAAGGTGTTTTATTGGTTTTTTCGGTCAGGACTCTATGCAGGCTAGTCACATTCCTTTACCCAAAATGTACTTATCCGTGTCTTTATGGATCTTGCTTGGTGTACTGGTCCAAATCATTTGGTGGAGGCAGGGTTATAGTGTGGGCTTGTTTTTCAGGGGTTGGGCTGGGTCCCTTAGTTCCAATGAAGGGAACTTTTAAGGCATCAGCATACCAAGAAATTTTGGACAATTTCATGCTCCCAACTTTGTGGAAACAGTTTGGTGATGGCCCCTTTCCTGTTCCAACATGACTGACACAGTCCTAAACCTTGTGGACAGCCTTCCCAAAAAAGTTTAGGCTGTTCTAGCTGCAAAGGGTTGACCAACTCAATATTAAACCCTACGGACTAAGACTTGAATGCCGTTAAAGTTTATGTGCGCGGAAAGGCAGGCCAATACTTTTGGTAATATAGTGTATATTTTATGTAAGCATCCTATCCAATGGGTCAGATGAGGTTTGCAACATTAAATTGGGTCCTAATGGGTTCTGAGTTGCATTATATTGCATCTATAGCATTAAAGAACTAATTTTTTTTCAAAAAAGTTTCATTTTACAGCAAGTGGTCAACTATCCAAATCACATTAATCTAACTTGTATAACTGCTCAGAATTTGGAGTTTCTTTCTTCTAAAATTTGACAATATTATTTGCAGTAATCTGCTGCTGATATTAGACATTAATATAGTTCTTGATACTTTTAAAGTGTAAGTAAACTCCCCTATTATTTTCAGACAAGGAAGCTGCCATCTTTTCCTCTGTTTAATTTACAACTGCCATGATGCTGCACATGTGATAAGTTATGACACCAGCCATTGGGTGGTTTGATTGAGAGCACAACCCATGGGACTGTTACATTTTCTGGCAAGTGCCGCAAATGAAACTGTTTTATGGATGGGTTTACTTCTGCCTTAAGCATTGAAGGAGTATATTAGGAATACAACGCTTTGCTGATTGCATCCTTTTTGTGGAGATTCACCTTCTCTCCCTGTGTGGATGATGGGTTTCACAGATACACATAGTGAGGGAAAAATCTGTCAAACAAGGAAACAAAAAGGCAATACAAAACTGAAATAGGTTCTAACCCTTCTGTTCTCTACCCAAAACGAATAAGTGTTTTAGCTGGAGTTTAAATTTAAACTGGAGCTTCTAGAAATCTTTTTTCAGCGGTTCATTCTCCAATACGAGAGAGGTATGAATTCTCTGGTGCTTTATTGTACCATATCCATCATGCAAAGGATTTGTAATGAAAGACACAATCTAAAAGATCAACATCTATTTCTTCCAGATTCACCTGTGATTCAGTAGGCAGAATGGCATACCTAAGGACAGTTATGTGATCCAATGGCTTAGTACAGCAAATATTTCATATTAAGAGCTCCATTTCCTTGGCTTGTATAAAGAAACTTAGCTAGTACGTTTTTCTTGCCATGTTTTAAATGACAAAAAAGGTCAAACATTAATGGCACAAATCAGAAGAGCCTGTATTTTTTTTTCAATAATATTGCTTTATATCTCCATCATTAGGGACTTGCTGTTATACTATTTGCAGTTTTGCCAAGGAAAAGACCATGAATCTTAAACAGACATATGGTTTATTGGGGAATATAACTTTAGCCATTATCTTTTGGAAACTATAGCAGGAGTAAATCCTTGTATTTAGTTTATAGCCTGCAGTCATTACTTCCCTCATTGACCAAATATTTAAAGTGTCTGAAATATTTAAACCCAGTTTAATCATTTTAAAATTGCGGTGTATATCACCAAGAAACTTCACATTTAAAATAAAGAAGCAATAAAAGTTTGATGTGAAGCATATTAAATTTCTCCAGTCGTATCAGGCTCTCCGCATCCTGTTCTCAGGGATTTAGGCAAAATATGTAAGGGATGCTCATGTAATAGACCTTGTGCCCTTATTAAATACATTTGCAGGGCATTATGAAGCAACGTTATTTTTAATTTAGAGAGAATTTGTTAACTTAGTTGTATACAGTAACTGAATGACATTTAGTCTGCTTTAAACACTGTGTATTATAAACAAGTGCCATTTTTCTTTTATAGTAAAATATTTCTTTGAAACTTTTTTTATCTTTTGTTGCAGCTTGGCAGGAGCCGCTTCCTGCCCAAGTAGATGCTTGCCAATGATAGCTGTGGGTTTCCTGATTGTGACAATAGCAGACCATGCCTTCATAATGTGTGTTGAAACTGCCTCTTGTAATCTCTATTGGAGGTCCATGTGATCGGTTGACAATGAGAGACACCAATTACAGAAAGCAATTGAACAATAACCCACTTGGATGGATCACTAGATAAATTAAAACTAGAAAATAAACTAGATTTAAAAATATTGAACATGACATGTCGCACTTTGAATGACAATTTCATGGCCATGCAACTTTTCTGTGAATCCCTATATCCCTGTGTATGTTATGCCTAGGATTCAGTGTCCTACTTAACCAGACCAGGGATAGGCAATGGAATTGTATAAACCTATTTGTTTAGGATAGATTGTCATCACTTAAACTCTAATTGTGTGGAGACCTTTGTAATGGGGAACCCATCCAGAGACAGAGTTTAAAGTCTATCTCAGGAGACTACCTCCCTCTGAACTTTTAATGACAAAATATATAAGTCATTTAGGCATAATATCACCATTAGGAGTTACTTCAGTCCATTTGGTCTTCTGGAGCTGGCGGAGGTGAGGCGAAGCGGCTCCTTTTGTGGTTGCTGTAGTGGGCTTGAAGTATAGGGATGTCTTGTTGGTTTGTGGGGAGCTTGATGTTGCTCGATGTTTGGATCCTTCTGTAGTATTTTTAGGCATTGTTAGGTGGGGATCATGGATAGTGGTGAGGAGGTCATCCACTGATTTGCAGGTATAGGAGACATCTTTGTAGGAAAAATTAATAGTAAAGGGGAAAACCAGCGGTATGAAATGCAATGGTACTGGAGGATCATTAGATGTGGTTTCATCATTTACCTCTTGATGAGGGCTTGCTGTGAGAAGTCTTGGAAGATTTGATAGTGGTGTCCCTGGAAGCTCAATGATTTCGGGCTGCTTCCCTTAATTGTTCCTGGGTGCGAAAATAATGGAGTTTAATAAAAATGTCCCTGGGGGACCATCTTCTTTTCGTGGAGCCAATGATCTGTGGATCTTGTCCATCTCCAGGCGCTCTATGCGGATTGATGGAGTGAGTTCCTGGAAGAGTGCTGTGATGGTGGAGTGGAGGTCCACTATAGATTTAGGAATGTCACGGACACGAAGATTAGATCTTCAGGGCGGTTATATAGGGAAGAAGAATTTTCATCCCTAAGTGCTTTTAGTTCACCATTATGATTTGTGGTAATCCCATCCAGCTCATCCATCCTCTGTTTTAGAACAGATGTGTGACGGCCTACTTCACAAATCTCCTGCGTTAGCTTCTCAGTAATAGTGTCTGAGGTATTTTGAATTGATTAATGAGGTCTGTACCAAGTGGGGTATTCTGTAAAATGCCAGGAGTCATTCCAAAGTCAAAATCAAATTCAGGCTTATTGCGTTGAGAGGATGGTGAATTCCAAACTGCTTCTGTGTGTGTGGTAGAGCAGAGCGGGAGGATGACGCCACCGCCATCTTAGCTGTGGCTCTTGTCAGTGCTTCAGGGCACTTTTCTGACTTAAAGCGGAAGTAAACCCATCAATTTTATAGTTTCAAAAAACAGTTAACATTCCCGGCATGCCGGAAATGCTAGCTGTCACATTTGCTTGTGCTCTTAACCAAACTGTCAAACCATCCAATGGCCGGTGTCATAACTGATCACATGTGCAGCATCATGGCAGTTGCAGATTAAACAGAGGCCAAAATGGTAGCTTCCTTGGCTGAAAATGATCAGAGGGTTTACTTCCACTTTAAGTTTTCGATTTGCTGCCGCCATACATCCTGTAAATTTGAACCCTAGTGTATCAGATACCCGCTGGCTACCGTATAAATGTAGTTTGAGGCAGTGACTCGATATATCTCGGCTGTCAGGTCACGGTAGGTGCGGAGCTCTGGAGCCATAACGGAAGGAATCCATCACAGAGGAGTCAGTGGCCAAGGAACATTGCATGGTGTTGGTTGCCCAGTAAATGACCTAAAAGCACAGAAGACTGTTTTGCTATAAGGCAAAGAAGTCCAACACATCTGGTGAGTTTGGATTTTAACAAGCACAGCAGCAATTTTTTGGCACTAATAAGGACTATATTGCACTTTTGACACTTTATGCACTTTACCTTTGTCACTCTATTTATGAATGTACTTTATCATTGTACTTTAAAGTGGTTGTAAACTAACTTTGAAAAAAAAAACGAACACCTGCAAGACAAAGGCATAATGAGCTAGTATGCATAGCATACTTGCTCATTATATAATACTCACCTGAGATTGACATCCCTCCCGGGGGCTACTTCTGGGTATTGTGGCTCCAGCGCTGCAATGGGCGTGGGAGCCTCCGATAATGTGCCATTGCTTCAGTTTGCTTCAGTGCGCATGTGGCGATGACATTGGCACGTGCAGGGGATAGGGGATATCTTCTAAATTGTGCAGGTTTAGGAGATATCCTGGGTAGCTACAGGTAAGCCTTATTATAGGCTTACCTGTAGCACAAAGTGGTCTGTAAGGGTTTACAACCACTTTAATAATACAATATAAATATTATTGGTACATGTGTAAATTGACTGTGTTAATTATTAATCTAAGCGTATAAATTTAAAAGTATAATACAGGTATTGGCAAAAGAGCAATCGGTACATAGGAGGGGGCAGGCGCAGTCCATTTGCCATTCACTTTTAAATTTCCCCCACCAGTGGGGATAGTATTGGACAGCAACAGCCCAATTATATTGATACATAGTACCAAGGCGCGAGTGGTTTTTATCATATAAATCATTTTTTTTGCTATTTTATTAATTTTCTCAATTTTAGATATTGTACAAATCTGTAACTGGTATGTGCTGTTGTATCAGTTTATGCTTTTATGAACTGCATTGTACCCATGTATATATATGAAATGTCTTTTCCTGTCAAATTCTTAAAAAAAAAAAAATCTTTATGACTTTTCTATGACAATAAATGTCAAGTTTTTAATACATCATATTTTGCTGTCTGTCAATTGTCTTATTCAAAGTCCCCAAATTCTCATTTGATTTGACCTAATTTAGGGATGGAGGCACATGTTGAGATGTGCCTCATTTAAAGTCCCACTAAACCCCTCCTCTTTACAAAACCAACGTTTTTGGTTGATATTCTGTCTCTATCATTTAAAATACACCTATGATAACAATTATAGACCCTTCATTTCTTTGTAAGTGTGCAGGGGATCAAATAGTTATTTTCCCCACTGTATACCATAGTTTGTGGACTCAATAACTCTCCTACAGACTAAATATTATGCACTAATTTGGGTTATTTTCACACTTGACGTGAGTACTGCTTGGACCTTGAAGAAGGGGTAACCGCCCAAAAGCTTGTTCTGAAAAATTGTATGTTAGTGCAAATAAAAAAAGTATCACGGACAGTACTCGGTTATTTTCACCAAAGAAATCAGTCAAAACCGATGAAAACTAACTGAAGTTCAGTTTCATCGGTCCAAACTGATCGTGTGTAGGCCCCATCGGTCAGTTGTCCTTCAGTCCAAATAAAGAGAACTTGCTTTAAAATTGAACCGATGGACGCCTGACCGATGGGTCAAAACCGATCATTAGTATGCAAAGGCATCGGTCAAAAGGCCGCGCATGCTCAGAAACAAGTCGACGCATTGCTTTGAAGCATTGAACTTATTTTCTTTCAGAACGTTGTGTGTTTTAAGTCACCGCGTTCTGACAAGATCGTTTTTTAACCGATGGTGTGTAGGCACATCAGACCGTCAGTCGGCTTCGTCGGTTAACCGATGAAAACGGTCCTTCGGACCGTTCTCGTCGGATGGACTGATAATGTGTACGTGACCTTACCGTAGCAGCAGTCTAACTATATTATTTCACCCATTATAGCGCAGGGACACATACAATAGATGAGGTATCATTCCCTATCCTCCCCTGCTGGTATGTGTAAAGGCTGAAGTCTGTAAAAAGGCAATTGCTTCAATGTTTGTGAGTACATGCACATCTAACCATGTACCCTAGTCTTTATGATTAAGCCCCTCGTAGGGAGAAACACATTTGGAGTGGGAGGTGGACAGGTGAGACTATATATTGTGTACCCTCTACTTACTATATTTAAGCTTGTTTTATATCAATGGTGGCATCAGTGTGCAACCTATTCATTTCTAGTTGACAAACTAACCATGGGTTCAGACCCATTTACCAATAGGGCACAGTGCCAGCAACAGGATTAGAGAGGGCAGGGCCAGGAGTAAAATGTACAAATTCTTATGATGTTTTCCCAATTGCTTTCTGTCTTTAGCTCTTCTGTCCAGCTTTGGATAATTGAGACATATGCTGAGCCTATTTTTGCTGCATGTGTATCCAACTCAAAACTGCATGCAGGCAGCCCATAGAAGTGGATGCAGACATATCATGCACCTGTTCTTGCCCATGTGTAAAATTTTGACATGCGACTGTGTCCTTGCAGTCATTGCATCTGCGTCCACATCTATAGTCTCAGGCCGCGTACACACGAGGGGATATGTCCGCTGAAAACGGTCCGATGGACCGTTTCAGCAGACATCTCCGCTCGTGTGTATGGGCTAGCGGACAGATTTCTCCACCCGACAGATTTCAAAGCATGCTTTGAAATCTATCCGGTGGGGATCTGTCCGCCCGACATGTCTGCTGGTTAGTACACTTACCAGCAGACATGTCGGCCCCCACCGCCGCCGCGCCGCTGCCGAATGGATTCGGCGCAAGCGCGGAAGTGTTTTACTTCCTGGTGCGGTGACGTTGCGGTGACGCGGCGGCGTCAACGTTACCGCCGCGTCACCGCCACGTCACCGCGCCTTCCGGCGGCGGGGAATTTGATCCGATGGTGTGTACACGCCATCGGATCAAGCTCCCGATCGGACATATCCGATGGAAATGGTCCGCGGACCGTTTTCATCGGATATATCCGATCGTCTGTACGCCGCCTCAGAGTCCCTCTGAATGAGCCCTAATCTAACAGAGGCAGAGCGTGTGCACAAATATTGGCAGGGCACCATCATGTCTAATAACCACCCTGACAACAGGAAATCAAGCTGCAAACCTAAAACAAAGTGCTCAGTTAGCATTTTTAATACCATAAAATGCACACTTTGATACAACAATAAAGTATGGATGAGTCAAATTTAGATGTCACAAAGCACTTACACCGACGTATTTCGAGATACGCCGCGTAAGTGTAAATATGCGCTGTCGTATCTGTACGCCGTACCCACAGAACTAAGATACACCTAAAAACTTCAGTACACCGACGTAACTTGCCTACACCGGCGTATCATGGGCGCATAGTTACGCTGGACGCATCTGGTGCTCCCATTGATTTCCTAGTTAAATATGGAAATGAGGGAGATGCTCGATTCATGAACATACGTGCGCCCGGCGCATAATATACGCGGTTTGCATAAGTCGTACATCCAGTGTAAAGTTATTCCCCATATAGGAGGCGCAACTCATGCAAAGGTATGGGCTAGGGAACGAATGCCATTGTATTTTACGTTGTTTACGTAGTACGTGAATAGGGTTGGGCGTAGGTTACGTTCACGACGTAGGCAGTGATTCGATGTATCTTAGGCAGTTGTTTTGACGTGATTGTGAGCATGCGCACTGGGATACATCCACGGGACGGCGCATGCGACGTTCGTTTTAAGTACTTGCCTAGCACTCGGCACATCATTTGCATGGGGTCACGCTTCATTACCATGTATCATTCCCACTTCCAGCCCGCTTCCACTTACGCTGACTTATGCCTACGAATATACGCCGACGCAGAGTTGGGAGCATTTGCTTTGTGAATTCCATGCTTCCCTCTCTGCGTTGCGCCAGCGTAGCGTAAAGAAGATATGCCATGGCGGCATATATATGCGTCAATGTATGTGAATCCGGGCCGTGTTCTTTAAGCTTTGTCCTAAAAAAAAACAAGAATTATTTACCTGGTAACTCCATTTTCATGAATCTTCTAGGACAGCACACGAAAGAGAGAGCTCCACCCACCTAAAACAGGAAAAATCATCCACAATCAAATAAAAAGAGCACAGTTGCCTAGTGTTCTCAGTAGTAAGGTAGAACTAAAGGCAACTAATGGAATAACATAATTACATAATAACTCAATACAACACAGAATGTAGGGCACGAATCCCTGCAGTCCCGGAAGATTCATGGAAATTGAGTTACAAGGTAATTAACTCTTGTTTTCCAACTTCATCTTCCAGGACAACACATGAGAGGACATTATATATATAACCTATTAGGGCAGGCTATTGCTTCTGGGAACTATTTCACAAGGCTTAGTCCAGATGTGTCAAAACACTGTAAGTAAACTGGACCAGGAGGTAACTCTGTAGAGCTGTTGAGGCAAATCCACATATTCTCTGTCTTTACTGAGGCCAAAGACTTGTGAAATGACTCAGATCCACTGGGAGGTTCAACTTTTAAAATTATGTACAGTGTGCCTTGAAAAGAGGAACGTGATCCACCTGCTTACAGTGTTCTTAGACACCCGAGTAACTGACTTGGGTCCTGTGAATAGAACCAAAAGACTACTTTACTTTTTCCCATAATTTGGATTGCTTAAGATAAAATAGTATGGCTTTGCTTCCTATGTTAGGATGGGTTTGAAAATAGGAAAGGTGTCAACCAATACCTAAGCCTGTAACTTAGGTATTCAAACCCTCAGATCTATTTTAAAAAGTAACCCATCTGGGAAAAACGTATAGTGGGATTTCATGGAGGCTAAATATCTACTTGTAACACAGTCCTAAAAATAATGTCCTTTTCCAACAGTGTACAAAAAAATACATCCTGGATTGCTGAATAGTCACTAAGCAATGCAGTGGCCTTGGGGTGTAGGATTGGGCACTGGAGCATTAGATTATTGTTGACTGGGAGTATCCTCTGAGGAGTCTTCCACTGGCGGTGTAGCATGGTAGCACCAAGATGGTTTTGGCTGTTAAGGATTGTAAGGGAAAACCTTGCTTTTTCCCCAACATAGGGATTCATATGGCTGGTCTCCACACATTCCACAGTGGGATCAATAAACACAATCAGAACATTCACAGGTCAGCCTTAAAATTGACATTGTCTGGGGTTAGCAAGCTGTGCCTGGTCATTGCACCTATATATACAGTATATTGGTAACTAATAGAAATCCTACATGTAATTCCTCTGTATTTTCAATTGCAATGTGGGTCCCGGCGGATGGATATATTGAAGATGGTGCTTGGTGTGTGTTCCCAGCCTTGTTCCGAGCGCTTCTAAATTTAAAGATGAAAGTGGGATTGGATTCTCCTGACACGATGCTTGAACGCCTTCCATGACAGGAACCTACTGAGGACTTGGAGCTTTAACAAATGTGAGTAAGATAGGGTTCCACTAGAGCCTCTACACCCACGGAAATAGAGACTTCTCCTCCGGCGGAGAAGGAACCTTGGGAAAACCAAGAAAGCAATGGCGAGGATACTTACAAAAGTAGCCTTGAAAATCCCAGATGTGCGACCCCTCCAAGTCCACTGTCCCGGAAAGATAGGGAAGCATATACTAGGAAAACTTATTTGATTATGGATGATGTGTTTCCTGTTTTAGGTGGATGGAGCCTCTCTCTCTCGTGTGCTGTCCTGGAAGATAGCGTGGGAAAAAATGTTAAGAAGTGTTAAATAATCCTTTTTGTGGCCAAGGGATATCCAAAAAGTATTTAGTTTAGATTAGCATAAAATGACATTTTATGTAAACATGAGAAGAAATGTTTAATATATTGCTTACCAGCGTCTCTTGACTTGTTGGCCCATGTTTACCGCTTAAATGTTTAGCTTCATTCTTTGCACAACTGCCATCTTGTGGCAATTCATCATAGCAATCGCTAGTTTGAATTTCCTAGTAGTAGTAAAAGTAGTAGATTTGAGCAGAATTAAAATGTTGTTTCATATGCACAGGATAAATGTATCAAATTTTTGTAATGAGTGGCCATTTTTGTATGAAAATCCCACGGGAGCCACTACCTGGAAGCCAAGGGGGGAAAATAGCTATACAACGGTATGTATGTACAGCGAAAAAAACAGTATACTGTACATGCCGGCAATATGCTGGATGGAATGGTATATACATGTTTTAGGGTGAACCTCTGCTTTAACATAAATAGTTAAAATAACAGATGGTATACATTTTTTTTCTTTTTTTTATGTTAGGTAAATTAGTATTTACAATAACCAATATTAAGCAGTTTTTTTTTCTGATCAGTTTTCTTTTCTGGTTTTGCTATTGTAAGTACCAATAAAATAAGAGATATTCTCGTTCTGCCTTAAAATGTCTTCTTTTTACCATCTATTTCTAGTTTTTCATGCTGATTGCAAAGATTGGGAAACTTGTCCAAAACACTTGATTGATGTACTCTATTTAAGACCTATGCAGGCTGCCACATCATTGGCCTCCCTGCAGGGAACCTACTTTCAGCCTGGAGAATAATTTGTGCACATGTAACTCACTTCAGAGTACTGTGTATGAAAACTGATGGGTAATCCAGTTACAGCCTATGAAGAAGATTTGTTAGTTTGATGCCGCAGAGTACTAAAGCTGGCAATTCTCTGCAGTTCTTCATTTTGATAATAGCTTACTTTAACTAAGAAAGGTCTCTGAAGACGGAACCATTGTACAAAGCAAATGGATAACCATCTAACTGGCGAGTGTTGGGAATAAGAACAGAAAATAGTCTGCTGTTTGTTTTCAACTGTCCAAATATTGACTATATTTATTAGGGAAAGAGCTGTGGTAATAGCATTGGGGACCTGGCGAACGCTTTGGACCAGGGATGAGTGCTGTGTGGCATAATAAATAATGCACATTTTTATGATGCGTCTTATTAAACAACAAGTAAGATGTATACAGCTTTATGAATATAAGACTACTAATTTGATTGTAGGTCAGTGCCCCTGCGTCAGGGAGATACTTTTCTTTATATTGGCATGGTATTTATTTTAGTTAAAATTCTAATTACAACACTGTACAGTGTAAAGTCCTAAATTATTAGCCATGTAAGGCTAGATTAAGATTAACAGAAGTTGCCTTAATTCCCTTTAAATGGTTACAGAATGACAGGGAAAAAAAAGCCTGTAACAATTGACTGGACAAAAGTAAAGTCACACAAAACATATGCAATAACACAATGTGCTCTTTCAGGCCTTGTTTACACCATGCTGCAGAGACATCAGTTTTTCGGCACGCGATTGATTTTACAAGTAGCAGGAGGGGATAACCCCCCCGCCACCGTAGCCTTCCACAGCTTTCTTTGGTTCTCCTTCTCCTCCTCTGAGTCCTTCTGACAGCTAATTTGGAAAGCCAAACTAAGACCAGATTGGCTTAGATTGGGTCTTGGCTATTGTCACCAAGAGGCGATGATCTGGTATCACTTCCAGTTTACCCACATGTCAATGGCGCCATTTTCAAAAAATAAACGCATTCGAAAAAACATGATTAAATGCTTTGAAGGGCAGAGGAGGGATTTGGGATCTTATAGACCCCAAATCTCTCCTTAAAGACTACCTTGTCACATACCTGTTTACATTCCTTCTGACAGCAGTAAAATTGATCAAAATTATAGAAACAGTGTAAAAATAAAATAAATAAATATTTAAAAAATTGCAAAGTGCCCCCACCCCCCTGTGCTTGTGTGCAACGGCAAACGCTTGGGTCGTTCCCACATGCACACAAACAGCGATCGTCCCACACATGTGAGGTATCACGCTGAACATCAGATCATGGGCAGTTATTAGCACCATACCTCCTCTGTAAATCTCAAGTGGTAACTTGTAAAGGCTTTTAAAGGCTTTTAAAAATGTTCCACTCTTCTTAACAGATCTTCTCTAAATCCTTAAGGTTTTTTGGCTCTTTTTTGTCAACTTGAAGTTTCAGCTCCCTCCATACAGTACATTTTCAACAGGATTAAGGTCTGGAGACTGACTAGGCCACTCTATGACCTTAATGTGCTTCTTCTTGAGCCACTCCTTTGTTGCCTTGGCAGTATGTTTTGGGTCATCTTGGAAAACCTATCTACAATACCTGGCCCCTGTACATTGGCCCCTCAAAGCAACAAAGTCATGTCATCATGTTTCCCCTTCTGTGCTTGACTGTAGGGATAGTGTTCTTGGGGTCATAGTCAGCATTTTTTTTTCTTCCTCCAACACTAGAGTAAAAGCTGATGTTTGGGAATGACTTTTTGCATAGATAGATTGGGCCAGCTTGAACTAATGTAAGTGTTCATGCGTTATACCTGCCCAATTCCCATGGAAGATGAAAATCACTGTAGTAGGCACTGCTACCACAGCGATTGCTGCTGGCTTCCAGCTGTACTGGACCTGAAAGCTAAAAGCAATCACTGTAGTAGCTGTGTCTACTTCAGTGATTTCCAGCTACTATGGGGATTGGCGAGATATGTTATATACTTACTTACATTGATCCAAGCAGGACCAATGCAACTATGCAAACAATTCATACCAGGAATTCAGCTATAACCACTGATTATAAACAAATATGCAATGCAACCAATGAAGCCAGAGGGAAGTCAGAATTGATATTCAATTCAAGGAGAAAGCCCACAAGTAGCACATGTCTTAAAATGAAACCAGAAGTTGACAGATTTGACATACACAGATTTGGCTTCATAACCACGTGTATTTTCTGGATCTCCTAGTGGGCAGTCGTAGTGGTTGAATAATAGCTGCATACATTGTGAAATGTGATCACATGACTATACATACCATCCTGACTATATTTGTATTTTTATTTATTTATTACAGGTACTTATATAGCACTGTAAAATTCACACAGCGCTTTACATATATATTGTGCAATCACTGCCTTCTAGGACCTCACAATCTATGGTCCCTAACTCACATTCATACATGATTTCTCAGCAGTTTTTAATTGCTCTTAATCATCTTCTGTCACCCATACACGTTACACCAGGCATGTCCAAAGTCCGACCCGTGGGCCAGTTGCGGCCCACGGCCCGCGGCCTGATTTTATTTTGCCCCCACTTGCAATTAGCTTTTTATCACTTTTGTGGCCCCCCAAACTTCGCACAGGGTAGGGATGAGCTTGGTATTAAAAAAAAAAATATATATATTCTCTAATCCCTGAGCGCCTCTCACTGATAAGCTGGGCGTGTTGCTGGGGCATGTTCCAAAGCCTGTTGGGAAGCTGACAGCGCGCAGCGCCAATAACAGACACTGAGTCATTTCCCGGTCCACAGCTGCAGAGCTCTCAGTGCTGTTATTGGCTGTGGCTCTGCGCGCTGTCAGCGTCTTAGCGGGCTGCCCGAGGTCATCCTTGCATGAGAGGCACTCGAGGATTTCTCAGGGGATAAGATAAATTTACTACTGTAACGGATATAAAGCGAATATTTAAATATATATATAAGAATAAACAAAAATAGCACATCCTTGCCTGATCGGAAATTGGGTGCCACAAAAGAGATAAGGACAAATAAGGGAAAATTACAAGTGGGCGCCAGAGAGAATATAAAATATTTGTATAAAAAAAATTATGTTTTAATACTTACAGTTTTGGTGTCTTGCCCGGTGTCCATCGGCGGCCTTGTCCGGTCCGGCGCCCGTCGTGGTGTCCTCCTGCACTGGTCTCTGTGCCGATCAGCACTTCCCGCATAAACGCGAGGGGAGCCGAGCCTGGCTGAGTGTACCCGAGTGTACTGCGCTCGGTATATATCGACGGCCGCGTTCTAACACAATGCGGGAAGCGAGTATCGATCCCCGCTTCCCGTGCTCTGTTTGAATCTGCCGCCGACATATACGAAGAGCAGTTCACTCAGGCACGCTCGGCCACGCTCGGCTTCTCTCGCATAACCGCGAGGGGAGCCGACCCTGACCCTGTACCCGAGTGTACTGCGCTCGGTATATGTCGGCGGCGGATTCAAACACAGCGCGGGAAGCGAGTATCGGCGTATATCGCGCACCCACGATTTTGCCCTGATTTTAGGCAAAAAAGTGCACGGTATACGCCGATAAATACAGTATATTTGGGGGCGTGTCCAAGATGGCCACCGGAGCAGACGTGCTGTGAGAGAGCTCCCGCTTGTTCTCCGGTTATTACCCTGTTTCCCTGCAGATGGAGGGTCCTGACCCGCTTGTGACGGTGGGGAGATAGGAGCTGAGCGGTATGACCAAAGGAAAGGGCACCTTGTCCTCCCGAAAATCCCATAAGATCGCCCCGGCCGCAACTGTACTGAGGGTGTCCGAGGGTGCAGACTCTACGGCCTTCACAGAGCGTCTGCTGCGCACCCTCCTCCCGGACGCTGCGTTCTCCCAGTTTTTTGTGGTGGAGAGGGCCCATAGGATGCCTTCTGCCCGGGGTCCCCCGGGAGCTCCTCCACGCACCTTCATCCTGAAGCTGCTAAACTTCAGAGACCGAGACCTGGTGCTGCGTGAATCCAGGAAAATAGAGCTGCTGCGCTATGAAGGGGCCAAGCTGATGATTTTTCCAGACTACTCAGTGGATACTCAGAAACAGCGCCGCTCGTTTGACCAGGTGAAGCTCAACCTACGAAACTGCAAGATTAAATATAGCATGTTATTCCCGGCGAGACTGCGGGTTCAAGATGGTGAGGCGGTCCGTTTTTTCACCTCTTCGGACGAGGCATCACGTTGGCTGGAAACTCTACCCAGACATTGAGGTGGCCCAGGCAGCGACGGGTATGTTTGTCCCCCCTCCTCTCTTTTTGCTTATCGCATGAGCCGACTGAACCTCCTTCCCTTGGGGTTCTTCTCTGTTATTACTGTCGGGCCTGTTATTTTGCTGCCCCCCCCTGCCTGGCCTCTTCTGAGAGGATCCGTTCATGGTTGGCACCCCTGACTTATCCGTTTGCCGGTGATCGCTCCTGCACGAATGGGGGCGGTAGGTCCCCCCTCCCCTTTGCTGGACCCAGACTGTGTTTACCGGGTGGGACCTGAAGCCTGTGTTGGAAATGTACTGCACTGCTGCCCTGACATCTATTTTGTGACGGTGCTATGGCTCCGCTGACTATTCTGTCCTGGAATGTTAGGGGTTTAAATTCTAAGATTAAGAGATCCTTGGTGTTCAATTACTTGAAGAAATACAATCCCCGGGTGTGCATCCTTCAAGAGACGCACTTGATGGGGGGCAGGACGCTGGCGCTCCGGAAGCCCTGGGTGGGGTCATATTATCACTCCACCTACTCTTCCTATTCCAGGGGTGTCAGCGTTCTGGTTCATAAATCGCTCGGGTTTATCCTTCTGGATCTACATCTCGATCCGAAGGGCAAGTATGTGGCGGTTAATGCAGTGTGTGATGGTCTAGAGCTATTGATAGTGGGCATTTACATACCCCCCCTGCCGCGGTTGCGGCGCTTGAGAGACTTACTCCGCTCCTTGCGCGGTACCTGTCGGCTGGGGTGGTGCTGGCCGGGGACTTTAACATGACCCCTGACCCGGGTCTGGACAGGCTTAATGCAGGACGGGGTGGGGATTCCCCTCTCTCTCACTGGGCAGACAACTATGGGCTTACTGACAGCTGGCGGATGCGACATCCGGGTGTGCGGCAGTACACCTGCCACTCGGCCACATATGCCTCCTTTTCCAGAATTAACCTGATCTACGCCTCTGACTCTCTGCTCCCCCAAATCCAGGAGGTTGAGATCCTGCCGCGTGGGATATCAGACCATGCACCCGTCCTACTCACTATGCGGACTGACTCCCCGGCTGGTTCTAGGCTGTGGAGACTTTCCGGATACTGGGTCACTGATTAAAGGGTGGTCCCCCTGGTGGAGGGGGAGTTGAGAGAATACTGACCACACAATGAAGGATCGTTCCCCCTCCGACGCTCTGGGATGCCTTCAAGGCATACACCCGAGGACAATACAAACACGCGATTGGGAGGGTGAGGAAGGAAACGACACTTGCGTTAGAGGAGGCGGAGGGGAGGGTGTTACAGCTGGAGGAGAGTTATGTGCGGGATGGAAGTGACGTGACCTATGCGGCGATGCAATCCCTCCACAGGGAGATCTCCCTGTTGCATGTTGCAATGACCAAGAAGCAGCTTCTTTCCCAGTCACAGAGGATTTCTAAACAGGGGGAGAAGACGGGAAGGTTGCTGGCGCGCGAGCGCTCTTCCACGCCACATATTGCCCGTATTAGGAATGATAGAGGGGACTTTCACTCTGACCCTTTGGGTATCAATACCCTATTTGCACAATACTATGAGGGCCTCTATACCTCTAGGGCGGCCACCCCGGACAGTCTGAGTCATTATCTAGACCGCGTAGAATTCCCGCAGCTCTCAACGGACGCCCGTGCCATGCTGGATGCTCCTATCACACTCAAGGAGGTACAGGTGGCGATAGCCGCGCTTCAGCCGGCTAAAAATCCAGGCCCTGACGGCCTTCCGGCCGAATTCTATAAGACGAATAGTGAGCTTATTGCCCCCAAGTTCCATAGGCTGCTCCTGACTATGTTGGAGGAGGGCTGTCTTCCTCCCTCTATGGCGGAGGCAATTATTGTGGTCCTGCCCAAACCTAACAAGGACCCTGCGTCCTGTGCTTCATACTGCCCCATCTCATTAAATGTGGATGCCAGGCTCACTGCCAAGATTCTTTAAACTAGACTCAACTCGATTATCCTGTCTTTGATTCATGGTGACCAGACTGGCTTTATGCTGGGATAGGGCACTGATATAAACATACGTCGCCTATATACGAACGTGTCCCATATGGGGAGGGGAAACTCTTCTGGAATCATGGCCTCACTCGACGCCGAGAAGGCATTCGATTCGGTGGAGTGGGAGTTCTTGTGGCAGGTCCTTGAACGCTTCAATTTTGGCCCTAAGTTTATATCATGGATTAAGTTGCTGTATAGGAACCCCTCTGCACGGGTCCGCACGAATGGACTGCTCTCCCCTTCCTTTACCCTGGGTAGGGGTACTAGGCAGGGGTGTCCACTGTCCCCGGGGCTGTTTGCCCTGGCCATGGAGCCCCTGGCTATCCTGCTTAGGGGGTCCCCCGAGGTTGGTGGAATTCCGGTTGGTCCATTGACTGAGAGGCTATCACTTTATTCAGATGATGCATTACTATACCTCCCGGATGCCTCTACCTCTTTGGCGGCGGCTCTGGAGATTATCAACCACTATGGCTCCTTCTCGGGCATTCGGATCAACTGGACCAAATCCACCCTGTTCTCCCTGTCTCCCGTTCCTCCCACACTAGATCCGCAGGTCCCGCTGTCCCTGGTTCCCCGGTTTAGATACCTTGGGGTTGAGGTGTAGAGGGACCCTGCCCTTTATCTGGTTGACAGTGTGTATCTGCTTCTTAGCCAAACCACTGCCAGGTTTCAGGCCTGGAAGTCTATCCCCCTCTCCCCTGTTGGGAGGATCAACCTCCTTAAAATTACATTTCTCCCCAAATTTCTTTATGCATTTCGAAATCCCCGGTCCCCATCCCTAACTCCTTTTTCCAGAAAATAAACAAGGCAGTGAACACGTTTGTGTGGGGAGATCAGGGCCCTAGGGTTGCCCGTTCTTCTCTCCAATTCCCTCTATCTTCGGGGGGCTTGGCTCTTCCCTGTTTTAAACTATACTATTGGGCAGCGGTGGTAGTGACGGTTCGCTGGTGGTTCTCTCAGCCGCGGTCCAACCCTGCGGTTGAACTGGAGGCAGCTGTGCTTGGCTCTCATTCGGCGCTCGATGACTTGGTGTTCCGGGGACCTAGGGCACACCCTGGTATGACGGCCCCAATACGGACCACCGTCAAGGTATGGGAACAGATTACTGCAAAACTCAGTGGCCCCGATACCATCTCTCCGCGCACTCCGTTGTGGGGCAACCCCAAGCTGGCTCATTTGCAGTCGGTCCCTGATCCGATTCTGTGGACCAGATATGGGATCACGACTCTGCGGCAGATTATGTCTGGGAGTGGAATCCTTTCCTATGATGTGTTAAAAAACACCTTTCAGTTACCCTCCACAATGTTTTTCCGTTACTTGCAACTAAGACACGCGGTGCGGGCTCAGTTTCCTGGGGGGGTTGAGTTACGGTCACACGGGGTTGAGTCCTTTTTGGTTTCCAGAGGGGTGGGTCGCATTCTCTCCTCCTTGTATCTTAGATTGTCCTGTGGGGAATCAGGTGTCGGGTCCAAGCTCTATGACGGCTGGAGGGCGGATCTGCCTGCCCTTGCGGCTGATGATTGGGAAGAGGGTATTCAGCAGTATATTCCTTTGATGGTCTCGGCAACTTAAATTTATACACAGAGCATATTATACACCTGTGAAGCTCTCTAGGATTTACCCATCCCAAACGGACAGGTGTCCCAAATGTGCTACGGACCTGTTATTCAACGATTTTGGTCAGAAGTGGTGGGCATCATAAACTCAGTGGGCAACCTGCAGATAGGCCTGGACCCAATTATACTGCTTCTGGGGGTCAGCGATAATGTCATACCCAGCACGCACAAACGGCTGTTTGTTTTTTATGCAGAATTCTATGCTAGGAAAGCTATCCTACTCAAGTGGAAGCAGCCAGAGCCCCCGACGGTCTCCCAATGGAAGGCTCTGGTAGACGCCACGATGCCCCTATATAAACTCACATATATGAACCGTAAGTGCCCCCAAAAGTTTGACAAGGTGTGGGGCGCATGGACTAACAGGTAACCTGGTGGCCTCACACGCTACCATAATGGGGCTCTCTGTCTCTCCTACCCGGTTTCCTGTGTAACCTACTTTTCTCCCCCCTCCTCTCTCTTCTTCCTTCCCCCCATCCTTTCCCCTTCTCAGCTCTATTGCCCCCACTATATAACCAGATTTTGCTCCTCACGGTACATTTTGTTCCTTTATGCGCCCATGACTATGGCGCACTAATGTAACCCTTGGTGTTGCTAAGTATCCTACTAGGTTCCAAAAGATGTGTTTGTAACTGTGTATATGCCTTTGTCTATCTTGTAATGTATAGCTGCAATATGTTCTTTCTTCTGTTTTCATTGTTTATGGTTTGTCATTTGTTTTCTCTTTTACTTCTCCTCTTGGAGACAAATAAAAAAAAATTCTGATAAAAAAAAAATACAGTATATTTACCACACAGCCACAAAGGTAAGAGAATTCTTGTTGGGCTGTGTATTAGTGCTTGGATGAACATACTTACACCAAATTTTAATGGTTCAAAGAATGTCAGGCAAAATGGTCGGCCCTCACGCACGTTCACTTCATCAAATCTGGCCCTCTTTGTAAACAGTTTGGACACCCCTGCGTTACACTTACCAGTCCACCTCTTCAACTCCACATGGGGACCATTTTAAACATATCTGTAAGTTATTAAAAAAAAATGTATATATATATATATATATATATATATAAACCTAGCTGTTGATTGGATTTGTTGCCTTTTTATAGTTATTAGATGTGCTAATTTCAAGGAGCAGCAGCAAAATCTTCAGCAGCGTACACAGCCACAGAAAGGTATATAATTATTAACCATTGGGTTAAATTGACACTGATTAGCATATTAGCTGCACGTGATGAATACTATATTGCAGCTGCAGGGAAAGACTTCAATTGCAGATATTAAGTGAGACAGAACAAGGCCACCATTGCCCACCAAAGTTCTCTTACTTATTAGCATGATGCTGGAAAAGAGCCCTGGAGTGACAAATTGCTGTACAGACAGCGAGCGTGGCATGGCCTTGACAGAAAATTATGCAGTGTTGTATGTTTTGGATTCATTTGTTTTATTCTATTGTCTCTGGCACATTTTTCTTATCTCAACAAGGTTAATATAAATGAGGAGGGATACAATATGCAGGGCTAGAAAATGTGTACATGGCATACTATATTTTCTTTGCAAAACAGCTTATTTTTAGCTTAACCCAATCAAGACAATACATTTCTGCACAACAATGGTGTTATCGGAAGAACGATTTTTCTATTACCCCCCAAATCCAACAGTAATCCTAGGTGTAAAGTTTTCCTGGTGACCCTATAATCTTATGTATCTTGTGAGAGTTATATGTATTGTATAATTGAACTGCTTGAACTGAAAGACACAAGAGAAGCAACAGACACTATGCTTGCCTTAGGCACTCTCGTATTATAAGAGCCTTTGTCAATGGGCATTTGTGTCAGAATTACAGGTGCAGCTCATACAATTAGAATGTCATCAAAAAATTTGTTTATGTCAGTAATTCAATCCAAAAAGTGATACTCATATTTTATATAGATGCGTTATACTGATGTGATTTGGCGAGCCATGTCATCTTCTGGTGTTGGTCCATTGTGTTTTATTAAGTCCAAAATCAGCACAGCCCACTACCAGGAAATTGTAGAGCACTTCATGCTTTCCTCTGCTGACCGGCTGTATGGAGATGCCAATTACACTTTCCAGCAGGACTTGGCACCTTCCCACACTGCCAAAAGTACCAATACCCGGTTTAATGATCATGGTATCACTGTGCTTGATTGGCCAGCAAACTCTCCTGACCTAAACCCTATAGAGAATCTGTGGGGTATTGTCAAGAGGAAAATGAGAGACACCAGACCCAACAATGCAGATGAGCTTAAAGCCAGTATCAAAGAAAATTGGACTACCATAACACCTCAGCAGTGTCACAGTGTGATCGCCTCCATGCCACACCAAATTGATGCAGTAATTCATGCAAAAGGAGCCCCCCTGACCAAGTACTGAGTGTACACAATCCTGTACATGGACATACTTTTCAGTAAGACAACCTTTCTGTGTTAAAAATCCTTTTTTATATTGGTCTTATAAAATATTAACATTTTCTGAGATACTACAATTTAAGTTTTCACTAGCTGTAAGCCATAATAATCAAAATTAACCCTTTAACGCCGAGCGAACGCATATATCCGTCCTTGGCTTTCGGGCATTATACCGGGATGATGCCTGCAGCATCATCCGCTCGGCTGTTATACCGGAGGAGCGGGAGGGGGCATTCCCCCCGTCCCGCCACCTCTCGCCGCTCTGACCGGGTCTACCGTCCCACCGGGAGACCCGATCCTCGATGCGGCGCCTCCACTGTCCAGCCGCAGACTGAATCAAAGCCGTAAATGGCTTTGATTCTGTGTCCGCAATGGAAACACAGAATCGACGCCATGACGTCACTTCCGGGTTTCTCAGCTGCCAATGGCGCCGGATTTAAAAAAGTACACAGTATTTAGAATTGCCGTTTTCGGCGATCTGAATACTTTGAAGTGCAAAGGAGGGATCGGGGGTCTAAAAGATCCATAAAGAGTACCTGTCACCACCTATTACTGTCACAAGGGATGTTTACATTCCTTGTGACAGCAATTAAAGTACTTAATTTAATACTATAAAAATAATTAAAATAAATAATAATACATTTTTTTTTTTAAAACGCTCCCCTCTTCGCGAGCTTGCGCAACAAAGAATACATATACGGAAGTCACGCCCGCATATGAAAACGGTGTTCAAATCACTGATGTGAGATATCGCTGCGATCGTCAGAGCGAAAGCAATAATTCTAGCACTAGACCTCCTCCGTAACTCGAACCTGATAACCGTAAAAAAAAAAGTTTAAAGCGTCGCCTATGGAGATTTTTAGATACCGTAGTTTGTCGCCATTCCACGAGTGTGTGCAATTATAAAGCGTGACATGTTGGGTATCTATTTACTCTGCGCAACATCATCTTTCACATTATGCAAAAAAACTGGGCGAACTTTACTTTTTTATTTTTTTTAAATTCATGAAATTACATTTTTCACAAAAAGTTGCGTTTAAAACACCGCCACACAAATACCGTGTGACATAAAATATTGCAACAATCACAATTTTATTCTCTAGATTCTCTGCTAAAAAATATATATATAATGTTTGGGGGTTCTAAGTAATTTTCTAGCAAAAAAACGAATTTTAACTTGTAAACACCAAATGTCAGAAATAGGCTTAGGCATGAATATCACTCTGTGTGTAACGCATCTATTTAAAATATATGAGTTTCACTTTTTGGATTGAATTACTGAAATAAACAAACTTTTTGATGATATTCTAATTTTATGAGATGCACCTGTACTTCTCCCCATACAAGTCTACGTGAATACAAAAGCAACTTGAAACAAGACAAATGCAAGTCAGAAGGAGGTTAACTTTAGTTCAGATGCACCTGCCAATGAATTCTGAATGATCTCACCTTCTCAAACTGGTGTTGAAAGCAAGCTCATGGACACAGTCCAAAGCTTGCCAACACTAGTCCCAACACAGGGGGTTATCTAGAAAAAAAAAGGGACAACATTAGAAATGCACACAGTCTCCTGATGGAAGCTGAACTGAAGCCCCGTACACACGACCGAGCTTCTCGACAGAATCCAACGAGAAGCTCACTGGGAGACATATTCTGCCGAGGTTCTCGGTCGTGTGTACACTTCCGACGAGCATCCCGTCGGGAAGCTCGTCGAGCCAAAAAAGAGAGCACGCTCTCTTTTTCCTCGTTGTTCAATGAGGACTTTGGCTCGACAAGATTTTCCGACCACACATCGGGAACCTCGATGGGAGGAACGATAGGTTTAGCCCGACGAGGTTCTCGTACGTGTGTAAGCGGCCTGAGGCTATAATGCTTACCATTAAAGTGGTCTGTAATATAGACCATTAAAAGTGTTATGAGAGTTTGATAAGCGCCATCACCCTATGATACAGTGAAGAAAGGTAGGTGTTCTGCAGTCTTAACATACTTTCTATCCAAGGGTGACACTGTTACTCTTCCATACAGGGCGTGGAAATTGTCACCCTTGGACAGAAAGCATGTTACTGGATCAGCAGTTTAAAATAATTGTAAAAAATCAAAACTAATAACTAATGCAACCACCACATTTAAGGGTGGTAAAATATATAAATGTTGCTGTTGGATTTAGATACACATTAAGCCATCATGCTGTATAATTACATACACTTTTTTTTTTTTTTTACTGCTAAGCCTACCTTAACAGTGGGTTATCTCTAGAAATGATAAGCAAATATCTTCCTTGGTCGTCAATTTTTTTTTTTTTTTGCATATATTATGAAATAAAAGAATATTTCAGAGAATTGTGAATTCCAGGTTCCTGTCCCTTGTCATTTTGTTGACAATGGAGCTATCAGCGGTCTTTCTTGTAAGAGTTAACCAAACAGGATAGGTACTGGTTATTTGTTTGTTGGGTTGTCATGCTTGAGCATATATGAGCTTTGGACATATAAAGGTATAGTGAAACCTCCAAGCTGAATTTATTTATGGTTTTGTTTAATAATAAAAAAAGTTGCTGGTTAGCTGGGTGTATATATTATCATGGGATGCATCATCTTTTGTATAAATTGGATAATACAACTATAAATTGCTGTTGCAATATTCATGACCACCGTCCTCTAGCAAAGTCCACATTTCCAATGACAATAAACTGTCACATATTATTTGCTAGGGTGGCAGAGTTCAAATCTGTATTTCTCATATAAAAAAAGAACAACTGCAAATTTCTACTGTATTAATATATGTTTTTTGTCAAAGTAGCAAGAATAAAACTAACAAATGCAGACGTGCAGAAAATTAAGATTGGGGTGAGCAAGGCAGGCAGATGTAGAAGTCAGGGGTTAAGGAGAATCAGGCTTGTTCTGATCTGCCCATCATTTCTGGAGAGAATATTTATCTAAAGGATGATCTGATTGAATAGAAATAAATATTAATGATTTACTTGTGACATGTTACTATAACCTTAGCAGACTCCCTATTTAAACTAAGGCTGTCAGCTGCATTGCTTTATAATTCACTTCCACCTTCAAAAAGAATTGCTGAAGAAGAAGAGTACATTATTCTAAGAAATGTGTTCCATGGTTGTAACAAATATTTTAACATTGTAACAGAGATATGCTAGAAATTGCAAATTTCTTCAGTTAGTAGCACTCAGAAACCTGTGATACCCAAATGGTTTTACGATTTCTAAAGTCTTCTTAGTGAAAGATACATTTGGTTTGGTTATATTTGGTTATCACACTTTGCTATTTTAAAAATACCTAAATTACATAGTTACAAGCTTAAAAAAAACATTAATTTCACCTTCTTCCCCCACAACATTTCATTTTTAGAATCCTAAACCTTAAGCCAAGGTGAGGGAAAATGTAGAGAAATATGCTCTGATTGAAAATTCTATTTCCTGATCCTCAAAGTCAATCTGATTTTTCCCTAAATCAACATCCTAAAATTGTATTTCTTATAAAGATAAGCAGCCATTTATATTTTGTGCTTTTAGAAACACACCCAGAAATATTTCAAACAATCTACGAAAATTACTAGATCCAATTGCTGCGGAAAACTAGCTCACATATTTACAGCTTCTACAATAAAAAATAATATTTTACAAGGTTAATCCTCTTCTTGTCCAGTTGCAAAGAAAGCCTTTGTTGTAACCCTAAAGTGCTCAACATTCCATTGAGTTAACTCTGTGCCTGGAGCTGTGGTGGCTCAACGTGATTGGCACTGCGCTGGCAAGCCATTCACCTCTGCAGCCAAGAGTTCAGGTCCCGGTCTCAGCTACATGTGAATTGAGTTTGGTGGTCTCAGCCCGGCTCCCGGTGGGTGTGCTATGCAAGGTACGCCTGTGCTTAGTACGCCCACCCCCCCCCCCACAAAAACCACTACACTTGCACGCACACAAAATTGGTTTAACACGCACGCACTTTGGCCATGCGGTCTCCTAAAATAAAGAGAGGAGAAGGACCTACGGGGCTGGCTGGGTGGGCTAGACCCCCTCACTCCCTCATAGAGGGAGTCCCTCTGCCCCGGTGGGGTCCTGTTGGGCCCCAGTTGGGCTCCCAAGTGGAGCAGGTGGGGTGAGTGGGAGGCCCCCCTCACACCCGCCATTGCCACCAGGGGCATGGAGAAGGATGGCGATTGCCTCCGGGGGGAGGGTCTGCCTACTCCCAGCAGTCCGGCTCCTCTCTTTTGAGTTCACGCACAAAATACACTTTAAAAAAAAAAAAACTCTGTGTTTATATATATAAAAATGAGTATTAGAGTTATTAAGAAATATAAGTCCATGGTCGATACGGCTGAGTTTGAAGTCTTTAGTGAACTGAAGTCGGAGTACATTCTACTACAATGTCCAAGGCAGAAGAGAAACCGCCACAAGCCATAAGAATAACAAACTGTAGTATTTTTTATTTATCTGTTCCCTATCTTTTTGGAAAATAATATAACAGCTAAGGAAATGATTCACAATCTTAGGTCATAGGAAAGTGTGTGGGTAGCATAGCGGCTGACTGAATAGCACTCTTGCCTTCTTGTGCTGGGATTCTAATTTTGTTTCCCTCTACTGGAAAATAGATATGTGCGTTCCTGTTCGTAAAAAATGTATTTTCGTACAAATTTGTTCATTTTCGTACCCGCGGAATAATGTGTACATACGAAAAAATGAAAGCACCAAAATACGAAAACGACGGGATTACGAATGAGCCGCATAACGAACAAGCGCAAATATGAACGAACAATGTCAATCTTACGAAAATACGTCAAAACGGAAACGGCAATGACATCTATAACGAATGATTTGCATTCTGTATTTTAACCACTTGCTTACTGGGCACATAACCCCCTTTCGTGCCCAGGCGAAATTTCAGCTTCCGGCACTGCGTTGCTTTAACTGACATTTGCACGGTCGTGCGATGTGGCTCCCAAACAAAATGTACGTCCTTTTTTCCCCACAAATAGAGCTTTATTTTCTGTGGTATTTAATCACCTCTGCGGTTTTTATTTTTTGCGCTATAAACAAAAAAAGAGCGACAATTTAAAAAATATATATATATTTTTTTTACTTGTTGCTATAATAAATATCCAATTTTTTTAAAAAAAACTATTTTTTTTCTCAGTTAAGGCCGATACATATTTTTCGACGTATTTTTGTAAAAAAAAAAAAAAAAAAATCGCAACAAGCGACTGGTTTGCGCAAAAGTTATAGCGCCTACAAAATGGGGTACAGAATTTTTTTATTTTTTTTTTTTACTAGTAATGGCGGCGATCTGCGATTTTTACTGGGACTGCGATATTGCGGCGGACATATCGGACACTTTTGACACAAATTTGGGACCATTCACATTTATACAGCGATCAGTGCTATAAAAATTCCCCTTATTACTGTATAAATGTGACTGGCAGGGAAGAGGTTAAATGTGTATCCTGGGTGTGTTCTAACTGTGTGGGGGGAGGGGGGTGACCGATGCTGTGTCCTTATGTACAAGAGACACAGATCGGTCCCCTCTCCTCTGACAGCACGTGGAGCTCTGTGTTTACACACAGAGCTCCACGTCCCTGCTGTCATCTGCTCGTGTTCCCGCCGATCGCATGTACCCGACGGACATCGCAGCCACCAGGTACATGCATCGGATCCTCAGCGATGCGGCGGGACAGTGTTTACCCGCGGCGCACCACCCAGTGGCGCGCGCGGGTAATGCACTTCAAATCACGTCCAAAGACGTCTAGTTGACGCCTCAGGTCCGCGCTGTTGACGTATTTTGTCAATAGCGCGGGTCTGAAGTGGTTAAATCCTTTTTCTGTTCGTATTTTCAGTCGTATGTTCATATTTTCATTTGTGTGTTTTGTAAATCCGTTTTTTTGGTCTGTTTGTAAATTTGTGTACTTGATTGGTTTTTTTTTAATGTTCAGTGAGTGAGTGTAGTTAGTGAATCAGCTTCTCTTTTGTGCCGACTGCCGAGTACAGTAAAGCCAAAAAAACGTTTCCGTGGATTTTCGTCTGAAGGGAGATCAGTTGCCCAGACTTTTGAACCCAAAAATGGTTTTCTGATGGAGCTTACAAACGAACGGATTTTTTGAAAACGAACGGAAAACGTTTGTTTTTATGTTTGTTGGCAAAATAGTCTGACCAAGTGTACGGGGCTTAACAATAGTTAATATAGATGAGCCGCGTTTTGAAAGTGCCGCGAATCCCGCGATATATTTACGAAAGTACAAAATGACGAAAATTAACGAAAATTATTGTCTAACAAGAAACGACAATGAATTAAACAGAATAACGAATCATCCCGCATGTACGAAAATAAAACGCTAACCAAAATACGAAACGATCGGAATACGAAAAAATCGCGTCATACGAAATACGAAGGGGAACGAACAGGAAAACGGGTGTCTTACGAAATTACGAATCGGTACGAACCTACGGATCGATACGAAACGGAACAGAATAATACGAAAATTTTTGCTGTGCACATGTCTACTGGAAAGTATTTGCCTAAATGTTACATATTTGTCTGTGTTTTGTAGGGGTTTTATTTCACAAACCCCAAAATATACAGTATATTGGTAGATTAGGTACAGTATAAACAAGGCCAATCTGACTCACCTTTGAAAACCCTAGAACACGTGTGCAGAAAATGGCAGTAGGTGTTTGCACTGGTGTCTGGAGGTTTTTATTCCTCAAATGCCTAGAGAGTGGTACAACTTTTGAATGGTACATTATTTGTTTTAGAAATAAACATTTCATTAAGGGCAAATGATTCCTAGAGCACTATGAGTTAGCTAAAAAGTAAAAGTATCTCCCTTTCTGACTGGTCAAGCCTGTTTGAGGCATTGGACTGAACTGTTTAATAAGGGAAGGGTCACTCCTGACTTTTAGTTCAGTGTGTACAAATCAGCTTTATCTAGTGATCTCTGTAACATGCTATTTACCATGCCAAGGTAATGCATATGAAAAGAAACCATAGGTGGCTGAATACAAGACTACATAATGTTCATATACAATATTTATTAAACAGATTGTTGGAAAACCACTGTACTATATAATAGATAGTGGACTCCATAATAGTCCATCTGGTTCCTAGGCTTTGGACCCAATACTTCTCATGCTATAGAGTAAAGCTGCCACAGTTTTTTTTTTGTTATTCCTCTAAAAGCACATTCCCAGTCTCCTGCCTAAACCCTACAAGATGTATTCCGCCAGCGTATTTTTCTGTTTTCTGTAAAAAAACAAGAAACGCCGGGTTCTGCAAATACATACTTTTATTCCATTTACGATATGTTAATGAGCGGAAATCGGCAATCCGATCACCGGCGCGACGCAGTGGTCTGGTGGGCGCATACACGTTTCCTTCATCTTTTGAATGGGAATGTGACACTTCATTCACAGGGAGCATGGCTGTGCAGTTACCAACTTTTGCTCTTGAAATGACAACACTGTTAGCCCAGGCCAGTATGATGACAGCATTGCCTCTCAGGAAGTGGGCTTGATTACCCTGGAGGAGTGACATCCACTAGAAGACCTTACTTTCTGCAGGGGACAGTGCCAAATTAAAGTTTTTTTTGTGATTACCAAGAATTCTGCTTTATCATAAATGTTTGAAATAATCAATAAATACATATAAAGTATTTTTTCTTTAAACAAATCAATAGCGTTTAAAACACAGAAATAAAGAAGTGAATTGCTTCAGGAAAGAGCTAAAAGCTCAGTGTCAAGAGTATTTTACGCCACCAATGACTTCCAGATTATATATTTCTCACTATAAAGCATACTACTGCGTCTGTGGCGTCAGAACAATGTCTTTAGAAGCACGTAATAAACTTCCAAATAAAAATCATGGGTTTTAATCAATTGCCTACAATATAAACAACCACAAGCACCTTTTCTAATAAAAGTAGTAAACAAACTTTAAGTTTGCGATGGAAGCTGAACTCTGCTCCTTCTAGCGTGAAGTGTTCATTACCAGAAAATAAACACTGAGCTCTCGCTAGTAAGAAATGATGATGATAATTTCAAAATCACATTTGCAGCAGTAAACAGTTCCTAGCTGCATAACTGTAGCTTAAAATGTGATCTTCCGACTCCACTAAGCTTTCCAGTGCCAAGAATTTCTAAACACTTTAACTGTGCACACATTTTAAGAGGATGGAGGCTACTGTTGTTGTCCGAATTATTTGACAATTTGTCACAAGCTAGTGTGTGACAAAGCCAGCACTACATTCACAGGCCATTGAATTTAATGCAGAAACAAGATAGCAGGCCATATATTGGAATGCATTCTTATTCTGCCTGATAACATCAAATATATATATGGGTATTAATTAGGTCCTTAAGACCAATCCGCCCAAAAAATTATATTTTAGTTATAGATGGAAGTCAGTGGGCAGGGACGACCTTGGTTTCCCTTATATCTTGGCTAGTACAACAATGAGCTCTCCCTAATTTACATCTCTGTTCCTATCCACCTGGGATCTGATAGGCTGAGCCCACAGAATCGCCAAACAAACTCTCTCCCAGGTTCAGTCCCACAAGATGTTTTGGCAAGAATAATTTCTTTCACATCAAAGAAAGAGCAATGGCGGCTGCTTACAATCTAGGCGATTACATTATCCTGCCACAACAATGGGGTAGTCCATCACCCCTCACCCAAAATCCTTCTTCTTTAAGTTCTTGGCTGTCCTTATTAGCTGTATTTGGTACATCTCCTACGGTATGGCTGAGAACATTCTGATTCAGGATTTATCTACTCCTGACTATACTATAATGTTTCCTGCATTCCTCCCAATTGTAAAACATGTCATTAAAAATTACTTAAATTACTTATTTGAATGTTAAGGGCTTAAACAGCTCATATAAAAGATCAATGCTGTGGAAAGAAGCCCTATCACAAAAGTATGATATCTATTGTGCCCAGGAAACACATCTCACTTTGTTCAACCCCCCCCCCCCCCTCCCAGTCTCCCATCAAGATTTCTTCACTACTTCTTTGCAAATTCTGAGGCCCCGTACATACGTACGAGAACCTCGACGGGCCAAACACATCGTTCCGCCCGTCGAGGTTCTCGCCCGGCCGTCGAAATCGTCGACCAAGCCATCGGGAAAGGCGTCGAGCCATGGTTCTCAATGGGCCATCGAGCAAATAGAGAACCTGCTCTCTATTTTCGCTCGACGGCTTTCTCGACGGGACGCTCGGCGAAAAACCTACACACGTCCGAGAACCTCGGCAGAATATGGATCCCAGCGAGCTTCTCGCTGGATTCTGCCGAGGTTCTCGGTCGTGTGTACGGGGCATGATAAGAAAAACCAACAGGAATTTGTAGAATCTGATTCCAATGGCAGATGCATCATTGCCAAGATTAACCACCAACCTTTCACACTGGTATCAGTCTACTCCCCAAACATCAAACAGAAAACATTTCTCCGCAACCTTTTTAAACCTGTCTACTCAATAAAATTGGCCCATCTAATTATGTGTGCAGGCTTTAAAGCAGTCTCTGACTCCACCCTAGATTCCTCTAGCCCTAATAGGAGACGGACCTACATTCAGTGATAAAGGAATAAGGTGATGTCTGTAGAAGTGTACATGGCTCAGAAAGGGATTATACTTTATTCTCACCTGCACATGTATATTACAGAATTGTTTTTCGTGAAGCCATCCATTCTCTTATGCCTCATACACACGGTAGGACTTTCGACTGTGCAAAAATCCACAGTGAGTCCGTTGGAAGTCCGACGGAAAGAAAGAGAACTGGTTCTCTATCTAAGGTCCATTGGACTTCAGACAAAAAAAGTCAGATGGTGGCTACACACAGCCAGACTTTCCAAGAAAAAAAGCCCATCTGACTTTTTTTACGAGGCATTACTCACATCTAATGCAAAAATCCTCTGGTCAGATCATGCCCTAGTCTCATTGTTACCCTGCTTAGACCAAAAATATCTCCCTGCTAAACTGTTAAGACTGGATTCCCATATTATAGATAACCCGATCCACGAGCAACTCTGTAGACAAGGCCCACACCCTCTGGTCATCTCAGAAGGCTTTTATGAGGGTTCTCTTTATAAAACTGGGAGCTCAGAAGAAATACAGGAGGAAGCAGGAGATTTCTGACATTTCAAAAGTCATTACCACATTAGAAGCTCAGAATACAGCCCAATAATCCCTAGTTAAGGTCAAACAACTAAGAGAACTTTGTCACAAACTCTCACAATGCTTTACCTCACAGTTCAATATTCTTTTAAAACAACTCAGGATAAACTACTATGCGGCAAGAAAATACGCACATACCTCTCAAATCAGATAAAACATAGGACTAGTAAGAGTAAAATAGACTTCCTAATGGGCAAACAAGAGAAAAGATTCTCTATCACAGTCCATATAGAAAGTAGGTTTGCAGAATACTATAAAGATCTCTATAATTTAAACGCCACAGAAGACACCTGTGAGGGCTTACCTTGAGCGGAGTCCATTTGCAGACTTGTGAGCTTACCTTTGCGACCTGATGCGATCCGCCCCCTGAGATTGGGACAGAGGGACGGACGCACCGGGAGGCACCGGTACCAGCAGGAAGATGATGGTCAGGTGCGTGGAGCAGGTACAGGCGGATCACCGACTGGAAGGTTGCAGCAGATGAACAGAAGACCGTCCAGGCACAAAAGTACTTCACTGGTCAGGGCAGGGCTGAAAACAGGTCCAGGAGACAAGCCGTGGTCAGGGGCTGGAGAAGACAGGGAAAGTCCAAAAATACAAGCCGGGTCAAAGGGCAGGTGAAGATCGGGTATCCAAAGTCCAAGCCGGGGTCAGGGGTTCAGGCAAGCAGAAGTCCAAAAACGAGCCAAGGGTCAAAAGCCGGGGGTCAGTCTTGCAGCAGAAGATCAACATATAGGAGCTGTTGGCACAGACAGAATGATCTGATCAGAATGAACTGACAAGGCTGTCAGAGTGAGGCAGGGCTTTATACCCTGGATAATTTGGGTAAATTGCCTCAGCTGGACCAGAATATTTAGGTGCAGATTGCAATGAGATCAAGCAGTCAGCACCAGGCTTCAATGGAAAGCTAAACTGGAAGGTGGCTCAGAGATAAGGAGTTGGAATAACAACAGAGCGGTCCTGGGTTCAATTCCCCGGTACTGACCCTGACAACACCCCAGCCCAAACGTCTACCCAAATCCAAGACTCTAACCAAATCTATCCTCCCTAACACTCCCAAAAATCTCCAAGGAACACCTCATACAGCTATCCTCTCAGTTGTCCTCACCAGGGATTTCCAAGGCAATCTCCTATCTACCTATGCATAAAGCACCTTGGCCTGGATGGGTTTGGCAATGAGTATTCCAAAAAATTTAGCTCAATTTTATCTCCCCACTTAAAACAGGTCTACAATTCAGCAGCGAATTAAGCTTTATTCCCTAAAGAAGCCTTGGAAGCCCTAATAGTTTTCTACCAACCCCCCCCCCCCCCCAACTACATATCCAGCCAACTTCGGTCCTATTTCTCTCCTTAACACAGACATTAAAGTTTATGCTAAAATGATCACAGCTAGACTGGAAAACATTATCCCTCTTCATATTCACCCGGACCAGGTAGGCTTTTTGAAGGGTCGCAAGACTTCCAATGGCAGCAGACACATAGTAAACCTGCTTCAATGGGCTGAATCCCATTAAACGCATTTTCTACTACTCTCTTTGGACACGTAGAAGGCGTTTGACCTGGTTTATTGGCTTTAACTCCGAGAGGTAATGCAATCCTTTGGCCTCACAGGATTTATTAATTTGGCTATCAATGCCCTATACTCCTCCCTCCAGCGCAAAGGCATATACATCCAGCATACTCTCACATCCTTTTGATATCTCTAATGGCACCAGACAGGGCTGTCTTCTGTTCCCCATAATCTTTGCCCTGGTCATGTAACCGCTTGCACAAGCTATTTGAATTTGTTATAAAATCTCTGAAGTCTGAAGATTATACAGTAGAATAGGTCTTTATGCAGATGATGTTATCCTATACTTTACTAATCCTACATCTACCAACGTTTACCAAACTATTGCACGATTTTAGCCAAATTTCCTTATACAGTTAACTATACCAGATAACAGATGCTTCCTATCGCACTCTCCAACAAATTAAAAGATCAGATAATAGCGTCAACCAGTTTACTCATGGCTCCTCATTCAATTTTACAATATCTGGGTACTAAACTTACCTAAACTTACCTCCCCTAACTCCTTTTTTTTCAAATCCAATTATGAGTCTCTTCTCAGAGACATACACCAACAAACACAATCTTGCACCAAATTCCATGTCTCTTGGGCTGGTAGAGCAGCAGTCACAAAAAGTTCATTATTACCAATGATTCTATATTATTTTCGGACACTCCCTATTCCCCTCATCACATCTTATCTTCGGGAACTACAATCCCCTCTGAACCTATTCATCTGGGCATTACAACGCTGAAGATTCAGGAACAAAATATTATACAGAACTAAATCAACTGGCATGGAAGTGCCCAATGTATGATTGTATTACCACGCAGCCATACAAGACCAAGATAAAGTATGGTGGTCCCAATTGACCGAAAAACAATGGGCTTATTTCGAACAAGCAACAATTGGCTGTCCACTTAAAGGTCTTATAGGAGCATTCTCAATGGGCATCTCTATCCCATCAACTCCTTACCTCACCATGAGAGCAGCTACAAGATCCTGGATATTTAGCAATTCCAAGCATCTACAACAGTTTTCTTCTAATTACAGTTCCCTTCCACTTTGCTCTATGGAATTCTTTACCAATGATCTTTCCAACTGAATGGACTCGGGTATATCCACCATTGGTCACCTTTTTGACCGATCTACACTAAAGTCATATTCGAACTTACAGTTGTGCTTCAATCTCCCGCACAGGGATTTCTACAAATACCTTTGTGTCAGACATTATTATCAACTCCATCTCTAAGGAAAAAATAGTAGTGCAATCGCACCTTCTCTCCTTTATTGTCAGGGATTCTAGATGGACCAGGACTGTGTGCCTACACTGAGGAGACCAACACTGTATATAGTGGAAAAAGGTGTTTATTTACAAAGGTGAGAAAATAAGTGCACGGATAACACAAAAGCTATATACAAGTTCAGGGAGAATGCAATACTCATAAGCCAAAGCCAAGCCGGGGTCAAATACCAGGAGATCATTCAAAGAGGCTGCAGACAGGGAAGGGGCAGGAAGGAAATGTCCAGGAGAGGGATCGGGATCGGGATCAGGTCAGGACAGATCGGATCAGGTCAGAGGTCCAAAGCAGGTTCAGGGTCTGGTTAGTAAACAGATACCAGGGCGAGTTCTGTTTGAACTCGCCGGGTATTTATAGTGGGTGTACTGATTGGGTTCAGGTCACACCTGAACGGAGCAAAGGCCAGGTGTTCCACACTGCCAGGGTTCATCCGCTGGTGGAGGTCAGTACTGCATCCCAAAGGTGATATACCAGCAGGGGGAAGTTCCCCTGACAGCTCCGAACTGCCAGGAGACCCCTGCTGGTGGGACGCAGCACTGCAAGACAAAATATCAATAGCACCAGCGGATGGACCTTTTCCTGACAGTACCCCCCCTCAAAGGAGCGGCCTCTATCCGTTGCCGGGGAAAGTCCAGAGTGACCAACTGGGCAATGGGAGGCTTGAGCCGAGAGGTGGGTACATCCGGGTCGTCGAGCTGGGGAGCAGGCACCGGGTCAGCGAACTGGGCAGCAGGCTCCGGGTCAGCGAACTGGGCAGCAGGCTCCGGGTCAGCGAGCTGGGCAGCAGGCTCCGGGTCATCGAGCTGAGCAGCAGGCTCCGGGTCATCGAGCTGGGCAGCAGGCTCCGGGTCATCGAGCTGGGCAGCAGGCTCCGGGTCATCGAGCTGGGCAGCAGGCTCCGGGTCATCGAGCTGGGCAGCAGGCTGGCAGACTGGCACAGGAACAGCAGGCTGGGCAGCGGACTGGAGGTCATCAAGCCGGGCAGCAGACTGGAAGTCATCAAGCTGGGCGGCAGACTGGAAGTCATCAAGCTGGGCGGCGGACTGGAAGTCATCAAGCTGGGCAGCGGACTGGAAGTCATCAAGCTGGGCAGCGGACTGGAAGTCATCAAGCTGGGCAGCGGACTGGAAGTCATCAAGCTGGGCAGCGGACTGGAAGTCATCAAGCTGGGCAGCGGACTGGAAGTCATCAAGCTGGGCAGCGGACTGGAAGTCATCAAGCTGGGCAGCGGACTGGAAGTCATCAAGCTGGGCAGCGGACTGGAAGTCATCAAGCTGGGCAGCGGACTGGAGGTCATCAGGCTGGGCAGCGGACTGGAAGTCATCAAGCTGGGCAGCGGACTGGAAGTCATCAAGCTGGGCAGCGGACTGGAAGTCATCAAGCTGGGCAGCGGACTGGAAGTCATCAAGCTGGGCAGCGGACTGGAAGTCATCAAGCTGGGCAGCGGACTGGAAGTCATCAAGCTGGGCAGCGGACTGGAAGTCATCAAGCTGGCACAGCAACATCAGCGGCTGGCACTGGAAGTCATCAGGTTGGCAGGCTGGCACAGGAAGTCATCGGTTGGCAAGGCTGGCACAGGAACATCAGTCAGGTTGGCAGGCTGGCACAGGAACGTCAGGTTGGCAGGCTGGCACAGGAACGTCAGGTTGGCAGGCTGGCACAGGAACGTCAGGTTGGCAGGCTGGCACAGGAACGTCAGGTTGGCAGGCTGGCACAGGAACGTCAGGTTGGCAGGCTGGCACAGGAACGTCAGGTTGGCAGGCTGGCACAGGAACGTCAGGTTGGCAGGCTGGCACAGGAACGTCAGGTTGGCAGGCTGGCACAGGAACGTCAGGGTGGCAGGCTGGCACAGGAACGTCAGGGTGGCAGGCTGGCACAAGAACACCAGGGTTGCAGGCTGGCACAAGAACACCAGGTTGGCAGGCTGGCACCGGAGCAGGCTGGTCGGATGTCACAAGCTGGGCGGCTGGCACTGGAACTGGTAGAGCAGCTGGCACAGGGACAGATGGCACCGGGACAGGTTGAACAGAGGGCACTGGGACAGGCTGGGTAACTGGCACAATGGTATGAGTTGGGAAATACTTCTGTTTCTTTTTAGACTTAGTCACTACAGGTTTGTTAACAGAAGTGATGTATGAAGAGGATGGAGATAAGTAAGAGGAAGGATTGGAGTATGGCAGAGACAAAGGGATGGTGACTGGAGGAGGTTTTTGTGGAGTAGTTACAGGTGGATTAAAGGCAGGGTAGGTACAATTAGTAGAGACTGGGTAGTAATATTTGGTGGGATGTGGAATTATCTGGGCTGGAGTTGCCATTGGTGATGGACAGATGGATCCTTGGGAAGGCAGGTGGTTACTAGTAGGACTGGAACGGACAGGTGGATTAAAGGCAGGGTAGGTACAATTAGTAGAGATTGGGTAGTAATACTTGGTGGGAAGCGGAATTAACTGGGCTATAGCTAAGGTTGTCATTGGCAATGGACGGCTAGAACCTTGGGAAGGTAAGTGGTTAATGGCAGGGCTGGAATGCAGTGGCTTGGCTGGAAGCAGGAGATCTGACCATGCCTGCAGCACAGGTTGAACAAAGGCTGGTTCACACACACCTTGTTTAATCAGAGCCTGCACAGAATCAATACACTCAGATAACTTTTGCTGGGGACAGGAGGAATAATGCTCATCAAAATAAGCCGGATCATCCTCCATCAACCATACCAGGGATTCAACTTGGTCAGGACTGAAGGGGGGAGAGAAGTCATCACCACCAGCTGGAATAACTGACAGGGCTGGTTTAACACATAACTTGATCAATGGCTGAACATCATTGTAAGACATATAACCCAGATCCACCATGGAATGGGCCGATCGGATGGCTTCCATCAGCTCATCCCTTGTCCATCCCTCCAACACCTGACAACAATACTCCTCATCCTCCTCTGCTAGCAGAGAAAAGTAAGTAATTTCATTGAAATCCATGTTTCAACAAAAACGCACTACAACAGGATGGTTCCCTATGCAGGCACGTCTGGTCAAAATGGCCCTGGTATACTGTCAGGGATTCTAGATGGACCAGGACTGTGTGCCTACACTGAGGAGACCAACACTGTATATAGTGGAAAAAGGTGTTTATTTACAAAGGTGAGAAAATAAGTGCACGGATAACACAAAAGCTATATACAAGTTCAGGGAGAATGCAATACTCATAAGCCAAAGCCAAGCCGGGGTAGGCATGTGCAAATCGACGGACGAGGAGATGCATACGAATTTCAATTGCTATAATAACGAGACCGTTTTCCGAATTCGTTCAGACAATTTCGGTCGAAATCGGGGAATACACTAAATTCGGGAATTCGGAATTTATTCGTTCCTAGGGTTGAGATTTCGACCGGAAATCGGTCGAAAACGAACGAATTCGAGGTCAAATATTTTCGGACTGTAGAAATCGGATCGGAATTCAACACATGTAACGTAACTTAACGGACGAATCGAAACGAGGAATTTTTCACTTTTGCACATGCCTAAGCAAATACCAGGAGATCATTCAAAGAGGCTGCAGACAGGTGTCCAGGAGAGGGATCGGGATCAGGTCAGGACAGATCGGATCGGATCAGGTCAGGTCAGAGGTCCAAAGCAGGTTCAGGGTCCGGTTAGTAAACAGATACCAGGGCGAGTTCTGTTTGAACTCGCCGGGTATTTATAGTGGGTGTACTGATTGGGTTCAGGTCACACCTGAACGGAGCAAAGGCCAGGTGTTCCACACTGCCAGGGTCCATCCGCTGGTGGAGGTCAGTACTGCATCCCAAAGGTGATATACCAGCAGGGGGAAGTTCCCCTGACAGCTCCGAACTGCCAGGAGACCCCTGCTGGTGGGACGCAGCACTGCAAGACAAAATATCAATAGCACCAGCGGATGGACCTTTTCCTGACATTTATTCAAGACCACTGTACTGGACAAAAGGAAATCACATATATTTATCAAATGTTTCTGTCTCTCTCATCTAAAGAGAAATCACCTTTAGCCCAGGTTCACACTGACAGCGGGATTGAAATAATTTCATACCTGCATGTCAGTCCGACTTTGGGAGCAATTTCAAAAACATCTGTGCGGGTTCCTGCACAGATGTCTATACAAATAACACCCTGAAGTTGCCAAAAGTAGTACAGAACATACTTTTGGGAATCTGTGTGTTGCCGCAAAGTCGGCGTCGCACCAATTTGGCCGGTGCCTTTGCTGGCAATAGCCGTCTATTTGCATCTCATGCCAAATCACTTCAATGTGAAACTATGCTCTATAAAGGTGTGGGAAATAGATATCTCCCAAAATTTTCATGAGTTGCATTAGTTCAATGCAACTAATATTATTCTTAAAGGGTAACTCCACTTTCGTGAGGAAAAAAAATGGCAAATGAAAAAAAAAAATATAGTGTATACAATTGCGATACAAGTCATATTGTGATTGAATTTCATTAAAAATGTCATTTCCCTTTCAATCTTCAGCCGGTGTAATTTTCTATAAATGCAATGCAATATGGCTGTATGGAGTTGTTCTGTACACATAGGGCCAGATTCTCATATATTTGCGGCGGCGTAGCGTAAGCCATTTACACTACGCCGCCGCTGCGTACTAGAGCAAGTGCTTTATTCTCTAAGCACTTGCTCCGTAGTTTGCGTTGGCGTCTCGTAAATCGCCAAGCGTAAACCCGCGCAATTCAAATGGGGCGGCTTGTATTTAAATTAAGCGCGCCCCCGCGTCGCACTAACTGCGCATGCGCCGGCCGGGGAAAAAGCCCAGTGCGCATGCTCCAGCTCACGTCGGGAAGCGTAGTTGAAACCGACGTCAAAACGACGTGAGCGTCATTTACGCAAGTCCCTATTCGCGAACGAGTTAGTAAAACAACGTAAGCGACGGAAAAAGCCGACGCTGACCCGACGCCATACTTAACATGGCGTCCGACGGGACACGACGGCATCCGACGGGACCTCGTAAGGTTACTCCACATAGAAGCTGGGGTAACCTTACGAGTCCGTAAACGACGTACGCGACGACGGGGCGGCGTAAAAGCGATCGAGAATCGGCGTACTACTTCATTTGCATATGCAAATGAAAAAACAACGTAAAGGCCACCTAGTGGCCGGAGTTGTCATTACACCTACGATCCGAAAGTGTAATTGTATTACACTTGTCGGATGTAGAAGCGTATCTATGCAAAAGTGATGCTAAGCATCACTCGCATAGATACGAGACAAAAAAAAAGGCGATACGACGGGGTATCTGAGATACTCCGTCGTAACGCCTCTGAGAATCTGGCCCATAATGTATACTGGCCACTCCCCAGAAACATTCTAATCCTACCTGTCTGATTGGCTCACCAATTTTCCCAGAAGTCTGCTTAAGTTACAAGTCAGATTTCCGGCATCCCCTGCAACAAAAATGTATTTTTTGGTGACATACTTCCAACAGGAACACATCTAAAGCGATGCTTGCACATGTCACCATCACTCCGGAACAGCCTTTATTGAGAGCACTATGGACCCTCCCACTGATGTGGCCTGGGCCCAATTGCAGTATATACAGTGTAATATATTGTTTGATACCCTTTGTATGTCCCCATATGCCTGTCAGTATATTGTCAGTATATTGTTGTACAACTATTTTCACATGCATGTGTCACTATTTTCAGAAACGTATGTTTTCTTGTAACTAAATTGTTCATCCTTTCCTGTGTTCTGTAAACATGCCTTCAAAACGTAATAAAAATTGCTCAATAGAATACATTAACACGAAAAGTCTTATCGTTCATAAACGCTCGCGAGCACACGTAAATGCATGTGCAAATTGCGGCTTCTACTGTGTTTTTTAAGGAGCTTTTCTACTGCCAGGAGAAAAGGTGTTAAGGAGAGCTGAGCAAACGTTTCTTTGTTTATGAGGTCTTATTGATTTTTGAACTCCTCTGCTTTAGTCCCTGGCTATCTTCCAAATCTGTCTAGAAAAATCCATTATTAATCTAGACTGACACCAAAATATCAAGGCATTTTAATATTTGCTTGCACAAGAATTAAATATATATATTTTTTATATATATAACTTCTTTGTTTATTTTAGAGAAACAGCAGTGCAAAATATAATTGGTGAACACATCAATATAAAGTATCCCTTATAGATCATAAATACAATAGTGACACAGTGTAGCAGTCATAAAATCTGACAAAATATAGGTACAGGTTATCATAAATGTGAGTCATGAGCCCTGTCTGCAGTAGTTACATCGTATTTGTCATACAAATGGCTACTGTTTCCTAGAACATTCTTTTATATTTATTTTTTAGTTTACAAAAGGAACTGAGGATATACAGTATGTTTAAACCCAATGGGTAGTAAGAGAAAGAAGACGACAGAAAGAGAGAAGAAAAGGGAGAGAGAGGGAAGAGAAAAAAAGTGGAAAGGGCAAGGGGGAGGAAAGCAAGTCAAAATAGTTGGGTAGAGAAAAGAGGATTCCACATCTTCTCCCTAAATCACAATGTTACAACAGAAGGACCAGCAAAATGAGACTAACCTCCCAACCTACTGTTGGGAGGTTAGTGGTGCCTGTTCTTTATTAGTGTTGAGCAGAATATGCCATATTCGATTTCGCGATATATCTCGAATATATAGTCGAATATTCGAGATATATTCGCTAAATACGAATATTCGTGATATTTTTTGGAAATTAAATTATTGCGAATTTTCGCTATTGCGAATGCGAAATTTCGAGAAATGCGGAATGGAGCACTCTGATTGGCTCAGAATATTCGTGATATTTTACAATACAAAATAATTGCAAATATTCGAGAAATGCGGAAGGAGCACTCTGATTGGCTCAGAATATTCGTGATATATTACAATACACAATAATTGCGAATATTCGGCAAATGCGGAAGGAGCACTCTGATTGGCTCAGAATATTCGTGATATATTACAATACACAATAATTGCGAATATTCGAGAAATGCGGAAGGAGCACTCTGATTGGCTCAGAATATTCGTGATATATTACAATACACAATAATTGCGAATATTCGGCAAATGCGGAAGGAGCACTCTGATTGGCTCAGCATATTCGTGATATATTACAATACACAATAATTGCGAATATTCGAGAAATGCGGAAGGAGCACTCTGATTGGCTCAGAATATTCGTGATATATTACAATATAAAATAATTGCGAATATTCGAGAAATGCGGAATGGAGCACTCTGATTGGCTCAGAATATTCGTGATATATTACAATACACAATAATTGCGAATATTCGAGAAATGCGGAAGGAGCACTCTGATTGGCTCAGAATATTCGTGATATATTACAATATAAAATAATTGCGAATATTCGAGAAATGCGGAAGGAGCACTCTGATTGGCTCAGAATATTCGTGATATATTACAATATAAAATAATTGCGAATATTCGAGAAATGCGGAATGGAGCACTCTGATTGGCTCAGAATATTCGTGATATATTACAATATAAAATAATTGCGAATATTCGAGAAATGCGGAATGGAGCACTCTGATTGGCTCAGAATATTTGTGATATATTACAATATAAAATAATCGCGCGATATCGCTATTGCCGAATAATCGCATTGCGATTTTTCGGCAATATAAAATGAGCGCTGCAGCTACTCGGCCCAAGGTCTCTAATCATACCAGCAATGCTTTTAGACGTCGATGGGGATCTCTAGGATGTGATCTGTTCTAAAAAAAAAAATTAAAACATTCGAATATTCGAAATAGCGAATATTCGCCGCGATATTCGTGTTATTCGCGAATACTCGAATATGCAATATTCGTAGCGAATATTCGCAATGCGAATATTCGTGAGCAACACTATTCTTTATAGCAGAAGTATGCTATCCAAATCTGCCAGTGCTTCTCTTTCCGATCCTTCATAGCCATAGCCATCTTTCATAGCCATAGTAAGCTTTTCCATTTGTTGGATTTCTGCAATTCCATCAAGCCAATGTGACTGGTGCAGGCAGATTTTGTGAAAGTGTCTCTCATACATTTTAAAAGTGGTGCAGCATACGTCACATTTAAATACCCATCTAGAGCTTGTACTTGAATTTGGCTCATGCTGTGCCACCTTTAGAATGCACATGATACACTTTTGCAAAATCTGTCTGAGATAGTTTTTCTCTCTGTATGCTAAAAGAGAGTTATGCAGCGTACACACAACCGTTTTTCAGGTTCTAAAAAATGACGTTTTGTTTTGATGTCATTAAAAATGATCGTGTGTGGGCTTCAGAGCATTTTTCGGGTTCTGAAAAACGGGCAATTTTTTTTCGAACATGCTCTATTGCAAAATCTGTGCATGCTCAGAAGCAAGTTATGAGACGGAAACGCTCGTTCTGGTAAAACTACCGGTCGCAATGGAGTAAGCACATTCATCACGCTGTAATAGACAGAATAGTGCGAATTGTCTTTTACTAACACAAAATCAGCTAAAGCAGCCCAAAGGGTGGCGCCATCCGAATGGAACTTCCCCTTTATAGTGCCATCGTACGCGTTGTACGTCACCACGCTTTGTTAGAGCATTTTTTTCACGATCTTGTTTAGGCAAGACCGTTTTAATGATCAAGTTGAAAAAACTTTGTTTTTTCTAGAGTCTGAAAAACATATTTTTTTACAACCCGAAAAATCATCGTGTTTACGCGGCATTCCTTTTTAATGGCTCCACTTTTACATTTGGCATATTCAGTGCACAATGTAAAAGTGGCGCATTTTAGAACTACCTGAATTTGGTGCATGAGTCGATGTCAGACTCTAAAAGTGTTGCAAATGCTTTATGAATTTGGAAATACATTAACAAGAGGGATTATCGCCAGAAAAGTGGTGGAGCAGCTTTTATTAAATTCCCCCTTGAGTGCAAGACGCTTTCCCCGACTTGTTCATTCCCCGACTTGTTCATTCCCCGACTTAGTTGGGGTAGGCGGTACACTTTGGTGGGGGTGGGTCAGCCATGCCCTCTGACCTTTGACCTCTGGGAACCCGCCTCCTGACCTTTGACCTTTGGGGGAGGTCCCTGTTCTAATTCCTGAGTCCTAGCCATATTCTTCAATGGAAAACCCTAACCACTAATCCTTAACCCTAACCCTTAACCCTAACCCTAACCCAACCAAACTCCCAAACCCCCTGCCTATTATTTAATCAAAACTTTGAAAAATAAAAAAAATCTGTCTAGAGTTTCACTTTAAGTAGGGAAGTATATGTTTTGAACTTTAAAGCTAGTGTCATTTTTTTTTTTTTTAATGTAACTAGAAAATTTGCTTTAATTTAACTGGCAAGGAAAGGCTGATGAGCACTGAGCACTTGTGTTTCCCCTTAGAATAAAAGCCTCTTCATTTTGGAAGAGTTACATTAGTATGCTATGATTATAGTCAGCTTTATCCAGGGACCTATGCTTGGCTGATGAATATATGTAAGAATATGGTTTGTACTCCAAGCAGATGTTTCATTACTACTTTGGAAGTGTAATAGATGCCATACTTATTATGATAGATGAGAATGACAGTACAGTGCATCCTCTGCAGGTCTTGCCAAAGTCTAGTTTCCACTGGCAAAAGTAACCCCAGCTTTCCTATACTCCGTAGATTAGTCAGCACAGTGTTAATACTCCTCATGTGTGCACTTATTACTTTATAAAATAAAAACTGAATGTAACTAAATGCTTCTGTCTAGAAAAAAAAGAAACTGAATGAAGGTCACACATTTCTAATGTATCTGCTTCTGTCAAGTTTAAACAAAGCAGGTTAATCCACGGATTGTTTTTTCTATAATTGAAGTAGATGGCATAGCACATGGTAATGCTTTAATCAAATCTATTTTTTTTTTTTTTTAAAGTTGAACCTCAGCCACACAGTAAAATATACAATTGAAATAAATGAGTTTACTGTTTTACCTACCAAAATATTTTGTCACTTTGCTCAGCCAGTCATCTCATTTGCATAGCTCTGCCGCACTGGACAGGATGATCGCTCTGCTACTTCTCAAGTACGTTTTACAACTTCCTAGATCACCTCCCTGCCCACCGGACAGAGTAAGACAAACAATGACTAACACTTCAAATACCTTAAAGTGATTGTAGTCTCCTGCTCTGCAGTGTCGGTCTGTGCATTGTGGGCACACGGGCGCCGCCCCCCTAAGCCTGCCGCCACCCTCCCTATCCATGCACCCGTCCCCTTTCAGGTCGCCGGGCGCATGAATTACAATTGCGGGGATAGGGGTGGGTGTGTCTTTTGAAGCACCTGATTAGAACCAGGGTGGGCTCGGGGCGCAGAGAGTGTGACACTAGCAAATGAATATTCACCATTCTGCCACATTCTCCTCCCGGGCCAATCAGGAAGCCCCTATTGGCCAGGAAGTCCCTGGCCAATTGTATCTCAGGACACACTTCTGGGTTCCAATCGGCCGGTAGGAGAATGTCTGTGTCCTGGGTGGGGGTTGTTGCTGCTCTGGGGTTATTGCCGCTGCCTGTGTCTCCCACGGGGGGATGGGTAGTGTTGGTTGTGCTGCCCCCCCCCCCCCCAAATATAGTAAGCACCGGCTGAAATAGCTGCTCTGTGCAGTGGATTTGCACAGAGTAGCCTAGATCCTCCTCTTCTTGTGTCCCTCTTTGGTTCTCCTGGCCCCTTCCTCCTTTTGACTACCCCCACAGCAATCAGCATGCTATCTGGGCAACCAAGTCGAGTCCCAGCTTCCTGTGTCCATTCAGACAGGGTGCCATGGCCTGTCCCCGCCCCATTCTCTGCTCATTGGCTGACTGACTTTGATTGACAGCAGCAGGGGGAATGGAACAGGGCTGCTGTCTTAGCCAATGAGGAGGGAAGTCCCGGGCTTCCGAGACATTCCTACATCATCTCTGGATCTAGATGGGCTTAGGTAAGTATTAGGGGGTCTAAGGGAGGCTGCTGCACAGATAAGGTTTTATATCTTAGTGCATAGAAATGCATTAAGATAAAAAATCTTCTGACTTTACAATCACTTGAAACACTTGCTGACCACAGTCCTGCGTGAAGCACTGTAGCTGTACGGCGGGCGCTTCAAGGAGTATAGGGGGCGTGTGCGCATGCCTGCCGCATGGCATTGGAGCTACCCGTGAATGCTCCTGAGAAGGACAGAACTGTCAATGTAAACAGACATATCTTGGTTCTCATCAGGGGATAAGTCACAGATCGTCTGCTCCTAGTACTTAGTATCAGCGATCGGTCTCCTCCCCCAGTCAGTCCCATCCCCCCACAATTAGAAACACACTGAGGGAACACATTTAATCCTGTGATCGACCCCTAGTGTTAACCCCTTCTCTGCCAGTGACATTTTTACAGTAATCAGTGGCTTATTTTAGCTCTGATCGCTATATAAATGTCAATGGTCCCAAACGAGTGTCAAAAGTGTCCGATCTGTCTGCCACAATGTTGCAGTCCCAAAGAAAATTGCAAATCGCAGATCGCCGCCATTACTAGTAAAAAAAAAACTAGTAATAAAAATGCCATAAACCTATCCCCTAGCTGCTATAACTTTTGTGCAAACCAATCAATATACGCTTATTTTTTATATACGCTTTTCATCAAAAATATGTAGATGAATACATAACGGTCTAAACTGAGGAAGATTTTTTTTTCTTTTATATATTTTTGGGGAAGATTTATTATAGCAAAAAGTAAAAATAATAATATTTTTTTTTAAATTGTCGTTTTTTTTATTTATAGCGCAAAAAATAAAAACCACAGAGAAAAACAAAACAAAAGAAAGCTCAATTTGTTGGGAAAAAAAATGTTTGGGTACAACGTCACACAATTGTCAGTTAAAGCGACGCAGTGCTGTATCGCAAAAAATGGCCTGGTCAGGAAGGGGGTAAATCCTTCCAGGGCAGAAGTTGTTAAAGCGGAGTTCCACCCAAAAGTGGAACTTCCGCTTAATCCACTCCTCACCCCCTTACATGCCACATTTGGCATGTCATTTTTTTGGTGGGGGAGTGGGGGCTTCAGGAGGAGTGGGACTTCCTGTCCCACTTCCTCCTTCCGCCGAGGGACCGCTAAGGTGATACGTCATATCGCCTTTTGATGGCCCCTCCCTGGAGGCGATCGCTTGGGACACGTGACAGGTCCCAGGCGATCGCTTGTCCAATCAGGTAGCGCAGCGCCGCTCGCGCATTGCGCAGTGAGTGGCCGGCCTTGAAGCTGAAAGCTGTCACGTATGGGTGCCCACAGTTAAGATGGAGGCGCCGACGGAGAGGGGGGCAGAGGAGCGGACAGTGGAGCAGGTAAGTGTCTGTTTATTAAAAGCCAGCAGCTATGCTTTTTGTAGCTGCTGACTTTTAATAAACATCAAAAACGGCTGGAACTCCACTTTAATACAACTGGCAAAGGAGGATCACATCTGCTTCCTAAATTTTGGCCAAATGAGATCACACACCACCAAACGGGACATTTCACCTATCAGTTTTGGAAACTTACCACCAAATTCACTTACATGTCTACAAAAAAAAAAGCAGACGATTGATGACTAATTCAATTTTTATATTTTTTTATCAAAGCTGATTGAGAGAGGCCTGTGCAGCTTTTCATTTGTGGAAGCGTAATTGGACAAAGGCAGCGATGCTGATAGATTATCCAATGAGGAGGCTGGAGAGATGACATAAAATGCTGCATTAGCCCCCGATTTGACAGGTAAAATGACATGACAAGTAGCACCCTATTGTCGGCAATGTAACTGTTCAAATTGGTGCAACGCCGATTTGAAAAAGTAGTCCCTGCACTATTTTTGCCGATTCAGATGCGACTTGCATAGACATCTCTGTATGAAGCCTCGCAGATGTCAGCCAAGTCACACCCGAAGTTGCACTGACATGCGGCTTTGAACTTGTGCCATTTCAAATGAAGTTGCATGATTTCAAAGCTGCATTTAGTGTAAACCTAGACTAAAAGAATCAGGAAAAAAGTATTTCACCTATTTTAATGTGCAGTGTGGTAAATACATGTAAATCATAAGACCAGCTATAAAGGAATTACAAATCCTAGGGCAGATATAATGATTTTGAAAATATAGTTAGGTAGTAGTTAAGGTTGAATAAAGACTACAATCCATCCAGTACATCTTGTACGTGTGTGTCAGTATCCATAATCATTTCCCATATCCTTGTATGTTGTGTTCTATAAAGTGGTTGTAAACCCTTTACAACCACTTTTCATTACAGATAAACCCTTAATAAGGCTTACCTTTAGCTACCGTGGATATCTCCTAAACCTGCACGGTTTAGGAGATATCCTCTGTATCAGCATATACCAACATCATCGGCACATGCGCACATGCGCTAACATGCCATTACTGGCGGCTCCCGCGCGGGTACGCAGGAGTGGCGTCATCGTGGCTCTGGCCAATCACAGAAATAACTCTATGCTATGCATACTAGCTCATTACTAAAAGCTGATTACTAAGTGCGCCAGGTCTACAGTAACTTTGGTACTAGTGAACAGCACAGTCATATTTAGACTGCTGTAACAGGAAAATAGAGGCATGACTATAAAATGGAAATTATTAGCACAATGCTTACCTGACTGCATATCTATTTTTGTGACATCAGTTGCGCTTTTACATATGATGCAAATAGAGGGTGCAATCAGCGCAAAAATATGTATGATCAACGTGATTAATATAGCATAAAAATTATAAATAAGTAAATAAATAAATAAAGTGAAAATATGTATCACTACAAATTAATCCATAGAAAAGATGCAGAAACCAAACAGTTAATGTATCTAGGGAATGCAAGCTAAGCACAAAAAGGACCTTCACACAAATCCCAAGTAGTACAAAATATATATATATAGTGCAGCGCAAACCATGTAAAATATAGAATATAATAAGAATATAATAAGAAAATTGGTAAAGTCCAAACAATTCGTGACAAAAGGAGAAAAACTTCTGTAGAACATTCAGTAAGATGAATGATTGAATGAAGATCTTCACCACGTGAGAGAAAGCTAGAGTAGCAGGTATTGAAACTTATCCCTCCACCAGTGTAGATGGCTACTCTCACCTTAGGTTAAGACCACTGGGTTAGCAGATGGTCATTAGAGCATTAGGAAAACAGGATGTGAAGTAGGTCTCCTATTGATGGTCTCAGCATGGATACCGGAGCAAGGGGACATGGAAGAAAAAACAACAATCTAAGAGCTTCCGCTTATTCACTGCTTTAATCAAATAGGCATTTGACAGGCTACTCACATTTCTTCAGATGTAAACAGGCATGTACATATATGTAACACAGCTCACGGAGTTCACCAGGAATGACACCGAGCGACGTGTAGGCTCCAAAAGCCTACATGTCGGTCGGTGTCATTCCTGGTGAACTCCGTGAGCTGTGTTACATATATGTACATGCCTGTTTACATCTGAAGAAATGTGAGTAGCCTGTCAAATGCCTATTTGATTAAAGCAGTGATCAAGCGGAAGCTCTTAGATGGTTGTTTTTTCTTCCATGTCCCCTTGCTCCGGTATCCGCACTTTTACATATGTTAGTTCATCTATGTTACTGTGCATTATACTGTTTTCAGGATTATTAATTAGAAACAAGTTAACGTGCTGTTTTAGTTGTGATCCCATGAGATTAATATTTATTTGGTAACCGATTAACACTTGCTATATCATCTGTAATACTGTGACATCGCTACTGCATGAATGCATATTCATTAGTTACAGATTACACATGCTCTATATCATATATAATGACATAACTAGTATGTGCACCTTCACATCGCCTCCTCACCAGCTGTCAAAGGTCTCTGAAAAGTGCTCCGAACACAGATTGCTTTTCAGAGCCACAGGAGTTTAGACACAAGTCTAAACGTATGCCTAACAGGTTACCTGCCACCATCGATCAGGCATGCACTACATACAAAGTGCAGAGATCAGGAGTGCACCAACTACTTTTTGGAACTACTTTGTAAAAGTAGACAGTCAGGCCTCGTACACGCGATCGGTCAAAACCGATGAAAACGGACTGAGGTTCTGTTTCATCGGTACAAACCGATCGTGTGTAGGCCCCATCGGTCAGTTATACTTTGGTCAAAAAGAAGAGAACTTGCTTTAAAATTTAACCGCATGCTCAGAATCAAGTCGACGCATGCTTGGAAGCATTGAACTTCATTTTTTTCAGCACGTCGTCGTGTTTTACGTCACTGCGTTTTAACACAATTGTTTTTTTAGCCGATGGTGTGTAGGCACATCAGAACATCAGTCAGCTTCATCGGTTAACCGATGACAACGGTCCTTCGGACTGTTCTCATCGGATGGACTGATCGTGTGTACGCGGCCTCAGAAGCATTTAGTAAGAGACATGGTGAGTTTTTAAAGTTGTATTTTTTGTCAACATATTTTGGAAAATTAAGAAATTAAGAAATTAATTTTTATCAGTACAGCATTACTATATGGCTAGTATGGTAGTGGTCAGGGACACTGATTGGTGACAGTATGTAAATAAAAATGTTTTTTAATATTTTTGTTTTTTAATTTTACAACTTTTTATTTTATTATTTCACACACTGTTACAAGAGTAACACGTTACCACGGTGACACTGTATTACTCTGGGGAAGTGATTCGATTTTTTTTTTCACTAACTACAGGATTATTGCCTATAAGCGTGAACATCACGTTTATAAACAATCGTTTTTATAGATGGGAACCATTCATTCATTGTGTACTATTGTGAAGCTGTGAGTGGTCACTGCTATCCTATCACATGGTACAGATGCACTGTGACTCGCCCTGTCTGTACCATGTGATCACTGTGATCAATCTCAGACATCAACATTTCAAATTGAATGGCTATAAATGAAAGCCAGTCATTGTTTAAAGCTGTCATGTGATCACTGTGATTGGTCACAGTGATCACATGGTACCAGCAATGGATCAGTGCAATGATCTGTTATCCACTGTGTCTGCAGGTGACAGATGGCACTGCAGCGAGACCCCTAGGGCACACGTCAAGGAGGGCATCATATGACCTAGGGTTTGGGGCGTGTAGCTATTTTCGGCATTAAAAAACCCCAGTTCAATACTAACCTTGGGTTCTTGGTGCAGAACAAACATAATACCTCCATAGCAGTAGCAAACAATGCAAGGAATTTACAAAGAGTTGTTCACGCACAATGCTTGCATGACTCTTCTAAACTTGGAAAATAGTCCTAATCCTAATCCTAATTAACCCAGGGGCATAATCACTGCACAAGCATAGAGGGCTTAGGCTGGGTTCACACTGTAACAAGACGACAGTTGTACACTGTGGATCCAACTTTGCCCTGCGACTTGAAGACTGACATGCGTCCGACTTAAATGAACTTTGGTCCCCGACAATACCAGGCACTGTCTGGTATTAATCTCCATGCAAAATGTAAAAAAAAAAGGCATAGGTTCCCCCTCCAAGAGCATACCAGGTCCTTCGGTCTAGTATGGATTTTAAGGGGAACCCCATGCCGAAAAATGGCGTGGGGTCCCCCCAAAATCCATACCAGACCCTTATCAGAGCACACAGTCCGGCAGGTCAGGAAAGAAGGTGGGGACGAGCGAGAGCCCCCTTCCTCATGGACCATACCAGACCGCATGCCTTCAATATAGCAACATGGGGGGATGGGTGCTTTGTGGCAGGAGGGCCCTACGCCCCCACCCAAAGGCCCTTGTCCTACTCAACATGGGGACAAGATGCTTTGGGGGTGGGGGGCACAGGGCCCCCCTGCATCAAAAAAACCTACCCCCCATGTTGAGAGCAATGCGGCCTGGTATAGTTCAGGAGGAGGGGGGCGCTCGCTCGTCCTCCCCCTTTCCTGACCTGCCGGGCTGTGTGCTCAAGTAAGGGTCTGGTCCCCCCCATGCCCCCCCACATCGGGGCTGTGACATCAGTTCCAGATGAGCGATGGGCCGTGTGGATGACGGCACTTCCCTGTTACTAGGGGAACCAATAGGCAACGCGTTTACGGAGCATGCGCTCCTTTCTCACGCCTAACAGGGGCCATGTTGGATTTGTGCTTTTTTTACTCTGTCAGCAGAGCTCCTGGGTCCTAATGTCCTTTGTATTTGCTCGCTCTCAGCAGACAGGTGGCATGCATTTATTAGCAGAGTACAACAATAACCAAAAGAATCATACAATACACATATGTATGAGGGAACAGTGGACAAAAACATAGAAGGGCAACAATAAATATATAAAAAAATTATAAAAAAATGACGAGAAATAATAAAGAAAATTATATGTGTAAAAAATATATTTATGTGTAAAAAATATATACTGTATAGGAGGAAAATGGAAATAAGAATGGGAAAATTACTGGGTAAAAAGAAAATGGGAATAAATGGATTAAATGGATTACCATATATACATACAGTATATATGTATGTACATACTGTGAGTGATTAGCTCGGTAGCGGGTGTGTGTGACTCCCTGGATGGGTTCACTACACGCTAAACTATACAGAAAGGCAGTTGAGGATGGTTGAAAACAAAAGATATGGGCCCAGATTCAGAGAGAATTGGATTCTCGTAGCGTATCAGAAATACACTACGCCGCCGTTTTTTACCTGGCTCTACGTGGAATCCAGGTAGATTTTGTCCAGTAAACGACGGCGGCGTAGTGTATTTCTCCCGTCGCAATCCATCTAGACGAGTAGGGGGCGTGAAGGATTTAAAATAGGCGCGTTACCGCGGCGATCGAACTGCGCATGCTCCGTTCGCAAATTTCCCGCCGTGCATTGCGCGAAATCACGTCGTTACGTCATTCGTTGTTTGAGTAGCGTCGTTTACAGACATTTCTATTGCTGAACGAGTTACGCAAAAAAAATAAAAAATTATTTAAATTCGACGCGGGAACAACGGCCATACTTAACATGGGCTACGCACCGTTAGACCAGCAAAAAGCTGGTCTAACAGTACGTAAAAAAAAAACAGACGTAAGCGATTGCGAAGACCGCTCGTATCTTCGTGGATCGCCGTAAAAACACATTTGCATATCCCGACGCATGAAAACAACGCGAACTCCTCCCAGCGGCCGCAAAAATATTGCAGCGTAGATCCGAAGGCTTACGAAGACGTAAGCCTCTCGGATCGAAGCCCGAAGCCGCCGTATCATGGTTTGAGGATTCAAACTAGTGATACGGCGCGCAAAATTTGAAATTACTCCTGTCTAACACCAGTTAGACAGGCGTAATTGCTTTATGAATCTGGGCCATGGTTTGTTATTCCATATTTCTGGATACAAGTGCAAGTATCAAAACAGCATGAACAAAACAAAACATAAAATAAACCCTGGCCACTTGGGGCGTCTACCTTCACAACACAGGAACCTACCTATGGAGTCTGGCACAGCCTACTGCTGGGTAGACACTGCTGGTCATACAGCAGAAAAACAATAGTCTTTTTGATTTTTATCACACAGAAAAATCAACAACCACCTCACCTCTTCAGAAGTCTTTCTGACTGCTCCTTAACTCAAAAAGCCTCAGGATGCAGCAATCAGTAGTCATCCTTTGGATGTTTTATAGAGGCCTTAATTGCTTCATTCTGAACAGCTGAAGTTTTCCAACGCCCTAAACCTTTCTGGCTATTTCTGCAGCCGACACCTAATAGTAATTGGTGAACTGTCTAAACAAGGCAGAAATGTATCTTCCGTCTGTGACAACACCCAGAGATTTACCTGACTTCCTGTCACAATACATACACACATATATGTACGCGCATATACCCGTAAGGGAAAAAATACATTTTATGTGGGAAAAAATTGTACGGAAAAATTTCCACTTGTAATATCACGCACATGTGTCTATATGAACGTGTGACCGATAGGTTGTACACTTACTAACATGGGAGAGTGTGTATGCTTCTACACTTGATCGGGATGAGTCCTAACACATGATTATTGGGTGTAAACGTACATTAACCCAAAGAGCTACTTACTTTTTGATGAGGAAGACCTTAAGGGTCCAGGGTATATTATACAGACCAGAAGACCAGAAAGAAGGGGAGGAAGGGGTTGGTTTTTTTTTGGGGAGTTTTCAGGATATGGTAAGGGGGATTTGGGAGGGGGGAGGAGAGAGAGGGGGACCTACATCCGTTTTCTGTATATTCTCTCTGTTAATAAGGTGCAGACCTACGCAAGTTTCTTTTTCACTCTAATTTAGAAACTGGTGCAGGTGGCACAAATAGACCTGAATCAGGTCGATCTCCTCTGTTAATGTGGTGCATGCCAATTCAAACGGTTTCCTGTGCCTCAGAATTAATTGATAAACAAAGATGTTTTACAACCTTAAAAAAAAAAACAGTGATAAAATGAATGGAAATGAGCTATCTAGCTGTAATTGGATGAATGTGTGTCTCAAATAACACATTTACAAGGCAGTATAAGATAATATGAACCATTTTCAGACACTCCAATGATCTGTGTGCTTCTCTGAGTCTGAGGATAAATGATATAAAAAGTTTGCAGAATCACTGTTTTTTGCTGTTTACAATCATCTTTAGAGTAAAACTCCTACAGGTATATTCAAATTATGCACCATCTGCTGCTTAGCTATCTGTCATTTCTTTCTCTAGTGAACATATTTTCTCGATGTTGCCAATCATTTTCCATAATATCTAATCACCACATCTACTCGCTTAATTAAAGAAGATTCAAAAAGTGAACTTTGATGAGTTTACACCATAACTTATATGCCATGCCAAGCACAATCTCTGTACACAGCCATTTACACAGGAACAGACTCCCATTACGATGATGTAAAGTACACATAGATGACAACCATTTAACCTGTGTGACCCTGTTACAGGAAGTGAATTAAATCCGCTATCACAAGCAGCTAAAGGCCATCCGTAAATCAGAATGTGCATGCATTGCTTTACAGTGGATGTTCTGAAAAGTCAAGTGCACCCCAAACAATTTCACAGCACAGCAGCTAATGCTGATGACCCATTAGTATAGGCTGAAGAAGTATTATTAAATCTGTATTCACTTGTGATTTTATACTGGAAAATTTAAGATACTTAAACTTTATTAGATTGCATGAACAAGTTTTGGGTAGTGGTACAATCAGGGCCGGCCTTTGCGGTGTGCGGGATGTGCGGTCGCACAGGGCGCCATAGCAACATGGGCGCCTGGCGATCGACACAAATTCTCTAATATCGCCCGTGTATTAACCGACCCCCCCCCCCCCCCCCGCGCACGCGACCGAAGAGGACTTTGGGCGGCATTCCATGGTGACAGGCGCCTGGCTTTGCGGGGGTGCAAGCAGGAACCCGAGCGAGCCGTCGGCACACTCGGGACATGGCCGCAATCATCCCCCTTCCCTGTGCAGCGCCGCAGGTCTGAGTCTCGGCTGCCTGTCTCACAGTCACAGGCAGCCGAGCAGTGAAGCCGCCTCCCCCTTGTCTGTACTGTGCTGTGCTGTGTGTGTGCAGCACGCGGCAAGCACGTTAGCTGAGCCTGCTATACAGGTCTGAAGGGGGGTGGGGGGGTCGGCACTGTAGAGGGGGTTCGGTATTGTAGGAGGGGGTTCTGTGTTGTGGGAGGGTTCTGTGTTGTGGGGGGGTTCTGTATTGTAGGAGGGGGGTTCTGTATTGTAGGGGGGCGGTAAGGTGGGGGGGTTCTGTATTGTAGGAGGGGGGGGTCTGTATTGTAAGAGGGGGGATTGTGTATTGTAGGGGGGTCTGTATTGTAGGGAGGGGGGTCTGTATTGTAGGGAGGGGGGTTCGGTATTGTAGGGGGGTTCTGTATTGTAGGAGGGGGGTTCTGTATTGTAGGAGGGGGGGTTCTGTATTGTAGGGGGGGTCGGCATTGTAGGGGGAGTTCTGTATTGTAGGAGGAGGGGCTGTATTGTAGGGGGGTCTGTATTGAAGGAGGGGGGATTGTGTATTGTAGGGGGTCTATATTGTAGGGAGGGGGTTCTGTATTGTAGGGAGGGGGTTCTGTATTGTAGTGGGGTCTGTATTGTAGGGGGGGGTCTGTATTGTAGGGAGAGGGGGGTTCAGTATTGTAGGGAGAGGGGTCTGTATTGTAGGGGGGTTCAGTATTGTAGGGAGAGGGGTCTGTATTGTAGGGGGGTTATGTATTGTAGGAGGGGGGGTTATGTATTGTAGGTGGGTTTGTATTGTAGGGGGGTCTGCTCTTTAGGGGTGAATCTGTATTGTAGAGGGGGTTCTGTATTATAAGAAAGGGTCTGTGTTGTAAGGGGGGTCTGCACTGTAGGGGGGTGTCTGTGTAACATACAGGTGTCTAGAGCTGTAGGGTGCTGTGTAATGTAAAGGGGTGCTGTGTAATGTAAAGTGGCCCAGAGGTGCAGGGTGCTGTGTAATGTAAAGGGGCCCAGAGGTGCAGGGTGCTGTGTAATGTAAAGGGGTGCTGTGTAATGTAAAGGGGCCCAGAGGTGCAGGGTGCTGTGTAATGTAAAGTGGCCCAGAGGTGCAGGGTGCTGTGTAATGTAAAGGGGCCCAGAGGTGCAGGGTGCTGTGTAATGTAAAGGGGTGCTCTGTAATGTAAAGGGGCCCAGAGGTGCAGGGTGCTGTGTAATGTAAAGGGGCCCAGAGGTGCAGGGTGCTGTGAAATGTAAAAGGGTCTAGTGATGCAGGGTGCTGTGTAATGAAAAGGGGCCCAGAGGTGCAGGGTGCTGTGTAATGTAAAGGGGCCCAGAGGTGCAGGGTGCTGTGTAATGTAAAGGGGCCCAGAGGTGCAGGGTGCTGTGTAATGTAATGGGGTGCTGTGTAATGTAAAGGGGCCCAGAGGTGCAGGGTGCTGTGTAATGTAAAGTGGCCCAGAGGTGCAGGGTGCTGTGTAATGTAAAGGGGCCCAGAGGTGCAGGGTGCTGTGTAATGTAAAGTGGCACAGAGGTGCAGGGTGCTGTGTAATGTAAAGGGGCCCAGAGGTGCAGGGTGCTGTGTAATGTAAAGGGGTGCTGTGTAATGTAAAGGGGCCCAGAGGTGCAGGGTGCTGTGTAATGTAAAGGGGCCCAGAGGTGCAGGGTGCTGTGAAATGTAAAAGGGTCTAGTGATGCAGGGTGCTGTGTAATGAAAAGGGGCCCAGAGGTGCAGGGTGCTGTGTAATGTAAAGGGGCCCAGAGGTGCAGGGTGCTGTGTAATGTAAAGGGGCCCAGAGGTGCAGGGTGCTGTGTAATGTAAAGTGGCCCAGAGTTGCAGGGTACTGTGTAATGTAAAGGGGCCCAGAGGTGCAGGGTGCTGTGTAATGTAAAGGGGTGCTGTGTAATGTAAAGGGGCCCAGAGGTGCAGGGTGCTGTGTAATGTAAAGGGGCCCAGAGGTGCAGGGTGCTGTGAAATGTAAAAGGGTCTAGTGATGCAGGGTGCTGTGTAATGAAAAGGGGCCCAGAGGTGCAGGGTGCTGTGTAATGTAAAGGGGCCCAGAGGTGCAGGGTGCTGTGTAATGTAAAGGGGCCCAGAGGTGCAGGGTGCTGTGTAATGTAATGGGGTGCTGTGTAATGTAAAGAGGCCCAGAGGTGCAGGGTGCTGTGTAATGTAAAGGGGCCCAGAGGTGCAGGGTGCTGTGTAATGTAAAGTGGCCCAGAGGTGCAGGGTGCTGTGTAATGTAAAGGGGCCCAGAGGTGCAGGGTGCTGTGAAATGTAAAAGGGTCTAGTGATGCAGGGTGCTGTGTAATGAAAATGGGCCCGGGGGGCGTGTCCAAGATGGCCACCGGAGCAGATGTGCAGTGAAGGAGCTCCCGCTTGTTCTCCGGCCACTAACCCTCTTTCCCTGCAGAGAAACGATCCTGCTCCGCCTGTGGCGGTGAGGTGTTCGGCGGAGAGCGGTATGACCAAGGGGAGAGGCTCCCTGTCCTCCCGAAAGACCCCGAAGGCTATCTCTGCTACTGCTGCACCGGGCTCCCGCTCGGCAACCAACATGGCGTCGCAGACCGAGGACGCTGACCATGGGGATCTGGGCAAGGAACAATCCAACTTTGAGGCCTTGATGCAGGCTATCAGCGACTGCCAGACGGCTCTCACCGGCAAGATTGAACATGTCCAGATGGACATTGGTCTCATCCGCAGGGACATGGATTCCTTCCGTTCCCGCCTGACTGAAACGGAGCGCCGTGTGGGGGATGCTGAAGACACGGTCCGGGACCATGCGGCCTCGCTACGTACATTACACACCAGGGTTAAGGCCCTGGAGTCCCGCGCGGAGGACGCCGAAAACAGAAACAGGCGCAATAACCTTCGCATAGTCGGTCTGCCTGAGGGAGCGGAGGGGGCTGATCCCACGACCTTTACAGAGCGCCTGCTACGCACTCTTCTCCCCTCTGCAGCCTTCTCACAGTTCTTTGTGGTGGAGAGGGCCCATAGGATGCCAGCTGCCCGAGGTCCCTCGGGAGCCCCTCCACGCACTTTCATCCTAAAATTGTTGAACTTCAGGGACCGGGACCTAGTACTGTGGGAGACCCGGAAACTTGACCAACTGCGCTATGAAGGGGCAAAACTGATTGTGTTTCCTGACTACTCGATGGACACCCAGAGGCAGCGCCGATCATTTGATCAAGTGAAGCTGAACCTCCGGAACCGCAAGATCAAATACAGCATGCTGTTCCCGGCTCGCCTGCGCGTCCAAGATGGAGAGTCAGTCCGTTTTTTTACTTCCCCTGAGGATGCATCGCGCTGGCTGGAAACTTTGCCCAGGCACTGACTGTCCCTCTGCCTATGTTGGTATGTTTACTGTTTATTCCCCTCTTTTGCTGACGATGGGCTTATTTTCTTGATCTATACGACTGTCAGACTCCCCTGGCCTGCTCTTGCTGTTTTACCCCCTCCTGACTCTTCCCCCGGGTTGGCATATAGGGGCTAGGCATTAACTCATGTCCTGATGGGAGGGTCTCGCAGGTATGATCTTGTGGGACCTTCTGACTCCTTGAACTGTGTGCAGCCAGGCGAGGGGAGCAGCCCCCCTCTTCATTTTGTTCCCTGTTCTGCCGGGCCGAGGTCCCGATTGACAACAACTTTAAGCTACTGTGCCCCCGGAGCTGGATGCACCTCCGGGAGATTGAATCTTTGTTCTCCTCTGCAGGGAGCGTCTATCCTCATTCTACAATGGAGAACGTTTTGCATGTACTGTGACACTCGGGTGTCCTTTTGTTCATATCCCCCGTTGGCGATAGCCATGGTTATTTTCGGGAAGGAAGCACACCAAAGTTTGGGGGGTGGTGCAGGGTGGGGGGATGGGATAATTTGTTGGAGTATCAGTTTTTACTCCCTATTGATTATATACTGCAGCTATACTGATGTCACACTGAATCTTTGTGGTTCTTCGGTTAGACATGTACGTACATATGCATTGCTATCACTACATGCTGTACCGAGACCCCCTGAGGGGGAGCTCTCATGGGTCCCTATCATATTGTTACTATCTGTTAAACAAATGTGTTCTGTGGGGGCTGGGATACATCCTTGCCCTGCTATACTTTGTGCACTGGCCCTATGGCTCCGTTAACTATTCTCTCTTGGAATGTTAGAGGCCTAAATTCCAAGATTAAAAGGTCCCTGGTTTTCAACTACTTGAAGAAATATAGTCCCCGTATTTGTATACTTCAGGAGACTCATCTATTGGGGGGCAGGACGCTGGCTCTCCGGAAGCCATGGGTTGGGGCATGCTATCATTCCACCTACTCTACCTATTCTAGGGGGGTCAGTGTCTTGGTCCACAAATCACTTGAGTTTACCCTCCTAGATCTCCATCTTGATCCGGAGGGGAGGTATGTGGCGGTTCATGCAATGTGTGATGGCCTTGAACTCTTGGTTGTAGGGATCTATGTACCTCCCACGGCTACGGTGGCAGTGCTCGGGAAGCTCACTCCGATCCTAGCGTTGTACCCGTCAGCCGGGGTGGTACTTGCTGGAGATTTTAATATGACCCCCAACCCGCTCATGGACAGGCTCGGTGCGGGGACGGCCGGGGATTCCCCTCTCTCCCACTGGGCAGGAAACTATGGGTTCACGGATGTATGGAGGATGAGGCACCCAGACAGGAGGCAATTTACCTGCCACTCGGTCACGCATGCCTCCTTCTCCAGGATTGACTTGATATACGCCACTGACTCCCTGCTCTCACGAGTTCAGGAGTTGGAGATTCTGTCGCGTGGAATATCGGATCATGCTCCACTCCTCCTTACCTTGGGGACTGATACTCCGGCGGGGTCCACGCTCTGGCGGCTCTCTGGTTTTTGGGTCGCGGATGAGCGGGTGATCCCCCTGATGGAGGGGGAATTGGGAGAGTACTGGTCGCATTATGAGGGCACTGCTTCACCCCCGGTGATTTGGGACGCCTTTAAGGCCTATGCTAGGGGACAATACAAAACTGCGATTGGGAGGGTCAGGAAGGATTCCACGCTTGCACTTGTAGATGCGGAGGAGAGGGCTGCCAGGCTGGAGGAGAGCTATGTGACAGATCAGAATGCCCTGACTTATGACACGCTGAGATCCCTTCACAGAGAGATATCCCTATTGCGAGTTGCGTCCACTAGGAAACAACTGCTCTCCCAGTCACAGAGGATCTTTGAGCAGGGAGAAAAGACGGGTCGGTTGCTGGCCTGGCTGGCCCGGGAACGCTCTTCTGTGTCGCATATCGCTCAGATTAGAGATGACAGGGGGGAGTGCCACTGTGACCCTTTGGGTATCAACGCGCAATTTGCACAGTACTATGAGCGCCTTTATACCTCTAGGCCGGCCTTCACCTCGGACAGCTTGGGACATTTCCTAGATCAGGTTGACCTCCCGCAGCTATCTGCCAATGCCCGTACTATGCTAGATGCCCCTATCACTCTCAAGGAGGTACAGGTAGCGATGGCCGCGCTCCAATCGGCTAAGACCCCGGGTCCTGATGGCCTCCCGGCCGAATTTTATAAGGCAAATGCAGAACTCCTTGCCCCTAAGTTCCATAGAATGCTTCTATCCATGCTGGGGGAAGGCTGTCTACCTCCTTCTATGGCGGAGGCGATAATAGTAGTCATCCCTAAGCCCAATAAAGATCCCACGTCCTGTGCTTCGTACCGTCCTATTTCACTCTTAAATGTGGATGCCAAGCTTACTACTAAAATTCTCTCAAATAGATTAAACTTGATAATTCTATCCCTAATCCATGGCGACCAGACTGGCTTCATGCCTGGCAAGGGCACGGATATCAACCTCCTTCGCCTCTTTACTAACATATCCTGGGTGCGAGGAGGGGATTCTCCGGGTGTAGTGGCCTCATTCGACGCCGAGAAGGCCTTCGACTCGGTAGAGTGGGACTTCTTGTGGCAGGTTCTCGAGCGCTTTAATTTTGGCCCTAAATTTGTCTCGTGGATCAAGCTACTCTATAGAAACCCCACTGCTAGAGTCCGCACGAACGGCTTACTTTCCCCCCCCTTTGCCTTAAGTAGGGGCACCTGGCAGGGGTGTCCGCTATCCCCGGGGCTGTTCGCCCTGGCGATGGAGCCCCTGGCTGTTCTCCCTCGGTCGTCTTCGGCGGTGGGCGGGATCCAGGTGGGTCCGGTACTTGAGAAACTCTCCTTGTATGCGGACGATGCACTGCTCTACCTCCCAGATGCATCTGTTTCCCTGGCGGCGGCTTTAGAGATTATTGATCAGTTTGGCTCCTTCTCCGGAATTCGAATCAATTGGGCTAAATCAACTTTATTCTCTCTATCCCAGACCGTGCCCCCCCTGGGCCCGCGGACCCCGCTGACTCTGGTCCCTAGGTTCAGGTATCTTGGGATCGAGGTCCAGAGGGACTCATCCCAGTACCTGACCGATAATGTGTATCCGATCTACCAGCAACTGACTGCCAAATTTCAGGCCTGGAGATCTCTCCCCTTGTCACCTGTCGGGAGGATCAACCTCCTTAAGATGACGTTCCTCCCTAAATTCCTTTATGTATTCCGCAATACCCCGGTTCCCATCCCTAATTCCTTCTTTCGGAAATTGGACCAGGCAGTGACCACGTTTGTGTGGGGCGGGCGGGCCCCTAGGGTCGCCCGCTCCACTCTACAGCTTCCCCTGTCATTAGGGGGCCTGGCGCTCCCCTGCTTCATATTATACTACTGGGCGGCAGTGGCTGTGACAGTGCGCTGGTGGTTCTCCCAGCCCCGGTCCAACCCTGCGGTCAGCCTAGAGGCTGCTGTGTTGGGCTCTTACTCGGCGCTGAGCGAGTTAGTGTTTAGGGGACCTAAAGCACATCCCGAGATGACGACTCCCATGCGTACAACTACTAGAGTTTGGAATCAGATTACGACCAAACTTGGTGGGCCAGGTACCATTTCCCCGCACACACCGCTGTGGGTAACCCCCGACTGCCCCATCTGCAGACCGTTCCAGACCCGACACTGTGGGTGCGCTGTGGTATCAAAACATTGCATCAGGTTGTGTCCGGGGGTCAGATCCTACCATACGACACGTTGAAGGACATCTTTCAATTGCCCCCTAGGATGTTCTTTCGCTATCTACAACTAAGACACGCAGTGCAGGCTCAGTTCCCTGGGGGGATTGAACTGCGGTCACATAGCGTGGAGATGGTTTTGTTCTCCAGGGAGTAGACCACATTCTCTCCTCTCTATATCTTAGACTGACTTGTGGGGAGACGGACGGTGGGTCTAGGCTATACGATAAGTGGAGGGAAGACTTGCCAGCCCTGGCTGCTGACGACTGGGAGGAAGGACTTCAACAGTATATTCCCCTTATGATCTCAGCAAGGGACAGATATATCCAACTTAAATTTCTCCATAGGGCATATTATACACCGGTGAGACTCTCACGAATTTACCCATCCCAATCTGATAGGTGCCCTAAGTGTACTACAGATCTGGGCACATTTCTGCATGTTGTATGGGCCTGTCCTGCCATTCAGAAATTTTGGTCTGAGGTGCTGGGGGTGATCAATGCAGTGGGCAATCTACATCTTGACCTGAACCCAATTGTGTTGCTCCTCGGTATATGTGATAATATCATACCCAACACGCACAAACGGCTGTTTGTATTCTACACCTCCTTTTATGCTAGAAAGGCAATTCTGCTGAAGTGGAAGCAGCCGGATCCCCCTACGGTCTCCCAGTGGAGAGCTCTCGTAGACGCTACTTTGCCTCTGTATAAACTCACATACATGAATCGTAAGTGCCCACAGAAGTTTGAAAAGATATGGGGCGCCTGGGCCAAGGAGTGATCCCAATCCCCCCTTCTTCCTCTCTCATCCCTGTTCTGCCCTCCACATCCTCCTGTTCCCCCCCTCCTTTTGCTCCGCTTACCCACCTTCCCCCACTCACTCACTCTTTCTTTCTCTCCCCTCAGCCCTCCCTTTTGGGCCTTCTGCCTTTGCTCCCGGTCCTGTTTTTTTTTTTTTTTTCTTTTTTCTTTTTTTTTTCGGTAACTGTGTAGGTGCTGTTAAGAATGTACATGTGTTGATCAGTTCCTCAACCACTATAATGTTTCTGATTCCATTTCTGTGTGATGTAGTTTGCTATGTATAGCTGCAACGTGTTAATTTCGATGTTTGTTGTATGTCTTTATGTTTCTCCTTTTGGAGACAAATAAAAACTTTTCTGTTAAAAAAAAAAGAAAATGGGCCCAGAGGTGCAGGGTGCTGTGTAATGTAAAGGGGCCCGGAGGTGCAGGGTGCTGTGTAATGTAAAGGGGCCCAGAGGTGCAGGGTGCTGTGTAATGTAATGGGGTGCTGTGTAATGTAAAGGGGCCCAGGGGTGCAGGGTGCTGTGTAATGTAAAGGGGCCCAGAGGTGCAGGGTGCTGTGAAATGTAAAATGGTCTAGTGATGCAGGGTGCTGTGTAATGAAAAGGGGCCCAGAGGTGCAGGGTGCTGTGTAATGTAAAGGGGCCCAGAGGTGCAGGGTGCTGTGTAATGTAAAGGGGCCCAGAGGTGCAGGGTGCTGTGTAATGTAAAGTGGCCCAGAGGTGCATAATGGTGAGCAGTGTTGAAGGGTGCTGTGTAATGTAAAGGGGCCCAGAGGTGCAGGGTGCTGTGTAATGTAAAGGGGTGCTGTGTAATGAAAAGGGGCCCAGAGGTGCAGGGTGCTGTGTAATGTAAAGGGGCCCAGAGGTGCAGGGTGCTGTGTAATGTAAAGGGGCCCAGAGGTGCAGGGTTCTGTGTAATGTAATGGGGTGCTCTGTAATGTAAAGGGGCCCAGAGGTGCAGGGTGCTGTGTAATGTAAAGGGGCCCAGAGGTGCAGGGTGCTGTGTAATGTAAAGGGGCCAGAGGTGCAGGGTGCTGTGTAATATAAAGTGGCCCAGAGGTGCAGGGTGCTGTGTAATGTAAAGGGGTGCTGTGTAATGTAAAGGGGCCTAGAGGTGCAGGGTGCTGTGTAATGTAAAGGGGTGTTGTGTAATGTAAAGGGGCCCAGAGTTGCAGGGTGCTGTGTAATGTAAAGGGGCCCAGAGGTGCAGGGTGCTGTGAAATGTAAAAGGGTCTAGTGATGCAGGGTGCTGTGTAATGAAAAGGGCCCAGAGGTGCAGGGTGCTGTGTAATGTAAAGGGGCCCAGAGGTGCAGGGTGCTGTGTAATGTAAAGGGGCCCAGAGGTGCAGGGTGCTGTGTAATGTAATGGGGTGCTGTGTAATGTAAAGGGGCCCAGGGGTGCAGGGTGCTGTGTAATGTAAAGGGGTCCAGAGGTGCAGGGTGCTGTGTAATGTAAAGGGGTCCAGGGGTGCAGGGGGCTGTGTAATGTAAAGGGGTCCCGAGGTGCAGTTGTGGAGGTACACAGTAGTGACAGAGATATTGAAGAATGCAGGGGGCACAGTGGGGTGTTTTTACATTTTACTGTGGGGGGGCAGATATAGGATCCGTTGCCGGGTGCCAAATGCTCTAGGTACGCCTGGCAGGCCACAGGTGGATTCTGCCGGAAAGTCGGCGTGGGCGGCTGTCCTTGCCTTGCTATGAGGAGCTCATATGCCACGCGCACTGAGAAGACAAAGGAGGGCAAGAATCTACAGACGCAGGCAGCAGATGTAAAAACTTTTTTCTGTAAGTAATTTTTTTTTTTATAAGTGCAGTGTACTGCTTAATGTCCGTTTTTGTATTTTTTAAATAGGGTGTTTCTTAAAGGAACAGTAAATACAAAAGTTAAAAAATACTTTATTGTAATTATGTTTGATATTTGATTGTAAATTTACAGGTAGTGGTATTATAGCGTGTGATTTGCAGTATAGGTGGCGTTATTATAGCGTGTGATTTGCAGTATAGGTGGCGTTATTATAGCGTGTGATTTGCAGTATAGGTGGCGTTATTATAGCGTGTGATTTGCAGTATAGGTGGCGTTATTATAGCGTGTGATTTGCAGTATAGGTGGCGTTATTATAGCGTGTGATTTGCAGTATAGGTGGTGTTATTATAGCGTGTGATTTGCAATATAGGTGGTGTTATTATAGCGTGTGATTTGCAGTATAGGTGGTGTTATTATAGCGTGTGATTTGCAGTATAGGTGGTGTTATTATAGCGTGTGATTTGCAGTATAGGTGGTGTTATTATAGCGTGTGATTTGCAGTATAGGTGGCGTTATTATAGCGTGTGATTTGCAGTATAGGTGGCGTTATTATAGCGTGTGATTTGCAGTATAGGTGGTGTTATTATAGCGTGTGATTTGCAGTATAGGTGGCGTTATTATAGCGTGTGATTTGCAGTATAGGTGGTGTTATTATAGCGTGTGATTTGCAGTATAGGTGGTGTTATTATAGCGTGTGATTTGCAGTATAGGTGGCGTTATTATAGCGTGTGATTTGCAGTATAGGTGGCGTTATTATAGCGTGTGATTTGCAGTATAGGTGGTGTTATTATAGCGTGTGATTTGCAGTATAGGTGGTGTTATTATAGCGTGTGATTTGCAGTATAGGTGGCGTTATTATAGCGTGTGATTTGCAGTATAGGTGGCGTTATTATAGCGTGTGATTTGCAGTATAGGTGGTGTTATTATAGCGTGTGATTTGCAGTATAGGTGGCGTTATTATAGCGTGTGATTTGCAGTATAGGTGGTGTTATTATAGCGTGTGATTTGCAGTATAGGTGGCGTTATTATAGCGTGTGATTTGCAGTATAGGTGGTGTTATTATAGCGTGTGATTTGCAGTATAGGTGGTGTTATTATAGCGTATGAATGTATTTTTATCATAGCTTGTAATCAGTTTTTTGGAAACTTAACAGAATGTAAGGCTTTAAATGGAGCCGGTATTGGAGAAATGGGTGTGGACACTGAAATGGTGTGGTTACTGAGGGGCGTGGCCACTAGGGGGCGCTGTAAAGCTTTCTCGCACAGGGCGCCTAAAGGCCTAAGGCCGGCCCTGGGTACAATCACCACAACTTGTCTTCTTAAACCTGAACACACACTGAACACTGGACACAATTCAAACAACAGATGCTTTTATGGTGACAGCCATTCTGTATATAGTCCCGGAATAGTCAAAAACATCTTTCCCCCGCTGGCCAACCCACTAAAATTGTATAATCAGGTAATACTCAAATTACCCTCAAATCTTTGTCCCCCTTTTATAGCATACCCCAGTATTTTTTATTTATTTTTTCAATTCTCTTGTTTTGGTAATATGAACTAGCGTTATTTATAAATGTGTTTATTAAAAGAGATTTTTCAACTTTACAAACAAATAAATACATAAATACACATTACACAAACATACATAGTCTCAATATATACTCCTATTGTACGATCAAGCTAATGTCTATATTAACAATAAGTTATATTTTCATTTCCCCTTATCTTAGATATTTCCTTCCCGATCCTATACCTTCCATCTTCCCTCTCCAGCCTAACCGGCCTGGCAAGGCATAATAATACACCTAAAGAGTGCGAAGGGGGAGAAGAAAAAAAAGGGGGGGAAGAAAAGAGGGTGTGTATTTCTTAGCAGGGATTTCCCTCCCAGCCCAATGTAAAAAAAAAAAAAGGAATTCTCCATCTAAGTGTCCCCCCCCTTTTTTTCCCCCTTCTTATCCATGGGTATTTTTAGGCTTGGGTGGGAGCCTTCCTAGAGGTATTACACACTATTTTAAAAATGGGAGGGAGAGGAGGAGGGGGGAGAAGGTATATATGGGTGGTCTCCTCTCCATCTCTTCCTCCTTCGTCCCAAATTGTTTTATTTTATTTTATTTATTTATTTTTCTCCTAGAATTCACTTTAATGGAAATATATAGGGGGCAATATGATTCTCTTCTTATGTTGTACACTTATATACATATTCTTACATTTTTAAGAGTGATGTTTTTTTTTTTGTTTTTTTGTATTAAGGCACTTAGAGAATGTCTTTCACTTATATAGGGCATGGGGAGGGATAAATACACTTAAACCCCCCCCCTTTTTTTTGTATTAAGGCACTTAGATTAAATACACACATATCCCCCCCCCTTTTTTATTTTATATATTATTTTATTTTATTATTATTTATATATTATATTAATTTTAATTAATCGATTAATCTTTAATTTTTTTGATCGATCAAAATCTTTTTGATCGACTAAAATTCTTTTGATTGGTACTCATCTCTCCGCCGGCTTCTGGGCCTTCAGGGAGTTCCGTCGGAGATCCGGTGATGTCACGGACACCGGCGGAGCTTGCCGTGTCCATCTGAAGGGCTCCTTTGCTGTGCCTTCATATTTGCATGCCGGCGGGACCCAACTATCTGCCACATGCAAGGACTGTTAAACTTCCCTCTATCACTTCCCTCTATCAACCTGGGATTGTACAACCACCCACTGGGAGTTGTGATAGTTCCCTACACGGGATATCTACATGCCGACGGACTGATGTTAACCTCTCCTCATCTGGATTCAGCAGTGGTATCGTTGTACACATTTTTATACCAGTATCATACTTAGCTACATGTTTTTATGACTGTTTTTGGTACCGTTTGGTATTACTCGCACCATTTTTACAGTTTATGTAGCTACATCGATTTTATCTCCAGTGCAATATTTATTTTGTTACCTACTTGAAGACTATAAAAGTTTTAATGCTATTCCCATTGAGCGCTGCCTTTGTGTGTTTTTTGTATCCTGCCATCCATTTTTCCAGTGGTTGGGAGCTGCACTGGGAATCAGCCTGCAAGGAGATCAGCTAAAAGTAGTTGGATCTGTATGTGCGTTATAATTAATCGAAATTAGTTGATTAATCGATTTAAAAAAAAACGATTAATCGAACACAAAAATTTTGATCAGTAACAGCCCTAATATATATAGATACACACACAAACACATTCTAGTATTATGAACTAGCTTTATATGCAGTTGATGCTGTTTACCGATACGTTTTTGGGTGCATTTTGCTTTTTTGAACACACCTTTTTTATGCGGTTTGTGGTATGCCCTGGGCCGATGATGTTACAAGAGGGTGGGGTCGCCTGGTTACGTTAATGGATGGGCCCATTCCTTAGTTATCTAAGAACTGTCAGAAGGTGGAGTTGTCAGGAGGCAGGAACGAACCTTTTTTTTTTGGGTAGGTGGCATTCATTATGATTGACACTTGATTTACTTCGGGGGACATTGTATTTGTTTTTTAACCACTTGCCTACTGTGCACCTACACCCCCTTCCTGCCCAGACAAAATTTTAGCTTCCAGCACTGCGTCGCTTTAACTGACAATTGCGCGGTCGTGCGATGTGGTTCCCAAACAAAATTGGCGTCCCTTTTTCCTCACAAATAGAGCTTTCTATTGGTGCTATTTGATCGCCCATGCGGTTTTTATTTTTTGCGCTATAAACAAAAAAAGAGCGACAATTTTGAAAAAAGACACAACATTTTTTGCTTTTTGCTATAATAAATATCCCATTAAAAAAAAAAAAAAAAATAATTGATCTCAGTTTAGGCCGATACGTATTCTTCTACATATTTTTGGTAGAAAAATATTAAAAATAAAATCGCAATAACCGTATAGTGACTGGTTTGCGCAAAAGTTATATTGCCTACAAAATAGGGGACATAATTATGATTTTTTTTTTTTACTAGGAATGGCGACGATCTGCGGGTTTTTTCGGGATTGCGACATTATAGCCGACACATCGGACACGTTTGACACATTTTTGGGACCATTCACATTTATACAGTGAACAATGCTATAAATATGCATTGATTACTGTATAAATGTAACTGGCAGGGAAGGGGTTAACCACTAGGGGGCGGGGAAGGGGTTAAATGTGTATCCTAGGTGTGTTCTTACTGTAGGGGGAGGAGGGGTGACTGGGGGAGGTTACCGATTGTGTCCCTATGTACAAGGGACACAATCGATCTCCTCTCTCCCTGACAGGGACGTGCAGCTCAGAGCTGCACGTCCCAGCTCAGTTACATGGAAATCGCGGGTGCCCGGCAGCCATCGCGGCCACCGGGCACGCGCACGGTGTTGTTAGTAACCCGATGGGTGCGCGCGCGCGGCGCCTGCGGCGCGCGCGCGCCACCTAGTGGCCTGAATTGACATCACGTCATATGACGTGATGTCAGGATAATTGAGTATCCCGCCCGCCGTCATTTCACGGTGGGCGGGTATTAAGTGGTTAATAAATGAAATTATCAAAAACTGTCTATGTTGTTATAAATTTTTTACACTTTTTTGATGAATGAGTAGGGGTAAAATGTACCCCATACTCGTTCCCATAGGGGTGGGGACCGGGATTTGGGAGATCCTTTTAGATTCTGATAAGCCCCTTGTCCGCAGACACCACACAACTATCGGCTAGGACATGTGGTCTGGTATGGAGGGCGTTCGCTCCCCCCCTTCTTTCCTAACCTGCCAGGGTCTGATATGGATTTTTGGGGGGACCCCAAACCATTTTTTTTACATTTTGACATGGTATGGATTAGGAGGGCCTCACGCCATTTTCTCTTACTTTTTCTTTGCCTGCAATATTTTTTTTACATTCAGCTGCCAAAAGTCACTGCCCCTGCCTATGACTGGTTTATACAATAAGGAGCACTGGAAAGGGCGCATATACATACAAAAACGTAGAATATCCAGGCTCAAACTTACCGACCAATCAGCAACCAACCAAATTCACCAGTCTAACAGTGTGCGTTAAAAACAGAGATTTAGTTGCACTCATTTGCAAATGCATGTGTAAGCTGCAGGCCCCGTCACGGCTCTCTGTGTACTGCAGTCCTAACTATGACATTACATTTTAAGTCTCCTCAGTGGGAGCACATGACTGCTGATGGATAGATAAAGGACAGGTGACTGGAGGTAGCCCAGCCCTCATTAAAGGGGTAAGAGCACACCAAACACCCAGCACATGGAAGCAAATGTGCCAGTGTGCTGCCTGACCACAATGACATAAATACAACAAACAAAAGTCACTGCTTTATTGTTGCTTTATTGGATATTCACAGTTTGTGAAGGAGAAACTAAAAACACATGTAAAAACACATCAAAAATGCAATACTTATTTTTTATGCACAAATCCATTGAAGTCTTTTACACACAAAACACAATCCCTGACCCTTTCCAAAAAATGTAGCAGCTGAAAAAACGCATAGATGTGAAGGTGTCCTATAGGAAACCCTGTTAAATGAACTGTAGAGCATTTCTGCAAAATGCACTAAAAAACGCATAGGTTTGAACCTAGCCTTTAGGACCTAACAAAGCGTTGTTCACACACAATGCTTGCATAACACTTCTAAACAATGCTGGTTGGAATATCAACACAGCACCGTGTTTTCCTCTCAAACAGGAAGTTATAAGCACATTACATTTTTAACAGGTCAACACATGTTAATCTGTACTTATTAAGCACATTTCCCCATTTTCTCCTCTATCAAAATAATATTTTTTTCTCTTATATGCACTTTAAAGATGCCTAATGATGCTACCCGCTTTTGCATCTAGATTGCCTACTATTCAGCTTTTTTTCGGGAAGTTTGTCCCATCGGTACCTTTCAGCTTCCACATACAGAGAGCCTGCCATAGCCTGGATTGTCCCTAGTCCAAATTTTGTCTTACAGATAGACTATAGCCAGCCTGAGCTTTATTTATGTAATATGGGTTCATTTGGTTTCTCCTTAGTCCAGTGATATTGTTGCTGCCTGCTTCTGGGGAGTGTCCTCCAGTAGACGGTGTGGGAAGATATAATGTTTTAGGTTATAAATATTTATTCTGACCTGGCCTGTGGGCAAAGGAAGAGGATACATATTTTAGAAGAGCCTTTTGCCAGATGCCTCGTACACACGGCGTCATTTGACGCTGTACTCACACAATCTTTTTCCCACAAACAGAGCTTTCTTTTGGTGGTATTTGATCACATCCGTGGTTTTTATTTTTTGTGCTATAAACAAAAAAGGAACGACAATTTTGAAAAAATTAAAAACAATGGCCCAGATTCACGTACATCGGCGCATTATCGGTCCGGCGTAGCGCACCACTTTTCCGTTAGACTTGCGCAATCTAGCCGCGTAATCCCGCGATTCACGTAGCTTTTGCGCAAGAAATTGCGCAAGCGTAAGGTTTTTTCCTGAGGCGTAAGGAGGAGTAATACAAATTGGGAGGGACGTGGGCGTGTTACATTGAAATGAGCCGTGACCCCATGCAAATGAAGGGCCGGCCGACTCGCGCATGCGCGCGTGAAGGAAACCATGTCAGCTCCGTTGTGCGCATGCTCACAACTCGGGAGCGGCGCAATCAGTGAAATTGGAAATGGACTAGGGCAACGTTGTGAACTACGCAGACAGCATAAATAGACACACACAAACGCACTTCCATTGCAAAAGTACATCCCTTTGTGTCCCTTCCCATTGAATCAAGTGCTTTTGTTCTGTTGTTCGTTAGAGTGTGTTTTGTAGTTGTCAGATTAGTGTTCTGTGTGATCTAGTGCTTGTTGGTAGATTTCTGAAAGTGAGTTTTGATAAGTGTTTGAGACTGTTTGTTTGATTGATATATTTCTGAGCGTTTGTTTTCTTGCTTTATTTTTTCATCTGATTTTTTGGTGTCTGTTTCTTGCTGAGTGCTAGTGTGATTTTTGGGTGTTCGTTTTCTCTTTGTGTGTGTTCTTGCCTGATTGGTTGTGCTTGTATTTGTGACAGATTTTTGGTGACTGCTAGTGAGTTTGTTTGGAAGTATGACTGAGAGAAAACGAAAGCTGAATTTTACAGTGGGGGAAAAAAGAATTCTTGCCCGGGCCATTACCGACTATGGGCGTTTTCTCCACGGCCCGCAGAGTGCCACCACCACCCTGGCCAGGAGGAGGGAGATATTGGATATGATCACGGAGCAGGTCAATTCATCGGGGGAGGGGGAGACACGGACCCGCTCTGGGATTGACAAGAAAATAAATGACCTCCGGCGTCAGGTGAAAAAAAAAACTGGCCGCAATAAATGCCCATGCCAGGGGCACAGGAGGGGGCCCACCATGCCGGATTAGATTTACAGCGACGGAGCGTGTGGTGGCCCTGACCTTTCACCGTCATGAAGTGGAGGGCCTGCCAGGCTTTGACACAAGTCCGGTCCCCGTGGTGCCAGGTAAGGTTTTTATTTCTCTCAGGTGTGTAGCATGTGTGGGGGAGGGGGTGAAAGGGAATATGTGGCAAGTGTGTGGATCCTCCAACCTGTGAATGTTTTGTGTCATCCACAGCTGTGCAGGAGGGTGCAGGGCCATCTGGCCTGACCGCTCCAACCCCAGGACAGCAGCCTAATGAGGCCCCCCCAACAAGGCCAGAGTCCGCGGAGGAGGAACAAGAGGAGGAGGATGATCATGCGGAGGACGATCATGAGGAGGAGGAGAATCATGAGGAGGAGGAGTCCATGGCAGGCACTGTACGTTTGGTTTCTGCGGACTCTTCCCCTCTGGCTGCAAGAAGCCTGCCCTCCCTAAGGGGGACCCCCCCCCCCTCCTCCCCCAACATGGCTCCCCTCACAAGAGCCTCCCCTTCTCCCCGGCTACAACCATCAGCTGGAGCCAGGAGGTCATCCCAGAGCACCAGGGGGGCGCCCAATCTCCTGCCCGCCTGTCTGAGAAGGAACCAGGCCATCCAGACCCGCCTTCTGAGACAGCTCTGCCAGACTATGGGGCGGGTGGATCAGAGCCTGTCCTCCATCAACGATAGCCTGGGTAACCTGGACTCCCACTCCCGGGCTTTCACAACCTGCCTAAATGAACTGCAAACTACAGCAGCAGGCGTTGGGCAGGATGTGAGGGCCCTTACCCAGGCTATCCAGGCCAACACGGCAACACTTGGTGCTTCCCTGGACAGAATTGCCGTGGCCTTGGAGGGCAGGTCGCCAGGTGGGCAGATCTCAGGGGCTGCTCCTCCTTCCCCGGCTTTTCCCCTCCCCCATGACTCTTCCCTGAGGGGCCGGGGCCGTGGCCGGGGGCGCCCCAGGCGTGGCTCACGCAGAGGGCATTAATTTTTTTCCCCGCTTTTTTGGTTTGAAAGCATTTTTTTTTTCTTCTATGCATTTTTTTTTTTGGATGCATTTTTTTTTTTTTTTTTGCTGACATTTTTGGCATATTTTGGGTTGTGAATGCTGTTTGAATGTGGGGGTGACATTCCTGCTGGAAAAGGGGTGTCATCCTCAATTTTGGTGGAGAAGGGTTCCCCAGGACCAGGGAGAAGTGATCCCCAGGTCCGTGTGAATGGTGTATGAATGTACAGTGACATAATTGGAGCCTTGACGTGGCGTTACTGCTCACCAGTCTTGCATGGTGGACTGTTGCCAATCCAATTTGATGAGGATGTGGGGTGTGTGTGCTAGGGACCATAGTGGTGTGCATGCATGCATTCTCATTGTGCCATGATTCATGTGTGTGTTTAACGTGCAAAGATGCCCAATATGAGCTGTCTCCTGACTGCTCTTCCCTCAGAAGACGGGGTATCCTCGGTTAGGGGTTGATTGTCTGGTTGGGGGGTCAGGTCATCACGTTCCTCTATCTGCAGGCCCTTCCTCACTGCGAGATTGTGCAGCATGCAACATGCAACGATGATATGGCACACGAAGTTTGGGGAATACAACAGTGTACCCCCAGACTTATTAAGGCATCGGAAACGTGACTTCAGGAGGCCAAATGTGCGCTCCACCACTGCACGGGTTTTGATGTGTGCTTCATTGTATCGTTCCTCTCCTGGGGTTTGGGGGTTCCGGATAGGAGTCATGAGATGGGGTCCCAGGGCATATGCAGAGTCACCTGTAAAGGAAAAGACAGGAGAATGTTAGTCATGCATGTGCCACTTCTGTTGTGCATCACGGGAGGGGATAGTCATGCCTGACTCCCATGTCACTCACCAACCAGCCAGGTGTTCCCATACACGTTCTGTTCGAATTCCGTTCGGATGTGGCATTGATTGTAGATGAAGCTGTCATGGGTGGATCCGGGGTGTTTGGCACGAACGTGCCATATGAGGCCTTGGGCATCAACTATCACCTGTACGTTGATGGAATGCCAATGCTTCCGATTGCGGTACATGTGCTCGGTCTCATGGGGGGGCTGGAGTGCCACATGTGTGCAATCTATGGCCCCGATGGTGCGTGGGAATTTGGCAATTCGGTAGAAATCTGCCATTGCCTTGATTCACAGCTCCTCAGTGGTGGGTTTGATGATTTGGTTGGCCAAGCGTGTGAGGATTGCAGGGACAACCTGGTGCACACATCTGCTCATGGAGGATTGTGACATCCCAGCCACCACTCCACTTGTACGCTGAAAAGAGCCACTGGCAAGGAAATGGAGTGTTGCCAGTACCTTGACCAGTGGTTGCACTGCATGTGAGCGTTGTGTTGGGCTGGTGATGTCCTCCTGCAGGGTTATGGTTAATTCCAGGATGACATGAGGGGGGAATCTGAAGATGCGAAAGACCTCTGAATCATTCATGCCAAACAGGTCTATGCGTGTGCGGTATACCCTCTCCCGTGCCATCCTCCGTGCCCTCCTCCTTCTTTGGTCATCTATATTCACTAGTGCAGCTATGAGCGACGATGCCCCTGGCATGTTGGCAGTCAAATTGTAGTGCAACACGTGTGTGTGGTCTGCTCCTCAGTAACGGTGTTGCTTTCTGTTAGATGTAGACGTTTTTTCAAAAGTTAGACCAGCTTTTAGGTGCTCTAACTTTAGACAGGACATTTTGCTGTTGCGCACATCGCGTAGCCTGCGCAGCAACTGCGTTTTTTTGTGGATCCCCGTAACTCCCTCATTAGCATATTTGACTAGCAAATCAATGGTGTGTCTAGCGCAGTTTTGCGCGAAGGGAAGCGCATGTCTAACTCAATTACGCCGGACAAAAAAACGTAGATTTCTGGTGTATATTGTTTTGTGAATCGCGTGCAACTATACGCACGCGCACATTTAGACTTACGCACGCGCAACAGCAGTTGCGCACGCGTAATCGCTCTGTGAATCTGGGCCAATATTTTTTACTTTTCGCTATAATAAATATCCAAAAAAATGAAAAAAAAAAACAAAACAAATTTCTTTATCAGTTTAGGCCAATATGTATTCTTCTACATATTTTTGGTAAAAAAATTGCAATAAGCGTATATTGATTGGTTTGCGCAAAAGTTATAGGGCCAGATTCACATACACTTAATATTGCGCTGCGTAATCGAAATACTCTACGCTGCCGTATTTTACCAGACTCTACACCGAATCCTGGTAGATTTTTGCCCATACGCTATGGCGGCGTAATCTATTTCTCGCCGCGTAATCGAAATACGCGATTGGGGGGCGTGAAGCATTTAAATCAAGCGCGTCCCCGCGGCGATTGAACTGCGCATTCTCTGTTCAGAAATTTCCCGCCGTGCATTGCGCGAAATCACGTCGTTACGTCATTCGTTGTTTGAGTAGCGTCGTTTACGAACATTCCTATTCCCGGACGACTTACGTAAAAAATAATAAAAGACGTCGGAAAACGTAGAAATTCAACGCGGGAACGACGGCCATACTTAACATGGGCTGTCTAATATTAGAGCAGCAAAAAGCTGGTATAGTATTACGCAAAAAAAAGATGACTAAAGGTGCCGTAAGAGATTGCGAATGAAGATCGTAATTTCGGGGATCGCCGGCAAAAGCTCATTTGCAATTTTATTGCAGCGTAGATCCGAAGGCGTACTAACACGTAATCCAGTCGAATTGAAGCCCGCAGCCGTCTATTCATGGTTTGAGGTTTCCGACTAGCTAGAAAACGCGCGTAATTTGAAATTAATCCAGTCTAACACCAGTTAGACAGGCGTAATGGCTCTGTGAATCTGGCCCATAGCGTCTAAAAAATAGGAGATATATTTATGGCAGTTTAGTTAACATTTTTTTTTTTTTACTAGCAATGGCAACAATCTCAAATTTTCAGCAGAACTGCGACATTGCGGCCGACGGATCTGACACTTTTGACACTTTTTTGGGACTATTGACATTTATACAGCAATCAGTGCTATAAAAATTCACTGATTACTGTGTAAATGTCACTGGAGGGAAAGGGTTAACACTGTTTAAATTTTTTCCACAAACAGAGCTTTCTTTTGGTGCTATTTGATCACCCCTGTGGTTTTTATTTTTTGATCTATAAACTATAAAACTATATACTTTTGGCTATAATACATATCCCCCCAAAAAAACAAACAAAACAATTAAATAAAACAAATTTCTTTATCAGTTTAGGCTAATATGTATTCTTCTACATATTGTTTTAGGGGGTAGATGTATGGCATTTTTATTATCATTTTTTTTTACTAGTGGCAGGACATTGCAGCCGACAGATCGGACACTTTTGACACTTTTTTGGGACCATTGACCTTTGGTACCAGTGATCAGTGCTATAAAAATGCACTGATTACTGTTTAAATGTCACTGGCAGGGAACGGGTTAACACTAGTTGGCAATCAAGTGGTAAAATTTGTTCCCTGGGAGGTTTTACTAACTGTGGGGGGAAGGAACTGACTGAAGGAGGAGAGAGATCACCGTTCCTAATCACTAGGAACAGCAGATCTTTCTCTCCTCCCCTGTCAGAAAGGGGATCTCTCTGTTTGACAGATTCCCCATTCTGACTCTTTTTCCCGGCCGCCGGGCACATGCATCAGGTCCCTCGCCATGCAGCGGGCATGCGCGCGTGCCTGCCATGGCTCTTAAAGGTTTGCGGGAACGAGCAGATCTGCCGGTGTATAATGGCGACGACTGTTCGGCAAGTGGTTAAAAAAAAGTAGAAAAGGTGTTGAGATCCCATATGCATATTTCAGCTTTTTTATCTAAACATTGCACACACACACACACTAGGGAGGTAAATACGTTAACTTAATTATTTTGCTAAGTACCATAGGCTTGGACTGGACAGAAAGCTACTGCTGTGGAATGAGGTAGACATACATTCACCGGCCACTGTATTAGGTACACGTGTTCAATTGCTTAGTAAGGGCTCTTTCACACGTCCGTTCAGTTTTTTAGATCAGTTTTTTCTCCCTTCAGTTGATCCGTTTTTTCATCCGTTTTTCGTCCGTTTTCCGTCCGTTTACATCAGTTTCCGTTCCGTTTTCCGTCCGTTTTTCATCAGTTTTTTTCATCAGTTTTTTCATCCGTTTTTTTTTTTTTTTTTAGAACTTTTTTTTTTTTACATATTTTGATGAAAAACTGACGTTAGCGGATCGGATGGTAAACGGATCATCCGCTAACGTCCGTTTTTCGTCCGTTCCGTTTTTTTGACGGAAGAAAAATAGGGTTTTCTTCCGTCCAAAAAAACGGAGCTTACCGCAGACGGATGTTAACGGACGTTAGCGGATGCTCATCCGCTAATGGACGCTAACCCATAGGGAAGCATTGAGGTCCGTTAACGGACGTTCAAAAAACGGACGAACTGAACGGACGTGTGAAAGAGCCCTAACAGAAATTGCTAATCAGCCAATCACATGGAAGCAACTCAATGCACTGAGGCATCTATACGTGATGAAAACGACTTGCTGAAGTTCAAACCGAGCATCAGAATGGGAAAGAAAGGATATATAAGTGACTTTGAATGTGGCATAGTCAGTGGCGTCTCCAGCTTTCATATTTAGGGGGTGCACATGGGGGGACAGGGACAAAAGTAGGGGGGCAACTATAAAATTAAGTGGGCAGTGAGTGTATAGAGATTCAAAATAATCTAACAATGACCACTTCAGCCCCGGAGGATTTGGCTGTCAAATGACCGGGCCACTTTTTGCGATTCGGCACTGTGTCGTTTTAACTGACAATTGCGCGGTCGTGCAACTAGGCTCCCAAACAAAATTTTCTTTTTTTTCCCCACAAATAGAGCTTTCCTTTGGTGACATTTGATCACCTCTGCGGTTTGAATTTTTTTGCGCTATGAACAAAAATAGAGCGACAATTTTGAAAAAAAAAAGCAATATTTTTAACTTTTTGCTATAATAAATATTCCCCCCAAAAAATAAATATATATTAACCACTTAAGACCCGGACCAAAATGCAGGTAAAGGACCTTGCCCCTTTTTGCGATTTGGCACTGCGTTGCTTTAACTGACAATTGCGCGGTCGTGCAACGTGGCTCCCAAACAAAATTGGCGTCCTTTTTTTCCCCACAAATAGAGCTTTCTTTTGGTGGTATTTGATCACCTCTGCGGTATTTATTTTGTGTGCTATAAACAAAAATAGAGCGACAATTTAAAAAAAATGCAATATTTTTTACTTTTTGCTATAATAAATATCACCCAAAAATATATAAAAAAACATTTTTTTTCCTCAGTTTAGGCCGATACGTATTCTTCTACATATTTTTGGTAAAAAAAAAATCGCAAGTAAGCGTTTATCGGTTAGTTTTTGCAAAATTTATAGCGTTTACAAAATAAGGGATAGTTTTATTGCATTATTAAATTTTTTTACTACTAATAGCGGCGATCAGCGATTTTTTTCGTGACTGCGACATTATGGCGGACACTTCGGACAATTTTGACACATTTTTGGGACAATTGTAATTTTCACAGCAAAAAATGCATTTAAATTGCATTGTTTACTGTGAAAATGACAGTTGCAGTTTGGGAGTTAACCACAAGGGGGTGCTGTGACTTTGAGTGTTCCCTGTGTGTGTTTACAACTGTAGGGGGGTGTGGCTGTATGTGTGACGTCATCGATCGCGTCCCCCTATAACAGGGATGACGCGATCGATGCTGCGGCCACAGTGAAGCACGGGGAATCCGTGTTTACACACGGCTCTCCCCGTTCTTCAGCTCCAGGGATGGATCGCCGCACTGCAGCGGCGATCGGGTCTGCGAGTCCCGCGGTCCCGGTCCTGGAGCTTCGGACCCACGGCTGGGTACTAAAACCAACGTATATATACGTTGATATGCCCAGCCGTGCCATTCTGCCGACGTATATGTGCAGGAGGCGGTCCTTAAGTGGTTAAAAAAACATTTTTTTTTCTCCTTTGGGGTTATGTTGTTGTTTTGTTTTGTTGGGTAGGGGGGGATGGGTTGGAACGACAATGCAGAGAGTGACACTACAAGGGCTGGCTCAACTCCCCCACCCTGTAGGGGACACAGGGATCCCCTGGAGGAAAGGGGGTTTTATCGGCTTGATGTAGTGAAGGAAAGGTACCCACAGATTCAGAGGTATGGAGGATGAACCGCATGTTGAGAGAGAAATGACATGATGCGTTCTGGAAAACTTACTTTCTTTTTCTTTGTTTAAATGATGTGATTTTGTACCATGTGGGTATTTCTTTTTTATTGTTATATGATGTAATGCTTTTTTCTTTGGCCAGAGGAATGGCCATTCATCTGTATGTCACCTTGCATGTTCGAAAATAATAAAGAAAAAAAAAAAAACATTTTTTTTCCTTAGTTTAGGCCGATACGTATTCTTCTACATATTTTTGTTAAAAAAATCGCAATGCGCGTTTATTGATTGGTTTGCGCAAAAGTTATAGCGTCTACAAAATAGGGGATAGTTTTATGGCATTTTTATTCATATTTACTTTTACTAGTAATGGCGGCGATCAGCGATTTTTATCGTGACTGCAACATTATGGCGGACACATATCGGACACCTTTGACACTATTTTGGGACCATTATCATTCATAAAGCGATCAGTGCTATAAAAATGCACTGATAAATGACACTGGCAGTGAAGGGGTTAACCACCAGTGGGTGAGGAAGGGATTAAGTGTGTCCTAGGGAGTGATTTTAACTGTATAGGGGCTGGGCTTACTGTGACATGACACTGATGGCTGCTCCCGATTACAGGGAGCAGACGATCAGTGTCCTGTCACAAGGCAGAACAGGGAGATGCCTTGTTTACACAGTGTAAGTGGTTAGCTTGGGAGTCGGGGTGTGTGACCCCCTGGATGGGTTCACTACACACTGAACTATACAGAGAGGCAGCCGAAGACAGTTGAAAACAAAGAGTTTGGTTTATTCTTCCATATTGCTGGAAACAAGTGCAAGCATCCAAACAGCATAAACAAAATAAAACATAAAATAAACCCTGGCCACTTGGGGCGTCTACCGTCACCACACAGGAACCTATCTATGGAGTCTGGCACAGCCTACTGCTGGGCAGACACTGCTGGTCATACAGCAGAGAAACAATAGTCTTTTTTATTTTTATCACACAGAAAAATCAACAACCACCTCACCTCTTCAGAAGTCTTTCTCACTGCTCTCCTTAACTCAAAAAGCCTGGGGATGCAGCAATCAGTAGTCATCCTCTGGATCAGGGGTGTCAAACAGGCGGCCCTCCAGATGTTGCAAAACTACAAGTCCCATGAGGCATTGCAAGGCTAACAGTTACAAGCATGACTCCCACAGGCAGAGGCATGATGGGACTTGTAGTTTCGGAACAGCTGGAGGGCCGCCAGTTTGACACCCCTGCTCTGGATGATTTATAGAGGCCTTAATTGCCTCATACTGAACAGCTGAAGTTTTCCAATGCCCTAAACCTTTCTGGCTACCTCTGTAGCCGACACCTGGTAGTAATTGGTGTATTGTCTAATCAAGGCAGAAATGTATCTCCCGTCTGTGACAACACCCACAGATTTACCTGACTTCCTGTCACAACAGGCATCCCCCCGTTCTGCCGCTCCGTGCCACAATCACGGGACACTGTCGGACATCAAGTCTGCGGGTTCTGCGGGCACGGTAATGGAGCTTGTGGCAGGGGCGCTCGCGTGCCCGCACGACGCAAAATTCAAAGTGATGTATATATACACGTTACTTTGCGCAGCCATGCTATTCTGCCTTTGTATACGTATACGTACAATTTTAAATAAGAGATTTAACTCCTTGTCTGCATATTTCTGAGGCACTTGTCAACTGAGGGTTAAATCTCTTGCTAACAAGCGACTAAAATCACACATGCAGCTGGGCTTCAAACTTGGTATCACTCAGCAAAAATGTTAAGTGCTCTAATAAAGCTAATCAGGAATAAGAAAGGCTCAAGCACAGGTAATTATCCAATGAGCCTAAATCAATTGCTGCTTCAGATCAATAGGGTAAGAACCTTTCAAGACCCAAGCAGACTCCTCTTGTCCTTCACAGATCATTGCTTTATATTCACATATCACAGCAGAGCCATTTAGTGTGCATCAATCTCACTACTGATGTGACTACAATGAGCACAATTTAATCAGACCCGTCTCTATACACTGGGGAATTTCATTTCATTGTAACTTCTCACCAAAAGCTCAGCTGATCAATATAGAAAAAGAGCAGAGGGCCCGGGTGGACTACCTATTTTTTTCTTGAAGTCCTGCAGTAGAAAATAGATTTTGTGTTAGAAAATTAAATAAACTATGTCTATCCAACAACACCGAGTCCCTTGTGCCAAATGCTTAGGATTGAATTGTTAGTTACAATTGGGTTTGCATGAAGCAGCAGGTGTCTGCCTTTGGGACATTATGTTCACTTGTAGAGCAGGTGCAGTACGTGTCATAATAGGTTGCTGAACCTATCTGTACTTAAAGGTCTTGATCGCAGTACATCTCACTGAAAAAGTGCTAGACTTTGGCCAGGAGTTAAAAGAACAGCAGATGATCACTTGTCTGTGTATTATGGCATAGAAATTGCTTGTTCATTGTAAGAAAAGAATCTGAGAAAACTGTATGCCAAAATCAAGATCCCATATTCCACGTGGTACTCCACAATAAACAGCTATGGAAATATTCACATGAAAAGCAGCCACACAGTATATAAACCAACTGCACAGCGGAGGTAAGTATGACATATTTTGTGTTATGGTGAAGTGACCATGGTGCCAAAACTCAAAAGTGCTGAGAGGTAACACTAGTGCAGTTATGACACCCCTGGACTGCCACTCCAGGGGCACATTCACCATAGGCTTTTTTGTTCTTATCCGACCACTGATCAGATCGGGTAGGGCCACCGACTCATAGCAGCCTCCACCGGTACTAACCCTTCCAGGCCCCCATCAATCGAGCAGATTTTCATGGCTCACCCAGCCCCCCCAAACCGAGCTACGCCAGCTCCTCCACTGGATGCCGATAGGAGCATCGCCAACACCAACACCGGCCAGAAGGCCAGACAAACCCCCGGCCCTCTGCCTCAACAAAATGATTCTCCATCCTTATCAGGAGGCTTTCGCAATTACGCCAGCAGGTTTTGCATATGCCACCGCCTTTCCACCTCGCCCTCTATTGGGGACGTTTGGCACAGTGCCATCTCCAGGCAACTGATAAGAACAGATGCTACACTTAATCTTAGCCAAAAGGCCGAGAAGTGGAGAAGTGGACATTGAACTTTTTCTCAACTCTCATCTGATACCCTAGACGGCGAGGACATAGAGGTAACATGCCACCCAAAACAAACCAGCAGCTCCTTCGGGGGTAGTGCTACACGGACTTCTGGAAAAATGGTCAAACATTGCCATAGACACACTCCTAAACCTTGTGGACAGAAGAGTTGAAGCTGTTAAAGTTGAAAAGAGTGGGCCAACTCAATATTGAACCCTACAGACTAAGGGCCAGATTCTCAAAGAAGTTACGCCGGGGTATATGGAGATGCACGGCGTAAGTGTAAATTTGCGCCGGAGTATCTATGCACTGTACCCACAGAACTAGATACGCACCAAAATAGGCTACTCCCGACCGGTGTAACTTGCCTACGCCTGCACATCTTAGGTGCATATTTATGCCGGACGCATCTGGCAAACCCATTGATTTCCTATGCAAATATGCAAATGAGGGAGAAACGCCGATTACCGAACATAGGCCCGTTCGGCGCAGGCTACTCGCGGTGTGCCTAAGCTGTTTGGCCGGCCTAAAGTTACCCCTCATAAAAGCAGGGGTAACTTTGCTCCAGACTTGCTTAAGTCAGCTGGAGAGCAGCTTCAGCAGCACCGTTACAGGACAACACATGGCAGCCGTGGTCCTAGCACTACTAATGGGTCCCCCGCCACCGGGGCCTCCATCAGGGGGTACAGGCAGTACACCTGTAAGGGGCCCATGGGTCCCCAGGGGCCTGGATGGGAACCCCCTTAAAAAAAAAAAACTTTTTTATATTTTTATTTTTTTAGGTGTCCGGAGGCCACCAGGGCCCCAGATGGGAACCCCCCTTTTTTTATATAAAAATAAATTACCAAATAAAGGGGGCTTTCCATCCGGGACCTCTGGGCCCTAATAATAATAATAATGATAATAATAATTATATATATATATTTTGTTCTGCATACCGACAGCAGAACTTTTTCAGCCAACATTCACGAAACTACGTGGTTTTTCTGCTCTTTTGTCCGATGGAGCGTACAGACGGTTTGATTATACGACAAAACACGTCCATCGGAATATTCGATCATGTGTGCGATCCTTTAGCCTGTAGGGTTCAATATTGGGTTGGCTCACCCTTTGCAGCTATAAAAGCTTCAACTCTTCTGGGAAGGCCGTCCACAAGGTTTAGGAGTGTGTCCATGGGAATGTTTGACCATTCTTACAGAAGTGTATTTGTGAGGTCTGGAACTGATGTTGGACAAGAAGGCCCGGCTCACAGTCTCCGCTCTAATTCATTCCAAAGGTGTTCTATCGGGTTGAGGTCAGTACTCTGTGCAGGCCAGTCCAGTTCCTCCACCCCAAACTCACTCATTTATGTCTTTATGGTCCTTGCTTTGTGGACTGATCCAAATCATTTGATAAAAGGGGGTTATGGTCTGGGGTTGTTTTTCTGGGGTTGGGTTTGGCCCCTTAGTTCCATTGAAGGGAACTCTTAAGGCGTCAGCATACCAAGACATTTTGGACAATTTCATGCTCCCAACTTTGTAGAAACAGTTTGGGGACGGCCCCTTCCTGTTCCAACATGACTGCTCACCAGTGCACAAAGCAAGGTCCATAAAGACACGGATGAGCAAGTTTGGGGTGGAGGAACTTGACTGGCCTACACAGAGTCCTGACCTCAACTCGATAGAACACCTTAAAAATGAATTAGAGCAGAGACTGCAAGCCAGGCCTTCTTGTCCATCAAAAAAATAAAAATAAAAATATATATATATATTTTTTTTATAAAAATAAAATAAAAAAAGGGGGGTTCCCATCCGGGCCTGCCTGTACCCCCCTGATGGCGGCCCTGGTCATAAGTCTCAATTGCTGTTATGAGGGCTGACATCTCCTGGGTGTTAAAGTTTTTTTTCCTCCTCTGCCTGTGGGGAACGGGAGCAGCCATCTCACAGCAAAAGTACCTTCCCTGGGGGGGGGGATAAAACTGGATGTACTTTTGCATCGGCTGGGTGTAAGTTGGGCCGGCGTATCTCTGTAAGTTGGGTCGGCATAGTTGTGAGCATGCTCACAAGGGAACGAACATACTGAGCATGCTCCGTCCAAGATACGCCGTGCGTAAATCACTAGACCATTCATTTGCATAACGACACACCCACTTGCAGTTGCACCGGCTTACGCCGAAGGAATTAAGTTACGCTGGCGCAAAGTTAGGTGCAAGTGCTTTATGAATACTGTAGTTGCCTCTCTGAGTTACATCGGCGTAGTGTATCTGAGATACGCTACGCCCACCTAAAGATAGGCAATTCTATCTGAATCTGGCCCTAAGACTGGGATGCCAATTAAGTTCATGTGTAAAGGCAGGTGTCCCAATACTTTGACAATATAGTGTATACACAAAAAACATATATAAAATATTGCGCGAAAGAATAATAATAATAGTGGAAGCTGGTAACACAACAATAAGACACAAATTGTAACAGTGCAAGGGTGATAAAGTGTAGTGCTGAGTATAAGGAGAGATGAGATAACCCCACTCTATAGCATAGAAATGCTAAATAATACAATATGAGAACCAATGATGATGTGTGCAAAACACTGTACTCATACAAAAATATCATGTGTGTGTACATAACATAAATTCATAAATAATGCTGATCATGTGTAAATGACTGAGGTTGACATAAAAGACCACTGTGATAAAGAAATTAATCAAATAATTGCTGAATGGAATAAATAAATAAACAGAGTCCAAAGTGAATTCCGTGACACCCGTCACTATGGGGTCATCAATAAGTGTCCAAGTGGAATATCACAAATCGGTGTGAATAAAAAATCAATAACTTCAACTGATCTCTCTAAGCAGGGGTGGTGTGCTGTCAGGAAAGGTCAACAGGGAGTGCCTTCACCTTTGGGCCGGGGGGAGAAATAAATACTCTTACCCTCCAATGTGGACCCAACTCACCCTACAGTGGTGGATCGCTTGCGCTTATGTCCAAATCAGGGACTCGAGGGAACCGGATCTGCAGTTCATCTCCTCTCTCATCCACGGCACCTCCTCCAGTAATGGTAACTCCAAAGCAGGGACCCGATATGGTGGGATAGAATATCCAGACCAAAAAACTTTTCCCAGATGTCAAACATATGAAAAAGAAAGGGAAATCCTCCACATAGTGTAAATCCAAAAATGTAATTTATTAAAATCTTAAAAAACTCCACAACTTAAAAAAAAAACGAATAAAATCCAAAATGAACAATCCAAAAGTGTGGTATGGGCAGCTGGAGCTAGCGTATGACTCGACGCGTTTCGCCTGAAAAAGACAACTGTGGAGCTTTTTAAGATTTTAATAAATTCAGTTTTTGGACAAATACTGCAGCTGCTGACTTTTTATATATAGACACTTATCTGTCCAGGGCGCCCGCGATGTCAGCACCTGAAACCGATCTGTCCCTAGGCTCTCGGGTGGAGGTGCCGCAATCTTCGGTAAGGGAATCAGGAAGTGAAGCCTTGTGTCTTCACCTCCTGGTTCCCTACTGCGCGTGCATTATTGCACAATCCCATTGGTGCCTGTTCTGTCTACCAGAAGACAGCGGGGGGGGGGGGGTGCTGGACGTGGCATAGATCGCTGCGGATACTTTGGCGATCTATGCCCAGAAGTGGGAGCAAATACCTGGATTACACAGGTATCTGCTCCCTCCTGAAAGGTGCCAAATGTGACACCGGAGGGGGGATCTGAAAAGCACAAGTTCCATTTTTGGGTGGAACTCCGCTTTAAGGCATATCAAAGAATTTGACTGGTGTGGTCCCACCAGTGTGATCCGTGTCTCCATCATAACTTATAACTGAGCTTTTGGCACATATATAACAAAAAAAGACCAATAAATGTAATTCAGAGATTTTATTACATTAAAAAAATCACATAACATATGCATTAAGTTCCTACATTTTTATTGTTATCAGCATTCTGAAGTATTTTTAACTGCTTTTTTAGCTGCTTGCCTGGAGTTCAGCTTTAATGTGGTCCTTTCTGTATCTATACACCTGCTAAATCCCAATCACTTATTACACAGTACTTTTCTACTTATTTCCTTTTTATGAATTAACAGAAAAGCTGGAAGAAGTAAAAGATCTCCCTATTGTTTTTTTCAATGATTATTTCCTTATCAAATGTAGAATTGTAGCATTTTAGATTCGGCATCTCCCCCCAAAAAAATAATCATATAACATACATTAGTTTTATATCTTTTCAACACATAATACTATTGCCACATATCCCTTCGGTTTGTTCTTTATTCTGTACCCACTATAACAAAGCACCAGTTGTATGAGAGGAAACATTGATGTAGTCAATCAGCACAGCCAGAAAGCAAGGCTGAACTGTTCTGTCTGCAGAGAATGAAATAACTGCTTATTTGCTGCACAAGGAGTTGATTTGCTTAGATAATGATATTTATATGACATTATGACATCCATAGAAGATGATACATGGTGTCATTAACTTGGCCCATTCTAGAAATAAATATCTACATAAATTAACTGCTAAATCAAAATGGAGTGAGCTGGAAGTAAATGGGGTTTCCATTGAAAAATGAAACTTTGCTGTCTGCTATTTTCAAGCATGTGGGCTGGAGTTGAATGAACATGTGGGCAGGCATTTTCTAATATGGACAAAGCAGATAAAAACCTGTTTTTTAATTATGAAACCAAAACAGAATTTATTTCTGAAGAGTTTAATATTTTTAAACCCTTAGCTTGTGTTATGCATTTCAAGTGAATTGTGTTATGTGAAACAGCTATCCTTTTGTACACCACTTAAGCCCCATACACACTCAGTTTTCAATCAGTTTTCCTGCAGGTTTTTCTCTTTAGATTTACCAAAACCATGTAGTGCAAGGGCCTGCCTGATTGCATACAAATTGAAACTCTAATGCCGCGTACACACAATCATTTTTCGGCATGAAAAAAAAAACGAAATTTTTCGGCATTTAGAAGTTTTTCCAACTTCATCACTAAAACAACGTTACCCACACACCATCGTTTTAAAAAAATGCTCTAGCAAAGCGTGGTGACGTACAACACGTACAACGGCACTATAAAGGGGAAGTTCCATGCGGATGACGCCACCCTTGGGGCTGCTTTAGCTGATTCTGTGTTAGTAAAAGACGATTTGCGCTTTTCTGTCTGTTACAGCGTGATGAATGTGCGTACTCCATTACGAATGGTAGTTTTACCAGAACGAGCGCTCCTGTCTCATAACTTGCTTCTGAGCATGCGCGGGTTTTTAACGTTGTTTTAGCCCACACACGATCATTTTTTACAACCCGAAAAATGACATTGTTTAAAACGTTGTTAACCACTTAAGGACCCCCGCACGCACATATACGGCCACAGAATGGCTCGTACAGGCACAAGGGCGTAAATTTACGTCCCCGCCTTCGTGCGGTTCGGGGGTCCCATCGGGACCCCCTCCGCGGCGTGCGGGGTTCCCCCTGGCTCCGGGAGCGATCCGGGACGAGCGGGCGGATGTCGGCGTTTACCCGCCCCCCGCGATCGCTCCCAGCCAATGCGCGCGCTCCCCCTTTGTGTCACTTCCTCCTCCTGTGTAAACACAGGAAGGGGGAAGGGATGTAATCTCCCATCGCAGCGGTATTTCCAACCGCTGCGATGGGAGAAACACCTCACAGTAAGTGTGCACCAACATTACACTGACACACACTCACATAGGCATACTTAACCCCTTGCGATCTGCCCCCCCACCCCCCCTGTCACAGTGTCACTGAATGCAGTGATCTAATCACTGCATTTAGTGTCAGTGTGACAGACAGTGTAAAATCAGTTAGTGTTAGGTTCAGGATAGCCCCCCCACCCCCCCTAATAAAGTTTTAACCCCCTGATCACCGCCCTAGTTAACCCTTTCACTCCCTATTGCCAGCGTCACTAAGCGATCATTTTTCTGATCGCTGTATTAGTGTCGCTGTTCCCGCTAGGTAGCTATTTTTTTTTATCGCAATTTTTTTTTTTACTAAAGACATGTGGCTAAATAAATTTTGGCCTAAATGTTTGACTAAAATGTAGTTTATTTGATTTTTTTTAACAAAAAGTAAAAAATAGTGTTTTTTTTTCAAAAATGTCGCTATATTTTTGTATATAGCGCAAAAAATAAAAATCGCAGAGGTGATCAAATACCACCAAAAGAAAGCTCTATTTGTGGGAAGAAAAGGACGCAAATTTTGTTTGGGAGCCACGTCGCACGACCGCACAATTGTCTGTTAAAGCGACGCAGTGCCGAATCGCAAAAACACCTTGGGTCATTTACCAGCGTATTGGTCCGGGTCTTAAGTGGTTAAAAAATGCAGCATGTTCGGAAAAAATTTTTTTTAATTTTTCAGAACCCGAAAAATGATGTGAAGCCCACACACGATCATTTTAAATGACATTTTTTAAAAACAACATTTTTTTTTTTTAATGCCGAAAATAAAAATGATCGTGTGTACGCGGCATCAAGGTTTGACCTCATATTAGATGGTTTTGGTAAACCTATAGAGAAAAACCAGCAGGAAAACTGATAGTGTGTATGGGGCTTTAGTCTTTGTTTGTTTCTCAGAAAGTACGGCCGTGTGTAGCCTCCATGGCCCCACTTTCCGAGAAAAAAAAAAGTCAGACAGGCTTTTTTTCTCGGAAAGTCCAGCCGTGTGTAGCCTGACTTTTTTTATCTGAAGTCTGACGGACCTTAGAGAACCTGTTCTCATTTTGTCCGTCAGACTTCCAACGGAGTCACGGCAGACTTTTGCACTGTGTGTACGAGGCATTCAAAGCCTTTAACAGCTGAAGGCAAGTTGGTAATATTGGCTTTGTAAAATGTTGGCTACATCTGTGCTATACACCAAAAGGTATGAATGCACCAATTACCATTACCAAGTGCAAAAAGGAATTTTTTGCATGACTTTGATCACTTACCTATAACCATTTTTAGCTAGGAACTGGTAAATACCTTCTGTTAAAGGAAGGGAATGCTGTATTTCTGGATTATTGCGGTACGTAATTTCAGCACCATGGACAGTACAGAAGATCAATTTATACTATGTGCCCATGTTTCTTTCTATGAAAATGTATGAGCAAAACTTTATCTATCTATCTATCTATCTATCTATCTATCTATCTATCTATCTATCTATCTATCTATCTATCTATCTATCTATCTATCTATCTATCTATCTATCTATCTATCTATCTATCTATCTATCTCTATCAGAATGTCTGCCTATTTGTCTCTCAGTATTCATATATTTCCCAGGAGAAAGCATGGTATCAATGACTATTGCTCACATCTAAAGTGATAAAATAAACCATTTGAATAATAAATAAGGCACTGCAGTGCTTCAATTTCATTGCAACAATATGTATTACTGTGTAGCACTGCTGCACATTAAAAGCCATTAATCAGCCACTGTGAATAAGAACAGTGTTCTAGGGGCAAACAAGCTCTTCCCTGCTGATAATTCTCATTCTTGGCAATACGTTTTGACAGAAAAACAGACCTGCCTTTTCTCTTCTTAGATTACAGGATTACATCATCATATAGTAAAAACAACCTTATGAGAAACTATAGTGTAAATATTGTAGGTTTTAAAGGCTTTAAAAGGTGTGTGTGTGTGTGTGTGGGGGGGGGGGCAGAGAAGATCTAGCTTAAAGTAGAAGTGCGCTTTTGGACAAAGAGGCACTAATAGAAAAGCCAGATTCTAAAAACTTGTTGCGGGTTCTCCCCATTGGAGAGATTTCTCCTTACTTCCTGTGCTATCAGTAGTACAGGCTTAATCCTTTAAAGTGGAGATATTGACAGCAATACAATTCTAATACTTCTGCACTCTATCCAAATCTAGAAAAAATGTTTTGATTGCAAGATACACTCTAATGTAAAACAAATGTACATAATATAGTTATGAATGCACAGTTTTTGTGGTTTCTTTAGCTACACAGGTGCATGTCATGATTAGGCAAATTACATTTGCCCCTGTAGAATAGACTGGAACAGAAAAGTCTGCACAATAGACATGTGCATTCGTTTTCGTTAGAATGCTTTTTTATCCGAAAATCATTTTTTTTCGTTATCGTTTTAACAAACGATAACGAAAGCGCAGGAAACGAAAACCGAAAGATCCGACATAAAAAATGCTTTATTTTGTTTTCGTTGCGTTAAAAATTTGATATAGAGAGATTCGACATTATAGGGAAAATATTCGACATCATAGAGAAAAGATTCAACATTATAGAGAAAAGATTCGACACTATAGAAATAATAGATTCGACATTACAGAGAATAGCTTTTAATTTATGAGAAAATAGATTTGACATTATAGAGAATAGATTCGACATTATTACTAGTCATACAACATTAGAATTCTTGTAGGCGGAATATTCGAACGGAAATGTACGATTCGACGTTAAGATTCGACGTTCGGTCGAATATTCTTTTGACTATTCGACAGAAACCAAGTATTATTGGATTTTCGGACGAAAGCTATTCCCCAACGAAAAACGAAATAAATCAAAACGATTTTCGGGAGTAACTAAATAAATTTATTTTCCAAACGAAAACGAAAAAACAAAAGAAAATATTCCAGCCTGCACATGTTTACTGCACAATACAATGGACACCAACATGGACTGGTGTGATGTTATATCTTCAAGGAAATAGCTCTGAATTTTAACTAGAGCTTTGTATGGCAGATTACATTCTCTAGTCATATTATTGAAAGCTGGTGATTTAAGACTTTTAGAAAACAGTTGTTTTACTCAATTGGCCATCACAAATAATAAGAAACAAGGGAAAAAGAGAAAAAAACTATTATCATCTATAATGCCCCGTACACACAATCAGATATTCCAACAGCAAAAGTCCGACTGTGTGTATGCTCCATCGGACTTTTGCTGTTGGAATTTCTGCCAACAAAAGATTGAGAGCTGGTTCTCAAATTTTCCGACGGAAAAATCTGATCGTCTGTAGCAATTCCAATGCTCGGTAACAATTCAACGCATGCTCAGAAGCATTACAGTAAAAACTTAATTTTTTCGGCTCGTTATAGTGTTGTACGTCACCGTGTTCTTGACGGTCGAAAGTTCAGAGAAATTTTGTGTGACAGTGTGTATGCAAGCCAAGCTTGAGCGGAATTTTGTTGGAAAAAAACAACTTAAGGACCGCCTCCTGCACATATACGTCGGCAGAATGGCACGGCTGGGCATATCCACATACAGGTACGTCCTGTACTACTACCCAGCCGTGGGTCACGGGCACGCGCCTGCGGCACGCTCCCGTGATGCGGTCCAAAGCTCCAGGACTCGCGGACCCAATCGCCGCTGGAGTGTGGCGATCGGTCCCCGGAGCTGAAGAACGAGGAGAGCCGTGTGTAAACACGGCTTCCCCGTGCTTCACTGTGGCGGCTGCATTGATCGCGTCATCCCTTTTATAGGGGGAACACGATCGATGACGTCACACCTACAGCCACACCCCCCTACAGTTGTAAACACACATTAGGGAACACATAACCCCATCAGCGCCCCCTGTGGCTAACTCCCAAACTGCAACTGTCATTTCAACAATAAACAATGCAATTTAAAAGCATTTTTTTTTGCTGTGAAAATTACAATTGTCCCAAAAATGTGTCAAAATTGTCCGAAGTGTCCGCCATAATGTCGCAGTCACGAAAAAAATCGCTGATCGCCGCCATTAGTAGTAAAAAAAAAAAAAATGCAATAAAACTCTCCCCTATTTTGTAAATGCTATAAATTTTGCGCAAACCAACCGATAAGTGCTTATTGCGATTTTTTTTTTTTACCAAAAATAGGTAGAAGAATACGTATCAGCCTAAACTGAGGAAAAAAAAAATGTTTTATATATTTTTGGGGGATATTTATTATAGCAAAAAGTAAAAAACATTGCATTTTTTTCAAAATTGTTACTCTATTTTTGTATATAGCGCAAAAAATAAAAACCGCAGAGGTGATCAAATACCACCAAAAGAAAGCTTTATTTGTGGGGGAAAAAGGACACCAATTTTGTTTGGGAAAAAAAAAAAGCTTTTTTACCCCACTGCTTGCTGTGCTGAGTTTTGTAGTGCCTTTTATCCTTTTTTCACCAATAAATGATACCTTTTTAGGTTTATTTTGGTGTGTGGCTGTCCATGAATTCCTTTCATTGATTTTTTTATTTGGTTTTGGAGCCACGTCGCACGACCGTGCAATTGTCAGTTAAAGCGACGCAGTTCCAAATTTGCAAAAAGGGGCCTGGTCCTTTAGCTGCATTTTGGTCCAGGGCTTAAGTGGTTAAATATAGCCTTAATGACCACTTTAATTTGGACTTCCTTCTTCCATTCAACAATACCTATGGCAGGGACGTAGATACAAGGGCTGCAGGGGTAGCAAGTGTAACCCTGCCCTATGATACACCTGAATGGGAGGGACGGCATATAGCAGAACTGATTCCTTCAATTTTCCTCTTGCAGCCTTTTATCAGCACAGCAGAATGTAAAGATATATTGAGTAAGAAAGGTAAAAAAAAATAATAAAAAGTTGAAGCATTTCCCTGGAGCACTGTGAGTGAGTTTAGGACACATTCACCTGCATAGTGCATTAACTAGTGAATTTTGTGATTTTGTATTGCACCCCAATGCATATGCTCCACAGCACTCCACAACGCAAATGGCGTCTCACCACAACACATACTGTAAATCACCCCTTAGAGCCCAAGCCATGTTGGTGCATGATCCAGAGCTTCTATCACTCCATGCTTCTCCTATAGTAGTCTCCTTCATTTTCTGCTTACAGAATCATGTCCAGCAGGTGCATCTACTTACCCCCGAAAGATAACCCCGCGTGAATAACAATACCTATTTCATATATTATATATAACCTGATAAATATATAACCTGGCAGATAACCCAAACTACACCTTGGCTGCATCATTATTTTTTCCAATTCAGAATACTTTATTAATCCCAAAGGGAGATTACTAATCACATCATTAGCTAGTAGGGAAATTTACATGGACACACTGCATGCATAGATATAGCAGACTGAGCTAGATGCAATTAAAATTCTCAGAGAAGTCAATAAATGTGAAATTTAAAGGATTTATTCAAAGAAAGGTTCTAAACTGAGCATATTTCCAAACTTTAGGCACCCACAATCTTTTAATTCACTAGTTTTACACATTGCAAAGGCAACCATTGTACTGTATATAGTTAATCAAACCTGCAGCAAATTTATATTTATAAGATAACAGGTAAGTATCTAGTAAATAAAGGCAAACATAAGCAGAACATGTAGAAAATAGTGAAGAACTGGATGTTAAAAAGGATGTGTAGCCCTGGAGGAAAATACATTTTCCATTTCATTAATCAGTAGGGGGAAGATATTATTTCAGGGATGTGGTCCGCCATTGATCTGAAGGAAGCAAGACTGTCTAATAAAAATCATTAACTCCTGTGAACATATCACTGTTATGCATTCTGCTATCATTCCAGTTAAGAGCTGACAACACTTTTATGTATTGAACCTGTGTTCGCACAAATCATGTAATGGTGCCAAGGCCAGGGTTGAAGCATATGGTGATGTGTGAATAATTGCCGTATGCATTAACTATTCCATGTTACTGTAACCCTCTGTTATAGGATAACTAAGAGTTAGAGCACCATACTGCTCCTTGTGTAGCCTGGGAATTTCAGCTTATATTAAATGCTAAATTTCTTTCTTAATTCACTCACTGGTATATGGTTCAGACATGTAATAAGCCCTCCAGGTATTAACAGGAATATATGACTGTGTTTTACTGTATTTGACTTCAACTCCTGAATTAATATGCATTTAAGAGGAATGTCACCTTCATTCACTCAATCCTCCATATATACTAAATACAATCGTTTTTTACATTTTTGGATCACAGATTGTAGAAAAGCACATTTGACAAGCTGCTGTCAGTAAAAATAAGTATAATACTTGCCTGTCTTTATAACAAATTGGTAATATAACACACTTCTGACTCTTTCCACTGGTTTTACCTATAATTTTACCTTCCATCTTCTCAATGATCATATGCCACACTATCTCAGTAATTGCTACACTTTTGGAACAGAAATGAGCTCAGGCATCCTCTGAAATCACCTCTAGACAAACTTCCATTGCACACTATTTTCTAGTCCAGTCAAGCGAAGGCCACATAATTCCCCACCCTTCAGCACACGTTAACAATAGGATAGAGTGCTGCTGAGTACCCTTATGTGTTCTGTAAAGGATGTCAGAGTTGAGTCCTGGAAGGAACATAAGTGTCCCCATTGCTTGGGTTGTGGTCCTGGGGGGGGGGGGGGGGGGGTAATATAAACACATGCAGAGTGAGGGGCTCTGGGGTAGTCCAGTTGGAAAGGAAAAGACTGATTAATAGTGCTCACAGATTTGGTAAGTCCTTATTTGGGACACAGAATTTGGAGGCCCAGGAAGACTTTGGGTGGGAAAGAGCTTACAACCCTGATTACAGGGTTCCAAAAGATTTAACCAACCTGCAGGGGGGGCATGAAAAGGAGCAGGAAGGAGTCAGCACCTGTTTATGAGATGGAGGGTGAGGCAGTTCACAGCTATGAGAAAGTGTGGAATTTCAGGTGACTGGGACAAGCTTTGCTGATCTAATGCGGCCTTTGCGGCCCCCTGAAGCAGATAGGAAACCTCAAACCCTGGTCTGTAAGAGGTATACTGGAGGTGAGAAATCAGGTTGTTATACTGAAAAGCACAGTCATAAAACAATTTGAAAGCACACAGAAGAGTCTCTACTTTGTAATAACTAGACTTGCAGTCTGTGACAAATTAACTACGGTATTTTTTGCTCCATAAAATGCACCCCCCCCCCCAAAAAAATGGGGGGAAAATGTCTGTGCATCTTAAGGAGCCGCGGAAATAGAATACCATTACCATGTATACCACGTTACTGACCTGCCCCCCTGTGTCATTTTCTCCAACCACTCCATCAGCATTTGCTCTGTCCTCTGGCACAGCGAGTGACATCATTGCAAATCGCTGCCCCTGCGCGGTGTCATTGTGGGGAGATCCGTGACAACCCCTGGTTTACCACATCCATATCCGGGATCACACACGGCTCCCTCACCCTATCCATTCACTCAGCCTCCAGATCTACTGCACCGCCACTGACAACGGTGGGGATGATGGGCAAAGAGACACATCCAGGACCTTTCCATCTCAGGACAGGTATGGTCACACAGCCACTGGGACTTGTGGATAGAGACTGGATCACTGGGTTGTAAGTTCACCACATAAATTATTCAATAAACTACCTTTTTTACATGGAACATTTAGAGGCTGTTATCCATTATGCAATCTGCAAGACTGTCATTTTTTTCCATATCTAAATTGAGACCATTTGGTTCAGAATATTTTTTCTCTTGTTATCCTCCTCTAAAACCTAGGTACGTCTTATGGTTAGGGGCGTCTTATGGAGCAAAAATTACGGTAAGTTGCTGTGCAGTGCACTCATGCAGGCAATGTAATGTATTGCAGCTTGCCAATCATTTGATGTGGTGTCTGCATTTTTTTTTAACTTTGGGGGAAGGGGAGTGTTAAATGCACTAGCATATTTCGATATACTAACGCATTGAAGCCAAACTCGAGCTAACACTAGCGGTTCCAGAAACAGTTTTTGTTCTACATAATTTTTATTTTACATAAATAATTAAAAGCTGACCAATAAGCAATGGGTGCAAGTAGAACAATCCCTAATGTCTCTCTTGCTCTCCGGCTGCATCCCCTTGTACTGAAAGCAGGCACAGCCTTCGTCGGTGGCCGTCTGGTTGAAGAGAGTAGTGGACATTCATGCAATGGAGGACTTGGTGGCCACGGAAAAAGGCCTTAGTGAGAAATTTTCCCAAAAATTGTTTCACGAGTTGGCACGAGTTTATTTAATCCTGAGGAATACGGAAAGCTGGCGACTCAGCTCCCCTGAAGGGAGACGACTTTGAAAGCTCCCTGGACGTAGTTGGTATGACTGGATGATGATCTCAAATGAAGGGAAGCTCTGCTGATTTTATTATCCAATCATGTGCAAGCTAAAATGCTGTTTTTTATTTTCTTCGAATTTCCCCCTCGGATCTACAGCGACTGTACTTCCAAGTACACTTTCAGTGCAATTTCAAGTGCACTTTGCACTTGTAGTGCAAAGTGGATTTGCCTTTAGTAAATAACCCCTACTGTGTCAGGTTGCCTAATGTACAACTATCCTAACTCTGCTCAAAATCACATGTTGGTACCTGTTGCTACAGTGTTGTTGAAGATGCCTATGCAGAATTCTTGGTTTTCATGCAATCATAGTAAGATGTCACAGTCTCGCTTCCTGAGTACAGTTAATGTTCCTATCACCCTAGACTTCAGTTAATACTTTCACCCTTCTAGATTATTTTACCCTTATTGTCCTAGACATATTTTTTTCTTATTTTTTTATTTATTGATATGCAACAGACATAGGTAGCTTCACAGAGCATATGATCAGCATAAGGTGATATTTTCCAGTCTGTGTATAGGTACATTCTGTCAAGAATAATATCTCTGAAGACCAGAGCTTTTTTTCTCAGAAAATAGGTGCAGGAATTCAACCATGACCTGTTCAGATTTCACAAAGAGTAGAAGGGTCTTAAAGGGGGATTAAATAAAAGGATTGCATTACATACAGAGTACAGGGTTCATGGGGTTACACACAGGGAGGGGGTCGAGAAGGAGTGTCAGGACACTCACTAACACACAGCTCCTTTCTCTATCTGCAAAGTAGAGAGTGTCCTGACCCTCCTGCTCGTCCCCTGCCCCCTAAAGAGGCTTTCTCCACACCAGGCAGTGTCCTGACCCTCCTGCATGGGCACAGGGCACATCAGGACACAGGGCACAGGGCACATCAGGGCACATAGCACATCAGGGCACATTGCACATTATGCGACACATCGTTTACCAGCCAGCATGCAGAGTAGCGCAGAAAGCGTGTGTTCAGCCAGAAATATGTTCTCTCTCATGTCACTCTGCTCCCCGGCAGCCTCTCCTCTCTTCTCGTCCATCACAGATAATGTCACAAGCAAATGGGAATCTCAATCTACCCGTCAGGCATCAGCCCTCGGCGATTGACGGGTAGATCGCCATGGACCTCAGATGCAGATTAAGTGACCGCTGTAACCGGCCCACTGAGCCCATCGGCCCGCCGGGAAACTCCCGGTAGTCACGATGGGCAGTCCATCCCTGCCCCACTCCGGCCCTGCTAATGATGGTTGTCCTACTTGAGTGGATGGATCTATGATGTAAAATTAGTTTTGTTTTTTCATACTTAAAAAATGAGGTGCCTTGAGATTGTGCGAAATTTAAAAGATTCCTTGACTGAAAAAAGGTTGAGAAACACAGGGGTTGATTTACTAAAACTTGAGAGTGCAAAATCTGATGCAGCTCTGCGTAGAAACCATGCAGCTTCCAGGTTTTATTGTCAAAGCTTAATTGAATGAGCTGAAGGTACAAACTGATTACCATATTTATCGGTGTATAACACACGCTTTTCCCCCCTGAAAATCGGGGGCAAAGCAGGGGTGCATGTTATACATCGACAGCGTACCTCTTCGAGCCTTCATTTCCTCTCCGCTCGGCTCCTCGGCTCTCACTTTACACACACACAGTCCCGCCTCCGCCACCGGCATTGGACCAGTGTTCTGCCTATCACAGTAGCTGGTCCAGTGCCGATGGCGGAGACGGGACTGTGTGTGTGTGTAACATGAGAGCTGAGTGGAGAGGAGAAGACAGCTCATGATTTCCTGATTCAGGCTGCTGGTGAGGGAGATGGTGAGGCTGCAAATGAAGGCATTAACCACTCCAGCCCCGGACCATATTGCTGGTCAAAGACCAGGCCACTTTTTGTGATTCGGCATTGCGTTGCTTTAACTGACAATTGCGCTGTCGTGCGACGTGGCTCCCAAAGAAAATTGGTGTCCTTTTTTTCCCCACAAATAGAGCTTTCTTTTGGTGGTATTTGATCACCTCTGCGGTTTTTAGTTTTTGCGCTATAAACAAAAATAAAGCGACAATTTTGAAAAAAAAATGAATATTTTTTACTTTTTGCTATAATGAATATCCCCCAAAAATATATAAAAAAACATATTTCTTCCCTCAGTTTAGGCCGATACGTATTCTTCTACATATTTTTCGTTAAAAAAAAATCACAATAAGCGTTTATTGATTGGTTTGCGCAAAAGTTATAGCGTTTACAAAATAGGGCATAATTTTATGGCATTTTTATTAATATATATTTTTTTTACTAGTAATGGCGACGATCAGCGATTTTTTTTGGTAGTGCGACACTTCGGACACTTTTGACACATTTTTGGGACCATTGGCCCTTTTATAGCGATCAGTGCTATAAAAATGCATTGATTACTATAAAAATGCCACTGGCAGGAAAGGGGTTAACACTAGGGGTGCGGAAGGGGTTTAAGGGTCACTAAAGGAAAAACTTTTTTTTGCTTAAATTAGATTTTTCATAAGGAGCCAGACAAGCAGGAAGTGTGGAGATCAGAGCAGAATTACAGCAACTTCAAAGCAAAAAACGAACAATGAGGACATGAAACCAGGACTGCAGTAAGGTAAAGGAAGCTATTTAGCTAAAAAAAATAAATAAAATCCCTTTAGTGATCCTTTAAGTATGTTCCCTGGGTGTGTTCTAACTGAAGGGCGGGTGGACTGACTTGGGGAAATAACTGATCGCTGTTCATACATTGCACACACAGCTCCCGGTTCTCGCGGGAGAGCAAGCGCAGAAGCCCGGCAGTGATCGCGGCCTTGGGCACGCGCGTCAGGGGCGAGCGGCAGAGCGCACACGCCCCTATTGGCTGCTCGGCGAAATGACGTATAGCTACGTGATCTCGCCCAGCAGAGCCGACCTGCCGCCATATAACTGCGGCGGCTGATCGGCAAGCAGTTAATCAGGCTGCATTGGGGACAATAATCAGGCTGAATTGAGGACAATAATCAGGCTGCATTGATGCATTGATCGGGCTGCATTGAGGACTTTATTTGGGCTGAACTAAGGACATTGATCAGGCTGCAGATGGACATTGATGGCCACTGACACTTAATTTGCTTTAAAGTTGTTTATTTTAAAAATATGTTTTTTTTGTCTTAAAATTAGGGTGCGTGTTATACGCCATCTTGTGTTATACGCCGATAAATACGGTAACTACCATGCACAACTGCACCAGATTTTGAACTCTCCCATTTCAGTGAACCAATTAATATTTCCTGCATGCACAAAGTACAGTATCTAATAGTGATGATTTGTACCGTGTAGCCTCAGTGGCTCTCCCCTTTTTGAGCATGTAATGTGGAGCTCTCAGACAGGGGAGATATTCTCGGGAAATATTCAGGAATCTAACCAACCCTGTTGCAGAAGTGAGCACTAGGCATCCCTCTGGCATAAGTGCTGTTTAACTTGTTAGCATCTGTTTATGCTACACAGCAGCAGAGATTTTTCCACGTTACATTGCTCATCAGTTTTATATGCCAACAGATTTTATTTATTGCTTCAGTGATGGTTCTGACAGCAGTCAACAGTGAGGAAAGCTGACAATCACTGAAGTCATAAAAAAGTCTGTCTGGAACTAAAAATAGATGAGCAGTATAAAGTGGAGAAAGCAGATCTCCCGCAGTAGAGAATTAGCAGATGCTAAAGAGTTAGACAGAATTCATGCTAGAGGGACATCTGCATAGAGAAGCTGCCTGTGTACGTCACCCCTGCTACATGAGGGTGCAATCTTTTAAGGACATCCAAAGCTGTAATCATCATAAAAAAAAAAAAAATTGTGTTCCAGTAGAGGAGAGAAAGAAGCAAGTGAATGTGTTCAGGCAGTTTATAAATGTCCTTCTTTTATAATACCAACTATTTATTTTATTGCAAGATAAAGATAACAAGGAAATGACATACAAACAAAATGTACATATCAAGTATCAAACTTGTACAATTATTTCTAGGATAATAAAGAACATAATTAATATGTGGTCATTGACCCTTTTGGGGGTTTGTATACAAAATCAACCTGTATTTATGTAATAAAATGGCCATATTTTTAAGTTGAACCCAATCCAGAAGTAAAGCACATGCGTTACATATCTTTAAAGTGGATGTAAACCCCCAAAAATGTTTTTTTTTTTTTTTATGTCACAATGTAGAGTATAAGATTTCCTATCATCTGTGCCCAGTCTTGCCACACAGAGTTAATCCAGATCTGAGAAATCCTCTTTTATGTTCAGTGAAAATGAACAGCCTTCCAGATAAAACCCTGCCTAAATAAAAAGTCAGTTTTCTCTCTTCTTGCTTTGAGTGAGAGGTTATTTACATATCTAGCTAGGACATGTTTAACATATGTTATGTTTTGTTTATCATAACATGAGGTGATATAACATCATAACACATCCTAGTAATATACAATGAACTTTGGATCACCTCTTGTTATGATAAACATGCCCAAGCTAGATATGTAAATAACCTGTCACTGAAAGCAATAACAGAGAAACAGACTTTATAATTTGGCAATTTTTTTTCTGGAATTCTGTTAATTTGCACTGAACTTTAAAAGAGGATTACTCAGCGCTGGATTAACTCTGTGTGGCAAGACTGGGCACAGATGATAGGAAATCTTATACTCTACATTGTGACATCAAAAAAAAAATCCACTTTAACCCAGAATAAAGTTGGGAAAGTAAAAGGAAGAAGAGCAGAGAAACAACACTAACAAAAAACAACATACATAAGGGTAACAAAGCATTACATGCAGAATTTATAGCATCTTACGTGCTATGAGTCTATGCACCTACAAAACAATTAGCCAACCATAAGCCAATCGCCATAGTGCTCATAATTGTTTGATGCACCCTTTCCATGAGCTGAATAACAGCCATATATTTCAAAAACTTTTGGTGTGCGCCAGTGCAGTGCCCAATGAACTGTGCTAAACAAGGTATGGACCAACTTTAGTTCGGGAGGGGGGACCTCTGGTCAGCAAAAAAAGGCACATTTCGTAAGTCAGTCAGTGGTATCCCTGTGATTATGGCGACCTTGGAGGACACCCTCTGCCAGATTGATTTAAATGCCCCACAGTTCCAGAAAATACATAGGTGTGTACCCCTATCTGGACAACCTCTGAAACAGGTCTCTGAGACTGTGGGATAGAACCTGTGCAGCGTTTAAAGGTGTATAATACCACCTGTTGTGGAGCGTAACAATGTAAATGTCCTTCTTTTAGCCAAATTCATTTTTCTCTCCTTCCTCCTCACTTGTAACTCTGTTTTTGTCTGATGTATAGAAATCTATTAAAATGTTATTTGATTATCAAAATGTTATTCCTACACAAAACTTTTCATCCAAGTTTTAAATGATTACTTATTATTTAGTAAACAAAAAAAAAAAAAACATATACAGTACGTGACAATTTGTGGTGAAAATAAAGCAATTGTGTGTTTAAAGAGGACATTCAGTCATTTTTCAACTTTCCACCTAATAAATCATCTGCCCTTGCTGTGTTAACTTTGGAAAGTAAAAAATAATTCTGCCAGTAAATACCTTGTACAGCCCACTTCCTGTTTCTTGTCTGGTCATTAGCCTAGGTGTATGACATCATGCACATCTCTCTCTCACTCTCGTGAGAGTTTGCCAGCAAGGAAGGGGGTGAAGTCATAGGAGGCTCAATGAGAGCTGCAGGGGTACAGAGCTGGAGGGTGCTGGATGAGGGCAGATATAACAGGAGATTGTAGAGATCTATTTGTATTCATCCAGAGAGTTGAAATGTGCAGGCAAGCAGAGGTGTGAGTTTGTCTGTCTGTCTGTCCATATATGTGTGTGTGTATGTATGTGTGCGTGTCTGTATATTTGTGTGTATGGGACTAGAGTTGTGTCTCCCTACACTGTGTACATCAATATAAACACACAGCCTAGGATGGAGAAGTACACTCCTATTCCACTCACCTGTCTTCTGACTATTTTTTAAAAGACTCTTGGACGTACATATTAACCACTTAAGACCCGGACCAATATTCAGGTTAAGGACCTTGCCCCTTTTTGCGATTTGGCACTGGGTCGCTTTAACAGACAATTGCGCGGTCGTGCGACGTGAGTCCCAAACAAAATTGGTGTCTTTTACCTCCCACAAATAGAGCTTTCTTTTGGTGGTATTTGATCACCTCTGCGGTTTTTAGTTTTTGCGCTATAACCAAAAATAGAGCAACAATTTTGAAAAACAAAATTCAATATTTTTTACTTTTTGCTATAATAAATATCCTATAAAAAGATATAAAAACAGTTTTTCCCCTCAGTTTAGGCCGATACGTATTCTTCTACCTATTTTTGGTAAAAAAAAATTGCAAAAAGCGTTTAACGATTGGTTTGCGCAAAATTTATAGCGTTTACAAAATAGGGGATAGTTTTATGGCATTTTTATTAATATATATTTTTTTTACTAATAATGGCAGCGATCGTCAATTTTTTTAATGACTGTGACAATATGGCGGACACATCGGACAATTTTAACACATTTTTGGGACCATTGTCATTTTCACAGCAAAAAGTGCTATAAAATGCATTGATTACTGTGAAAATTACAATTGCAGTTTAGGAGTTAACCACTAGGGGGCGCTGTAGGAGTTAAGTGTGACCTCATATGTGTTTCTAGCTGTAGGGGGGCGGGGCTGGACATGTGATGTCATTGATCGTCTTTCCCTATATCAGGGAACAGACGATCAATGACAGTGCCAATGTGAAGAACGGGTAAGGTGTGTTTACACTCACCTTTCCCCGTTCTTCAGCTCTGGTGACCGATCGCGGGACACCAGCGGCGATCGGGTCCGCGGGTTCCAGGGCTCACCATCTGGATTCAACTGGTTTCTTCATCTATACCACATGACATGACCATTACCTGCGGACTTCAATAGAAGTGCACCTTAGTGTATACTGTATAGTAAAAAAAAAGTTAGTATTGACAATATTTTTTTTTTATGTCTGTCGACAACGACTTACTTCGTGTTTTTTTTTTTTTTTTCTGAGAATAAAAGGAGATTGAGAAAAGAGATTATGGCCACAATATGAGCAGTGTCACATAGTCACAGTGTGATTGTCACATGAAGAGATACAGGAGCACAAGGGGAGGGAGGTGGGGTGACTGTGTCTTGCTCTTGGCTGCTTAATGTACATAAGCAAAAGAAAAGTTCACACTGTGCGCTTGCCGTAGACTTGAGAACACTGCATTTCAAGAGTTGGCTATTTCCTGTAATGCTGAATAATTACATCCCTGAAGTGATTCTATTAATATAATCTACATGAGCAGATTCCTCTCTGGTGGCAAAATGAATCATGTTGGACTTGTCATGGATTTGGCTTTTAAAATGTAATGCAAAATTAACCTGTTCATGGCCTGAAATAAAAGCACGTCCTTGGTAAGGGTGTCACTATATGCTCAGTGTAAACACAATCATATTTTTAATTATAAACAGATGTGACACCTAATATGTTGTTTAGGACAACTATTAAAAAAAAAATTGTGGTGAAAAATTATAAAATGAGCTGTAGATTATCAGCTTAAGTGAAGAAAATATATACTGTAATTAAAAACAAAACACCTAAAAAAGTATTTTGGTTTCAATTACTTTAGACTACATACAGCTTAATGCTCAATACTTTCACTAAACTGGGCGTCGGTAACCCCTCGTATGTGATCTACCCATCAATTGGGACAGGTGAAAGGTAGATTGCTTCCCTTCCTTGCCAAACCCTGGAACCTGCACAGGGGCGGGGGCAGAATTTACTGGAACCGGTCCCCCTTCCCTCTTGTAAAAGCTGACATCCGGCTTCTCCTTCTTTCCTTTTCACCAGGGGCCACTATCCAGCAGCCCCCTAATCCATGCACCCAGCCTCTAATCTTCATGCAGGGCTCTGGACGCATTGATTTCCATGTGTTTTTTTTTGTTTGAAGAACATGATTAGAGCCGGAGGCACTGATTTGAGCTATGAGTAAACATCACATGATGTGAAACATGTCAGCCACTTTTTTCCTTTAGTTCACTTCATTTTGACTGCAACGCTTTGGTTGTTTTTTGGATTTTATTTGTACAATAAAGACATCGTTTTAAGGAGTGTGGCAGTCCAGGACCTTCTTCTATCCAATGCACCTGTGCATAGCCAGCACCTTTTTGGTTTATGGAAAATAGCAGGAAATGGATGGACGGCCGCACACCAAAGAACTCTTGTTGTCTTTATTGAAGAAACATAAGCAAACACCGCAAATACACAGCAAGAATCATATACAGCCGACGCGTTTCACACTTGGTCAGTGCTTATTCTTTAGTGGGACGGAAGCAAAGCCAGGGGATCAACAGTTTTTAGAGCGGTATAATTTCTCACATCATGGCTGTAGTCACAGCCATGATCCCAGTATTAAAATTTGTACCCAGTGATCGACTTTCCTGTATCAGTGACTTGAGCAAGTCTACTGGAGCCCGATCAATTTTACAGGGCACAGAGGGGGACTGTTCCTGGGCTGTCCGATGCAATCAGGTAGCCTGGGACTACTTCTCTCTGTCAGGTACGTCTGTACATCTGTACCTTCCCCTCTTCCATGGCATATGAAACCACAAATGAAGAGGATTTTGATACTTGTGGTTTCGGTTTGTTTTCTGATCAAATTTCATCAGATGCTTTTGAGGTCAGAGAAAAGATCTGGGGTCTCAGTATTAAGTACCCATCACTGCCCATACATATCCATTGTGATAGCAATAAAGTTGATCCAAAAAATAAATACAAAATTAAAGACACAGTTTAAAAAAACAAAACAAAAATAATATAAATACAATAAAAATGTTTTTTTAAATTCCCCTGTCCCCCCAAGCTCACACAAAAATGTGAATGCGCTCCTAGGGTCCCACACACATGGAAATTGTGATTGCACCACACATGTAAGGTATTGACGGGAATGTCAGAGTGAGAGCAAGAATTCTAGTGCCCAACCTCCTGATTAACTTTAATCTGGTAAACTGTAAAGTTTTTTAAAATCATCACCTATGGATAGCTTAATGTACCATAGTTTGTCTCCTTTCCATGGGCATGCATAGTTTTAAAGAGTGACATGTTAGGTACAGTATCTATTTACTTGGAGTAACATCATATTTTATATTTCACAAAAAAATGGGTATTGTATTGTGTTTGTGTGCACTAAAAGTTTTTCCTAAAAATTTCTGTTTGATAAACTACTGCGTCACATAAATCATGTGACATAAAAAATTGCAATAGCCACTATTTTATTGTACAGACTTCTATTTTAGAAATATACCCAGAAAACATATAATGTTTGGAGGTTGTAACTAGTTTTTTGGCAAAAATGTATGTGAGAAATGTCAGATTTGGTCAGGCAGACAAGTGGTTAAGATATTTGAAAACAAAATGCTATCTTTTGCTTGTATTGATAGGCCTTTGGTCTTTAGGTAGTTGTTTAAATATGTACTCTTACCAACTATGGGGCCTTGATTTTTTTTTTTTTTTTTAATTAAAAATTATAATATAATAAATAATTATAAAAAATGATCAAAGAGAAAAATTATTCAATAATGTAATCAAATCAAAATCACTGTATATATTTTTTTTTTTTTTATTTTAAGATCTTGTGATACTTTAACAGCATTAAGCCCTGTACACACAGGCCAGAATCTCGTCAGGAAAAAAACTCTTGTCTTTCCTGACGTGATTCTTGGCCTCCCGAGTGTACCGCGGTTCTCTTGAAAGTACTCTTACCAACTATGCAAGAACGCTTTAACAGGTGACGTCATCTTGTCTTTCCTGACGTACGTCGAGCCGCGGTTCTCTTGAAAGGCAAGAACGCGGTGCACTCGTTACTTTCAATGTCATCGCTGCCATCTTGCTGCACCCTACCTATGCCTAGGAAGCTACCGCGCATGCGTCAAAGTCATTTCGAGCATGTGCGGATTTCCACGGCGACAGGTAAGTATATACATTCTTAGGTTTCTCTGCAGGAAAACTGCAGAGAATCTCACAACGAGAAAATAGAGAACATAGATTCTGGGGAGTTTTCTTGTCGAGAAACCTGAAAGCCTTGTACACACGCTCGGTTTACTCGGCAAGAAAACTCTGCCAGCAGTTTTCTTGCTGGTTCTTGCCGAGTAAACCAAGCGTGTATAAGAGGCTTAAAGGGGAGTTCCTCCCACAATTTCACTTTTTAAATATAAATAACCCTGTAATACACAAGCTTAATGTATTCTAGTAAAGTTAGTCTGTAATCTAAGGTCTGTTTTGTTAGGTTGTTACAGCATTTAGATTACATTAGATTAGTTTATAGACTAGAAATAGACCGTGGCCATCTTAAGTGTGGGCATCATGAAGCCAGACTGTATGACTTCCTGGATTTCAGCTTTGCATATCTCGCACATGCTCAGTAATGCACAAGCAATGTAATAGGTTTCAGTCAGGTTTGCAAGGACTACTGGGAAACATGATGCCTATCACAGAAACCCTTGCAATTAGCCTTGTGACTTAATAGCCTAGGCTAAAAAGGAGGAGGAAGTAGTGAAGGACTACAAAATAAAGGTATTAACAAGCAACAAAATAAATAAAAATTGTCCATTCTGAACACTATGAGATTAGGGCATGTAGCACGGACAAACATAAAAAAATGGGTGGAACTCCACTTTAAGTCTGTTGTCTTGACTTGGGGTAAGAAAAAGATATAAAAATTGTAAGGTTAGGAAGGGGAGGCAGGTGGTGAAGGGGAAGAGAGGAAAGGGAGGGCTGGATGTGCCAACTATAGTACTAACAAATTCCTTTTTGTGTTTTTAAATTTAAAAGTTACATTTATGTAGAATTTTTCATTTCAACATTATAGACTGGTCTGTGACGGTCATTGACTTAAAATCACAGTTAACCACTTGCCGACCGCGCTATAGCGAAAATACTGCTACAGCGCGGTCGAGTAGTTTTGACACGACGTCCCTGGGACGTCGTCCTTCACTTTCGTGATTGCGCGTCCCCTGGGACGCGCTCGCGAAAGTGTCCGTGATCGCCGGGTCTAGAAGACCCGGCGCATCACGGATCACGGTAAATTGCCGCTTATAGCGGCCGTTTACCACGTGATCGCGCCGTCAAATGACGGCGCGATCACTTGTAAACAAACCGGCGTCATTTGATGACGCCGGTTCCTCCCTCTCCTCCCTCTGCTCTCTGTATCGTTCGGTACAGTGTGCGAGGAGAGGGGGGGGGGGCGGGGTGTCAGCAGCTGAGCTGTGGCTGGATCTGTGACAAATGCAGTCACAGATCCAGCCATCCCTCAAAACATCCCAGCTCTGCAATCCCCAGTACACAGCAATCCCCCCAGTACCCAGCATTACCCCAGTACCCAGCATTACCCCAGTACCCAGCATTACCCCAGTACCCCACAATACCCCAGTACCCCACAATACCCCAGTACCCCACATTACCCCAGTACCCCACAATACCCCAGTACCCTGCATTACCCCAGTACCCCACAATACCCCAGTACCCTGCATTACCCCAGTACCCCACAATACCCCAGTACCCCACAATACCCCAGTACCCCAATACGCTGCAATACCCCAGTACCCCAATACTCTGCAATACCCCAGTACCCCAATACTCTGCAATACCCCAGTACCCCAATACTCTGCAGTACCCCAATACTCTGCAATACCCCAGTACCCCAATACTCTGAAATACCCCAGTACCCCAATACTCTGAAATACCCCAGTACCCCAATACTCTGAAATACCCCAGTACCCCAATACTCTGAAATACCCCAGTACCCCAATACTCTGCAATACCCCAGTACCCCAATACTCTGCAATACCCCAGTACCCCAATACTCTGCAGTACTCCAGTACCCCAATACTCTGCAGTACTCCAGTGCCCCAATACTCCAGTACCCCAATACCCCAATACTTCAGTACCCCAATACCGCAATACCCTGTGCGATACCCTGAAATGCCCAAATACTCTGAAATACCCAAATACTCTGAAATACCCAAATACTATCGCCTATGGGGATTTTTAGGTAGCGAAGTTTGGCGCCATTCTATGAGTGTGCGCAATTTTGAAGTGTGACATGTTGGGTATCTATTTACTCGGCGTAACGTCATCTTTCACATTATGAAAAAAAATTGGGCTAACTTTACTGTTTTTTTTTTTTTTTTTTTTTTAGCACAAAACTGTTTTTTAAAAAAAAACACGCGTTCAAAAAATTTCTACGAAAATACCGTGCGAGATAAAAAGTTGTAACGGCCGCCATTGTATTCTCTAGGGTCTTTGCTAAAAAAGCATATATAATGTTTTGGGGTTCTATGTAATTTTCTAGCAAATAAATGATGATTTTTCCATGTAGGAGAGAAATGTCAGAATTGGCCTGGGTGTTCCAGAACGCCTGATGGCGTTCCCTGCATGTTGGGCCTCTGTATGTGGCCACGCCGTGTAAAAGTCTCACACATGGGGTATCGCCATACTCGGGAGGAATAGCAGAATGTGTTTTGGGGTGTAATTTGTGGTATGCATATGCTGTGTGTGAGAAATAACCCGCTAATATGACAGAAACAAGTTTTTTTTTTTTTTTACAGAATTTTCAGTCGTTTTTCTTTTATAGCGCAAAAAATAAAAAACCCAGAGGTGATCAAATACCACCAAAAGAAAGCTCTATTTGTGTGAAAAAAAGGACAAAAATTTCAAATGGGTAGAATGTTGTATGACTGAGTAATTGTCATTCAAATTGTGAGAGCACCGAAAGCTGAAAATTGGTCTGGTTAGGAAGGGTGTTTAAGTGCCCAGTGGTCAAGTGGTTAAACAATTGTAAGACTGCAAAATGTTAAAAATGTTAAAGAGGTGAATACTTATGTGAAGCACAATAAAGCACAATAAATAACAGGCTTTAACAGCCCATGGAGTCAACTTTAGACCGCTAAATGAAATGTGTGTTAAGGAACTATGGGCCAGATTCACGTACATTTGGCGCATATTTTGACCTCCTTCACATTAGACCGGCGCAATGTAGAGGCGCAATCACCGTATTCTCGTAGTATTTGCGCAGAAATTAGCGTCGGTGTAACGTTAATTCCGAGGCGTAAGGCAGAGTAATTCAAATTGGGAAGGACGTGGGCGTGTTACATTGAAATGAGCCGTGACCCCATGCAAATGAAGGGCCGGCCGGCTCGCGCATGCGCACATGAAACAGATCATGGTCAGCACCTCTGTGCGCATGCTCACAACTCGGGAATGGCGCAATCAGTGAAATTGGAAGTGGACCCGGGCAACTTAGTGAACTACGCAGACAGCATAAATAGACAGACACAAACGCACTTCCTTTGCAAAAGTACATCCCTTTGTATCCCTTCCTATACAGCAAGGTGCTTTTGTTCTGTTGTTTGTTGCGTTTTGACTTGTCTTTGTGATATTTGTTGACTGTTTGATCTAGTGTTTGGTAGAATATATTTGAAAGTGTTTTTTGGTGAATGCTTGTGAGACTTTTTGGTTGATAGATTTTGGTTTGTTTGTTTTGTTGCTTGATTTTTCCTGCTTGTTTTTGTGAGTGATTTTTGTTGATTGTTTGGGAGAGAGTTGTATGAGTATGACTGAGAGGAAGCGGAAGAGCAATTTTTCTTTGGGGGAGAAACAAATTATTGCCCGGGCCATTACCCAATATGGGCGCTTCCTCCACGGCCCGGAGAGTGCCAACACCCCCCAGGCCAGGAAAAAGGAGATTTTGCAGAACATTACTGACCAGGTGAATGCATTGGGGCATTGGGGGGGGGGGGAGACCCGGACACGCGAGGGGATCGTCAAGAAAATCAATGACCTCCGGCGTCTGGTCAGAAAGAAGCTGGCCAAAATGGCAGCCCATGCCAGGGGCACAGGAGGGGGCCCACCATGCCCTGTTAGGCTGACAGTGGAGGAGCGTGCGGTTGCCCAGATCTTTCATAGAGAACAAGTGGAGGGCCTGCCTGGCTATGACTCCAGTCATGAAGGCGTGATGCGAGGTAAGGTTTTTGTTTTCCTATCTGGTGTGTAGCATGTGTGGGGGAGGGGGGAAAGGAATATGTGGCAAGTGTGTGGATCCTCCAACCTGTGAATGTTTTGTGTCATCCACAGATGTGCAGGAGGGTGCTGGGCCATCTGGGCTGACCGCACCATCCCAGGGACAACATCCTGATGAGGACCCTCCGACAAGGCCGGAGTCCTTGGAGGAGTTGGAGGAGGAGGAGTTTGAGGAGGAGGAGGATGTCATGTCAGCCAGTGGATTATTATTTTTGGAGGAGTCTTCCTCTCTGGCTGGCAGCAGCCAGCCCTCCATAAGGGCTAGCCTAAGTGCTGGCCTGACCAGAATTGCCGTGGCCTTGGAGGGCCTTAGAGGGCAGGCCGCCAGGACCAGGGGGAAGTGATCCCCAGGTCCGTGTGAATGGTGTATGAATGTACAGTGACATAATTGGAGCCGTGGCGTGGCGTTGCTGCTCACAAGTCCAGCATGGTGGGCTTGTGCTAATCCAATTTGATGAGGATGTGATGTGTCTGTGCTAGGGACCACAGTGGTGTGCATGCATGCATTCTCATTGTGCCATGATTAATGTGTGTGTTTAACGTGCAAAGATGCCTAATGTGAGCTGTCTCCTGGCTGCTCTTCCCTCAGAAGACGGGGTATCCTCGGTTAGGGGGGGATTGTCTGATTCAGGGGTCAGGTCATCACGTATGTCAATCTGCAGGCCCTTTCTCACTGCGAAGTTGTGCAGAATGCAACATGCACCGATGATCTGGCACGCGAAGTTTGGGGAATACAACAGGGTCCCCCCAGACTTATCCAGGCATCGGAAACGTGACTTCAGGAGGCCAAAGGTGCGCTCCACCACTGCACGTGTTTGGGCGTGGGCTTCATTGTATCTTTCCTCTCCTGGGGTTTGGGGGTTCCGGATAGGAGTCATGAGATGGGGTCCCAGTGCATATGCAGAGTCACCTGTAAGGGAAAAGACAGGAGGATGTTAGTCATGCATGTGCCCCTTGTGATGTGTGCATCATGGGGGGGACAGTCATGCCTGCCACCCATGTCACTCACCAACCAGCCAGCTGTCCCCATACACGTTCTGTTTGAATTCCATTGGGATGGGGCTCTGATTGAATATGTAGCTGTCATGGCTGGATCCGGGGTGTTTGGCACGGACGTGCCATATGAGGCCTTGGGCATCGACTATCACCTGTACGTTGATGGAATGCCAATGCTTTCGATTGCGGTATATGTGCTCTGTCTCATGGGGGGGCTGGAGTGCCACATGTGTGCAATCAATGACCCCCACGGTGCGTGGGAATCTGGCAATTCTGTAGAAATCTGTCATTGCCTTCAGCCGCAGCTCCTCAGTGGTTGGTTTGATGATTTGGTTGGCCATGCGTCTGAGAATTGCAGGGATAACCTGGTGCACACATCTGCTCATGGAGGATTGTGACATCCCAGCCACCACTCCACTTGTTCTTTGAAAAGAGCCACTGGCAAGGAAATGGAGTGTTGCCATGACCTTGACCAGTGGCTGCACTGCATGTGAGCGGTGTGTTCGGCTGGTGATGTCATCCTGCAGGGTTATGGTTAATTCCAGGATGGCATGAGGGGTGAATCTGAAGATGCGATACACCTCAGAATCACTCATGCCAAAGAGGTCTATGCGGGTGCCATATATCCTCTCCCGTGCCCTCCCCCGTGCCCTCCTCCGTGCCCTCCTCCTTCTTTGCTCCTCTAAAGTCATTAGTATAGCTATGAGCAAGGATGCCCTGGCATAAAGTTTGTTGTTCAGCAAGTGTGACTGCTCAGCTCCTCACTAACAGTGTTGCTTTAGCTGACATGTAGACGGATTGTCTAATTTTATACCACCTTTTATATGGTCTAATTTTAGACAGGACGTGCAGCTGTTGCGCACAGCGCGTAGCCTGTGCTGCACCAACGTTCTTTTGTGGATCCCCGTAACTCCCTCATTTGCATATTTGAATAGCAAATCAATGGTGTGTCTAGCGCAGTTTTGCGCGGATGGATACGTCGGTCTATCGAAATTACGCCTGTCAAAAAAAAGTAGATTTCTTGCGTATCTCGTTTTGGGGATGCGGCGCATTGAAACGCATGCGCAAAATTAGACTTACGCCGCGCATCTCCTGTAACGCCGGCGTAATCGCTCTGTGAATCTGGTCCTATATTTTTTCTGCCTGTGAAGGTTTTCATTTATCCACGTCATGCTGTAGCTAGTAGTAGTCAGGTATATTCAACTGGACTTGTTTTGTAAGCTTGAAGACATTTTGCTGCTTATCCACACGACCGTTTTTCGGGTTCTAAAAAATTATGTTTTTCAGGCTCTAGAAAAAAACTAAGTTTTTTTTCAACCCGATCATTATAACAGGCTTTGCCTACACACGATCTTAAAAAAAAAAATGCTCTAGCACGTACAACACGTACGACGGCACTATAAAGGGGAAGTTCCATTCGGATGACGCCACCCTTTGGGCTGCTTTAGCTGATTTCCTCTTTTTTTTTTTTTTTAAGGGTAAATTTATTGAGTTTTCAAAAACAACAAAGAACAGCAGAAATAAACATTAAAAAATAAATAAATAGGAAAACGATAGTATATCACATGGTTATCGAACATCACATTATAATTGCACAGGGTCAACAAGCATAGCTTCAAACATTGTGCATGTTATACATGTTTGATCATAGATTCACATACAAAGATAACACTTCCAGATCAGATTGTGAATTTAGACAAAATTAGCAAGCATTACCTCATCTCATCTCAACATTCCCAGTGGTATACTTCAGCCAGTCGCTCCAAACTTTTTCAAATTTGTTAGGGCAACCTCTAGCAACATAAGTTAGTTTATACATTGGCACCGCCTGGCCCACCAGATCTACCCAATATTGCAGCGAGGGAGGCACCGGATCCCTCCACCTGAGAGCTATCGCCTTCTTCGCATAACAGAACAGTATCCTAATTAGCGTCTTCTTGGATTCTGAGAGTTCCTCCTCGTCCAGATCTCCTAACAGGCATCTGGCTGGAGAATATATATTCGGGAGGGCTAAAGCTTCCTCCATGTACTTGAGAATCGCCCTCCAGAATCCCGCCACACGTGGGCACAGCCACACCATGTAGAAGAAATCACCCACTGCCCCCCTGCATCTGGAGCACTCCGACGCCTCTAGCCTTCCCATCCTATGCAAACGTTGTGGGGTGTAATAAATCCTGTGCAAATAATTAAATTGTATGAGCTTGTCTTTTGCTGACAGCATTGATGGCAGCAACGAGTCCAGGGCAGCCGCCCAGGTCTCGTCCGTCAGGGAAGGAACATCCCCCCTCCACTGCGCCGCCACCTTCTCCATCCTGACAGATGAGGTGGTCAACAGCGAGAAGTAATATCTAGATACAAGCTTTCAGTGATCCTCCTCGGCAATCATTTTCTCCGTACAAGAGGGGAGAAGACTCACCTCCCCCCTCCCATACTGAGCCCCTGCTGCATGACGCAGCTGCAGGTAGCGGAAATAAAATTTGCTGGGGAAGTTATAGTCAGCCTCTAAATCCAGAAAAGATGGAAACCTACCATTCCTATATAATTGATGCGCATATTTGATCCCGTACGTAGCCCAACAGTCACCATCAGGAATTTTATATATCTCCGTCAGCTGAGGGTTGTGCCATAATGGGGCGTTCGGGGAACCGGATAGGCTGGTACCCCCCATCTTAGCGTTACACATATGAAATATCCTGTACGACAACTTCAGTATTCCCGCTCCCTGGGCCGGGTAAGGGCCATTACGATATAGTACATTAATCAATGCTTCATATGAGTGCATCTGGGCCGCTTGGGTAGCCACTGAGGCATTGTGTAGCTTTGGGAAGCCCCACCAATGTATATGTGACAATTGAGCCGCAAGATAGTAACACTGTAAATTTGGCAACGCTAGGCCCCCCACCCTAATCGGTAGGAATAAGGTGTCCAAGGATACTCGGGCTGGTTTAGCTCCCCACAAAAAGGGAAGAAGCACCGTATTAATTTCTGTAAACAATTTTTTAGGTAGGTAAGTTGGCACATGCCAAAGTACGTACAAAAATCTAGGGAGGTAGATCATCTTATATATATTTACTCTACCTAAGAGGTTCAGCGGCAACATACTCCAGACTTTTAGGCTCTCCTTGAGACGCGCTACCATCGGGAGCAAATTATTTGTTGTGTAGGTATTTACAGGCAATTGGATCTCGATTCCCAAGTAACGAAAACGGGTGACCACCTGTAGTGGGGCCCCCGGGGGCATCAGAGGCGCATTTTCTGAGGAGAATGGGAAGACCACCGATTTACTCCAGTTTACCCTGAATCCAGAGTACCGTCCGAATCCAGATATCCTGGCCAAGGCAGATGTTAATGAATCACCCGCATCCGCCAAATACAGAAGCATGTCATCTGCGTAAAGCGAGGTTTTTTCCTCCCTGTCATTAACACAGCATCCCCTGATATCTGGATCTGCCCGTAGGAGAGCCGCCAGGGGCTCAATAGCGAGGGCAAACAGCAGGGGCGACAAAGGGCACCCCTGCCTAGTACCTCTAGCTATTTCAAATGGTTTTGTAACGACATTGTTCACACGTAGACGAGCCATTGGTGTTGTATACAGCAGTTTCACCCAAGCCACAAATCTGGGACCGAATCCAAACAGCCCAAGGACTGCTAGTAGATAAGGCCATTCAATTGAGTCAAAAGCTTTATGAGTATCCAAGGACACCACTACTCTGGTGTCAGGGGTGGGTCCTGCAGTTTGTAAGATAGTATAGAGCCTTCTCAAATTTATGGCCGTCGACCGAGCCGGTATAAATCCCGTCTGGTCAGGATGTATAACTGAAGCTATGACCTTATTTAAACGGGCAGCTAAGAGCTTAGAAAGGATTTTAGCATCCACATTAATTAATGAGATAGGTCTATATGATTCACATAACTCATGGTCCTTGTGCGGCTTTGGAATCAGTACGATAAGGGCCTCTCTAAGAGATTCGGGGAGTTCCCCCAAAACAGGGGACTTGCTGTATACCTCCAGCAGTCTAGGGGCTAAATTTTCAGCGTATGTGTCATACCATTCGACCGGATATCCATCCTGTCCAGGCGTTTTATTCGGACTGAGCGACCGTATAGCGGACACCACCTTCTCTACTGTTATCGGGAGGTCCAGGTCCCTCGCCGCTTCCACAGACAGTTCCGAGATTGGAATAGGGGTCAGGAAGTCTTGCACCTCCCTCTCCCCATAGTCCACTCTGGAAGAATACAGATCCGAATAGAACTCATAAAAGGCATCAGCTATATCCGTCTGTGACGTACAAAGATTGCGCTGCCCATCATATATACGAGGGATCGAGGCAGCATGTTGCTGCGAGTGAGCCAGGTATGCCAGTAGCCTGCCATTTTTGTTGCAAAATTCAAATATACGCTGAGACTGGTATAGAAGTTTTTTCTGAGTTTTTTCCACCAGAACCAGATCCATCTGCCTTACTCCCTCCCGCCATGTCCTAAGAGTATCAGGATTAGGGTTCCTGATATATTCCACCTCGGCCTCGGTAGCAGCCTGTTCTGATTCCCTCAACTTCCATTCTCTATCTGATCTAGCTTGTTTAATAATTCCTGATACTGAACCTCTAAGCGTAGCCTTGAAGGCATCCCAAGTAACACCCACAGGGACTTCATCTCTATTCCCGCTCCAGAAAGCGTTTATGTCTGCTAGGGTGGACCTCTCAAAGATCTCTTCTTTGAGCCATAAAGGGCTCAATCTCCATAACATAAATCCCCTTGGTTCCTCCATGTCTATCCTGATTAGCAGGGGGGAGTGGTCCGAGACTGCCCGGGGTAGATATCTAACATCCACGATCCTAGGAAGGAGCTCCCTGGAAACAAGACACATGTCCAGCCTGGACAAGGTATTGCATGTGGCAGAGTAGCATAAGTATGCTCTGGTATTTGGATTTTTCCACCTCCACACCTCCACTAAGTTGTAGGGTTCCATACACGATCCCAGAGGAGAGCTAAGCTGATTTCCTCTTAGTAAAAGACGATTCGCACTTTTCTGTCTGTTACAGCGTGATGAAAGTGCTTACTCCATTACGAACGGTAGTTTTACCAGAACGAGCGCTCCCATCTCATAACTTGCTTCTGAGCATGCACGTCGTTAAAGCCCACACACGACCATTTTTTACAACCTTAAAAACGACAATGTTAAAAACGTTGCGAAAAAATAGAGCATGTTCGGAATGTTTTTTTAGAACCCAAACAATGCGCTGAAGCCCACACACAATCGTTTTTTAATGACATAAAAAAAAACGTCATTTTTTAGAACCCGAAAAACGGTTGTGTGTATGCGGCATTAGTATTTATAAATGCTGGGTAAGTTTGTGACACTCATTAAAACTAAAAAAAATCTGCTTGCTAAGCAATATATATAATTTTCTCACCCCTCCTCTCCATGTGTTTTGTTTAAATACATCTAGCATTGTGAAAAGTTTTCACAAAATATTCCCATGTATAACGCTGCGTTACGAAGATTTTAAGATGCAGTAACAGCAAATGTTCTGAAGATGGAGAAGTAGTTCCAGTTAAGAGAGAAATCCAGTGAAGCTTGCTTACGGTGCTTTAAAACACTGAACCATTTCTAAAAGTCTTACATACAAATACTGCATAGGAAATATCTGTCCATGCTTGTTGTATATATACGCAATTCAAACCTAAGTTATAGTAAAAACATCAAATAGTTTACTGCTTTGAAAGGATTTCATACCTAATGCCTTGGATGTTTATGGAAGGGATTTGATTGTATAAGTGTTTATGCATCCTTATGCCAAGCATTGCAGGATAATTTGCCTCTTTTTACATAAGATAGCAATGGTAACAATAGTACACCACCAAATATCATTACAATCCATACAAAAGAAAAAAAAATAGGTGGTGACTAATAAACATTTAACCACTTAACCCCTGGACCATATTGCTGCCCAATGACCAGAGCACTTTTTGTGATTTGGCACTGCGTTGCTTTAACTGACAATTGCGCGATCGTGCGACGTGGCTCCCAAACAAAATTGGCGTCCTTTTTTCCCCACAAATAGAGCTTTCTTTTGGTGGGATTTGATCATCTCTGCGTTTTTAATTTTTTGCGCTATAAACAAAAATAGAGCGACTATTTTGAAAAAAAAACAATATTTTTTACATTTTGCTATAATAAATATCCCCCAAAAATATATAAAAAAAACATTTTTTTTCCTCAGTTTAGGCCTATACGTATTTTTCTACATATTTTTCGTTAGCGTTTATTGATTGGTTTGCGCACAAGTTATAGCGTTTACAAAATAGGGGGTAGTTTATGGCATTTTTATTAATATTTTTTTTTACTAGTAATGGTGGCGATCAGCATTTTTTTTCAGTACTGCGACATTATGGCGGACACTTCGGACACTTTTGACACATTTTTGGGATCATTGGCATTTTTATAGCGATCAGTGCTATAAAAATGCATTGGATTACTATAAAAATTCCATCGGCAGTGAAGGGGTTAATACTAGGGGGCGGGGAAGTGGTAAAGTATGTTCCTGGGTGTGTTCCAACTGTATGGAGGGTGGACTCACTAGGGGAAATCACTGATCTTCCGTTCATACATTGTATGAATGGAAGATCAGCATTTCTCTCCCTGACAGGACTGGGAGCTTTGTGTTTACACACAAAGCTCCCGGTCCTCACTCTGTACCGAGCAATCGCTGGTGCCCGGCGGCGATCGTGCCCGCAGGGCACGCGCTCGGGATTCGGGGCGAGCGGGGATGCGCGCGACCCCTAGTGGCTGCGAAAGTAGCCCATGTAGAGCTAAGGGGCTCTCGCCCAGGAGAGCCGACCTGCCGCCGTAAAATGACGGAGGCAGGTCGGCAAGCAGTTAAAGAATTATGTAAGAGCTTATTATTTTAATTTAGTACCGAAGAAGTTAACAGTGCTTAAGACACACCCACGCCAACATTTCAAGTATTTAATTTTTCTTACTTCTCTTAAATCTTTCACATACAAAGACTAATGCATTCTGCGCTGTCTGATGTTGAAAAGGGCATATTTGGAGGAAAGGTGCGATAGATTTTTTGTCTTCGCTGATAAGACATCTATTTCAGACAGTATTGTCTCAGTGTGCTTTCCTCTTACTCATTAGATATTTTTCACCATTGACTTTCCTGCTGTGAAGGACAATATCCTTCCGATTATCCATTTCCTAAAGCTCTTCTTTCGGTCCTACATCTCAAGAGACGCTTTATTTTGGCTAAAACTCTATTAAAGCTACTGTTTCTAATGTGAGGGAACACGGACGACAGATTGTGCTTACTAATTTTATTAAAACTGAGAACTGAAAGTCATAAGATCAAACTTAAAGCGGTTGTAAACCCACACACATCAATACTATATTCATAATATTCTGAAAGGCAAATTAAGTATGAATCGAATGACCACTTTGTGTATATATAAAAATGTTAGCTTACTACATATGTTCTTAATAATCTAAACCTTATTTCAGTATATTCGCCAGCGCCATCTTCACTGTGGTCTTCTGCTCTGTATTTCCGCCCACAGAACGTCTCTCTCTCGATAATCCCGCGCAGGCCAAGGCTCGTTTCCGGTTACTATGGAAACGTATTGAAAATAAATCACAGCGTGCTTCAGAATGGAGTGACAATACCTCCGGGAGCACGCTGTGTAAGCACATTCCACAGACACATTCCAATGACTTTGAAATTGGCCGCCCGTCTGCTGTCTGTCTCTCCAGTACCATGTGACGTACAGGTCACATGGTAACCATTAAGCTCTTGTGCACGTAGTATCGCAGGATGTCGGGGCTGATGTCTAAGACAGGAAATGACGCAGCCCCGACATGGACACTGAATCTTTCCGGCCAGGTCTCAGCCTGCCGAACTGAGCGCATGCGCAGTATACGTAATGACTCGAGAAAATATTGATTACACGGACAGGAGGCAGGTAAAGTAAAAATTACTCATGGCAATGCATTGTACATAAAAAACTGCAAAATGATATGCAAAGACAACATTTTGGGTTTACAACCACTTTAATAAAACGTACCTCATGGAATATGACCTGGTACACTTCAGTTAGGCACCAGTGCAACCTGGGAGTGTTTACAGGTCATATACTTCCCACAAAGCAATGTGGCGCTGCTGCACCTCAAAGGATTGCCTTCATGACTATGAAGAATGTGCTAAGGGTTTAATGAAAACCTGTAAGCTTAATTTGTAACCTAGGTGGTGCTTACTCTTATCCCATGGGATTAAAATGTATGTTAACCCAACATTTCATTTTTCTGACATGTGTCTGTAGTATTGTGCATTGCTTCCTTTGTGTGAAATACATGGCGACCCTGGGCATGGAAACACATCCATCTCCACATGATCAGTTTTTTTCTTTGCATTCTACTTGGGAGTACAGCCTGCCTGTCCTCCAATGGTCTGACTTGTGCTGACACCCCCCTGCATACCTAATCACTGGGAAGATCAGTGAATTGCTGTTTCTCTGCCTCCTACTGACACCTCTGTCTGCAGTCTCCACCCCCAGCCCTCTAAGACCCTTATGCAGCTGAGAATAAAGGTCATGTGGTCACTGTTAAAAAAAAAAAGGTATTTATAACTATATAAATGTTTTGCCTTGCATTTTTATTTTACAGTGAATGGGGTGGATTTACTGAAAGGCAAATAGACTGTGCACTTTGGAAGTGCAGTTGCACTCTGCAAGTCCAGTTGCACTAATTTTCCCCAGAACTTAGTGAATATGGTAAAGCGCTGCTGATTTCCATCAACCAATCATGTGCAAGCAAACATGCTGTTTTTTTTATTTTCCTTGTACCTAGGTATTCTTTATAAAGTGAACCTTTACCACATTTACTAAACTCTGTGGACAATGAACACAATTTCAATTCCAAAGTGCACAGTCTATTGGCATTTAGAAAATCCACCCAATAGTGTTGTTTTACAAGCTAAAGGTACACATATACTTAAATTCTATAATATTTACCCTGTGGCAAGGTGACTTTACATAACTGAATGGTTATCCTAGTGCAGCTCGCACATGGTTAATGGTCAACTGGCTGCCCATAATAAATATGCTGGGGACCTGAAGACCGGTGAAGAACCGGTTTGGATGAGGACAGCGCTAGACCCATGGACAGCAGTGAGTATGCTTTGTTTAAAAGTCCTTTGTTTAAAAATCAACAGCTGCTGATTTCATGTATTTTTCAAGCAGGGCAAAGAATCACTTTAACCAATTGCTTACTGGGCACATATACCCCCTTCCTGCCCAGGCGAAATTTCAGCTTACGGCACTGCGTCGCTTTAACTGACAATCGTGTGACGTGGCTCCGAAACAAAATTGATGTACCTTTTTCCCCACGAATAGAGCTTTCTTTTGGTGGTATTTGATCACCTCTGCGTTTTTTATTTTTTGTGATAAAAAGCGTCAATTTTGAAAAAAACTACAATATTTTATACTTTTTGCTATAATAAATATGCCATTTAAAAAAATAAAAAATACTGTTTTTTCCTCAGTCTAGACCGTATTCTTCTACATATTTTTGGTAAAAAGAAAAAAAAATTGCAATGACCGTATAGTGACTGGTTTGCGCAAAACAAAATAGGGGACATACAGTCATGGCCGAAATCATTTTTTCCAGAAAATCAAGTATTTCTCACAGAAAAGTATTGCAGTAACACATGTTTTGCTATACACATGTTTATTCTCTTTATGTGTATTGGAACAAAACAAAAAAAGGGAGGAAAAAAAACAAATTGAACATAATGTCACACAAAACGCCCAAAATGGGCTAGTCAAAATTCTTGGCACCCTTTCAAAATTGCGGATAAATCAGATTGTTTCAAGCATGTGATGCTCTTTTAAACTCACCTGAGGCAAGTAACAGGTGTGGGCAATATAAAAACCCGAAAGCAGATAAAAAGAAGAGAAGTTCACTTAGTCTTTGCATTGTGTGTCTGTGTGTGCCACACTAAGCATGGACAACAGAAAGAGGAGAAGAGAACTATCCCAAGACTGGAGAACCATAAATGTGGTAACATATCAACAATCTCAAGGTTACAAGTCCATCTCCAGAGATCTAGATTTGCCTTTGTCCACAGTGCGCAAAATTATGAAGAAGTTTGCAACCCATGGCACTGTAGCTAATCTCTCTGGGCGTGGACGGAAGAGAAAAAATGATGAAAGGTTGCAACGCCGGATAGTCCGGATGGTGGATAAGCAGCCCCCAAATAAGTTCATAAGAAATTCAAGCTGTCCTGCAGGCTCAGGAGCATCAGTGTCAGCGCAAACTATCTGTCAACATTTAAATGAAATAAAACTCTATGGCAGGAGACCCAGGAGGACCGCACTGCTGACGCAGAGACATAAAAGCAAGACTACAACAAAAAGAATCGGAAACCATCTTTATGCACGCACACAAGGGATCTCTAAATGTTGCCACCCAAGAGTGTGGCTTTAAGATTCTTACCAGATGGTACAGGACTCCCACTTTGCTCCACAAGTTTTCACCCCAAATTTCTAACAAGTGTTGGAGATGCGGAGTTGAGGAAGGCTCGATGCTCCACATATGGTGGTCATGCCCATTGATCCAGTCCTTCTGGAGGATGGTTCATGAGACTACCACTTCAATCACCTCAGATGATCTCAGACTTGAACCGGCACAATACTTGCTACACCACAGTTCAATCCCCAGAAGGAAATACATGAAATCTCTAACAATGTTCATGATAAACGCTGCTAGACACTGTATTCCATGCCATTGGCGATCAACTGTCACACCAACAAAGATAGAATGGTTTCGCAGACTAATCAACATCGAGAGAACCGAAGAACTTATAAGCATTGCTCAGGAACAGATTATTGCATTCAATGCGACATGGTACAAATGGCTAGAATTTAAAAACACCCCAGAATACAAAGCTTACAACTTGTAACTACCTGAAATTCAGGTCTGTCTGCACCAAGATAGCTGGCTTTGCTGTTTTCCATATCATACACACAACATATGTCTTTTCTTACCGTTCAGTCTTTTTTCTTTTTTCTTTTTTCTTATTCACTTATTTTATCCCCCCCCCCCCCCCCCCATACGTCATTCCTTCCCCTTCCCCTTCCCAAATCCTAAATACGTGTACAAAAATAAAGGGGAAGTTATATCCCATACCAACACTTCAAGCAAACTTTAGTCTGTTCCATATGCATATTGTATACACCATTACTGTTGTACTGTGCAGACCTCTAAAAGCCTCTGTACTGGAATGTGTAATATTTTTCTTTTTGTACACAAAATGTATATTCTCGTTGTATTTCGCACTATTTTTACTCAATAAAAACTTATGAAACAAAAAAAAAAAAAAAAAGACTACAGTTTGCCAAAATGTATTGAGTAAGCCAAAATCCTTCTGGGAAAACGTCTTGTGGACAAATGAGACCAAGATAGAGCTTTTTTTGGTAAAGCACATCATTCCACTGTTTACTAAAAAACGGAATGAGGCCTACAAAGAAAAGAACACAGTACCTGCAGTGAAATATGGTGGAGGTTCAATGATGTTTTGGGGTTGTTTTGCTGCCTCTGGCACTGGGTGCCTGGAATGTGTGCAAGGCATCATGAAATCTGAGGATTACCAAAGGATTTTGGGTCGCACTTTAGAGCACAGTGTCAGAAATCTGGGTTTGCGTCGAAGATCTTGGGTCTTCCAGCAGGACAATGACCCCAAACATATGTCAAAAAGCGCCCAGAAATGGATGGCAACAAAGAGCTGGAGAGTTCTAAAGTGGCTAGCAATGAGTCCAGATCTAAATCCCATTGTGGAGAGATCTTAAAATTACTGTTGGGAAAAGGTGACCTGGAGCAGTTTGCAATGGAAGAGTGGTCCAAAATTCCGGGTGAGAGGTGTAAGAAGCTTATTGATAGTTAAAGAAAGCGGCTGATTTCAGTTATTTTTTCCAAACGGTGTGACACCAAATATTAAGTTAAGAGTGCCAAGAATTTTGACCAGCCCATTGTTGGAGTTTTGTGCAACATTATGTCCAATTTGCTTTTTTTCCTCCCTTTTTTTTGTTTTGTTCCAATACACACAAAGGGAATAAACATGTGTATAGCAAAATATGTGTTACTGCAATACTTTTCTACGAGAAATACTTTATTTTCTGGAAGAATTTATGGGGTGCCAACAATTTCGGCCATGACTGTAATTATGATTTTTTTTTACTAGTATTGGTGGCGATCTGAGATTTTTATTGGGACTGCGACATTATGGCAGACACATCGGACACTTTTGACACATTTTTGGGACCATTCACATAAATATGCACTAATTACTGTATAAATGTGACTGGTAGGGAAGGGGTTAACACTAGGGGGCGAGGAAGGGGTTAAATGTGTGCCCTGCATAGTGTTTCTAACTGTGGGGGAAGGGGACTGACTGAGGGAGGTGACCGATCTGTGTCCCTATGTACAAGGGACACAGCATCGGTCTCCTCTCCCTGACAGGATGTGGATCTCTGTGTTTACACACAGAGATCCACGGTCCTGCTCAGTTACTGGGCAATCGCGGGTGCCCGACGGCCATCGCGGCCTCCGGGCACGCGCATCGGGTTCCCAGTAACGTGGCGGGTGGCTCTGAAAGACGAGGACGTCATATGACGTCCTCTCAGAACAAGAGAGGAGGTTAAAGTGTATTTCCCATTTAACATTTTTGTTTTAGATTTGAAAAGAGTTGGGAAAAATTAGAACCTCTTTTTTAATGCTGTTTGGCGCTCCACTGAGGAGATTTTTCTTCACTTACTGACAAATGTTGTTATCAAATTAGGAATAAGGGAAATTCTTCAACAGGGACACAAATAGAAATAAATGTATTTTTCATTAGTAGGTAAAAGCTAACCACCTGTCAAGTTTTTTTTTGTAATTTTTTTTTTTTTTTTAACAACCGGAAGTTACATTGCAGATATGGTGCATAGTATCAATTACACAGGTCTAGATTGTAAAATATACATACTGTAAATAAACAGGCATGACATTGAATCAGTTTTCAGTATTTTCTGCGAGTCGTTGTAATTACCCAAGAAAATGACTTAATTCTCTATTATACAGTACGCAGTAGACATTCCAACAACATTTTAATATATGCATAAAGATATCCTTGAATCAGAAGACAAAAGGGGACCTAGAAAAGGAAACAAAGATTGAGAGCCAAAGAAGTAATAGATTAAAAAGAGAAGAAAATAAACAGAGACACAAAAGAAAGGGCAGGGGAGGGGAAGAATGGGTTCATTAGGTTTTTAAATTTCCCGTCAGCTTTTTTTGTTGTTGTTTGTGTCCCCATTAATAATGTTCCCTCAATTCCCTATTGGTTTTTGGAAAACCTCCTTGATGAACCATCAGGCAACAATAAAAGAATGACACAGCTTTTAACTTCAGGGCTACATAAGGTTTCATTATTTTGAATATGAAAACAATAGATCAAGTAAAGCTGTAATAAAATCTTAAAAAGGGGGGGGGGAGATTCATACTAGCACATTATGGCAGGTTAATGCCATAATGTGCTAGTATGCACTACACATTAGCACATTGTAAACGGACTTACCTTTAAAAATGAAGCCCTGTTTGACACATTTTGGTTGATTTACTAAAACTGGAGAGTGAAAAATCTAGTGCAGCTCTGCATAAAAACCAGCTTCCAGTTATTTTTTTGGCAAAGATTAATTGAACAAAGTGAAATTAGAAGCTGATTGGCTACCATGCACATCTGCACCAGATTTTGCACGCTCTAGTTTTAGTAAATCAACCCAACTGTCACTGTTTCAGGCACTTTCATCTTTGCCTGGTCTTCCTTCCAAATCCTTCCTTTTTGACTGATGTCACTCCTGCACATGCAAGTCATGATTGCTGCTCTGCATTTTCGGCACACTAAAGCCTTGTATACACGATCAGTCCATCCGATGAGAACGATCTGAAGGACCGGTGTCATAGGTTAACCGATGAAGCTGACTGATGGTCTGATGTGCCTACACAACATCGGTTAAAAAAACAATCGTATCAGAACGCGGTGACGTAAAACACAACGACGTGCTGAAAAAAATGAAGTTCAATGCTTCCAAGCATGCGTCGTCTTGATTCTGAGCATGCGTGGATTTTTAACCGATGTGGTCGTGCCTACTAACGATTGGTTTTGACCCATCGGTTAGCAATCCATAGGTTAAATTTAAAACAATTTTTTTTTTAACCTAAGGTTAAATAACCTATGGGGCCCACACACGATCGGTTTTGACCGATGAAAACGGACCGTTGTCCCCTGGTTAACCTATCGTGTGTATGAGGCCTTAGTGTGTCCTAAATACAGAGCATACTATGCATGTGGCGGTGATGTTTCTGACTGCAGACGCTGTGAATATCTCCTAAACGTTGCAAATTTATGAGATATTTACTGTACCTACAGATACGCCTTAACATAATCTTACCTGTAGGTACAAGTGACAAATAGGAGTTTACTACCACTTTAGGTTGAAGCCATTCCCACTATTTTCCATCAGCTTTGTGAAGTGTTTAACAATTAACCATCAGCCAATGTACAATTGCTTACTGTAATGTCAGTTCTTTTTTAATAATTGTTGTATCCACTTTTGCTAATTAAACTGGACAACAAATATATCTGCCTTCTTGCAAGCTTTACCCAGTAAAAGTCAAGTATTAAAAGAAAGCGAGAGCAATTTCCCAAGTAAATAAAAACTTGGTATTATTATTCAGCAATAAAGATATTTGTGTCTAATTTGCATATTCCACTAAGCTATAATTAATGGCTCATATTAGGAGAGTTACAGTGCAAGCTGGGAGCAAGATTGCATAGGCTGCTATATATCATTGTCAATATATATCATGCCACTGTTGCAATTACTTATAAATAGCAATGGTGTGACATTTAATATTTGAATACATCACAATATCAGGACACATTTGTACTAAATAACATCCAAGTTACTCAATATTTTAAATATTTATTTATTTTTCTTCAACTTAATCTAGGAATAATCAATATTTCAGTAAGGGGTAGGACAGGACAGATCTGACAAGTACGTAGTGATGTTTTTTCTACACAATTACTTTTACTACAGGAGTAGAGGATATTCACTTAGCAAAGGGAATATTGACTTTGCAAAGTTATGTTCGCTTAAATTTGTAAATACAGCTGTGTTCACTTTGAACATAACAGAGGCATTTTTTCATGCATACAATTGGATGAGCTATTTCTTGTGACCAAACCCAGAAACAATCTTTTATGCCGCATAGACACGATCGGTTTGTCTGATGAAAACGGTCTGATGGACCGTTTTCATCAGACCAAACCGATCGTGTGTGGGCCCCATTGGTTATTTATCCATCGGTTAAAAAAACTGGAACTTGTTTTAAAATTATCTGATGGATACCTAACCGATAGAAAAAAAAAATGATAGTCTGTAGGCACGTCCATCGGTTAAAAATCCATGCATGCTCAGAATCAAGTCGACGCATGATTGGAAGCATTGAACTTCATTTTTCTCAGCACGTCGTTGTGTTTTACGTCACCGCGTTCTGACACAATCGTTTTTTTTAACTGATGGTGTGTAGGCACGACTGATCATCAGTCAGCTTCATCGGATAACTGAATAAAAAATCCATCAGACCGTTTTCATCGGATTGACCGATCGTGTGTACAGGGCATCAGGGCCATCTTAATAGCATCATGGGCCCCTGGGCAAAGTAATGCTCTGGGGCCCCTATAATGAAAACAGTGCAGGTAAACAGAAATTAAGTAGGTAGGAGGTTGTAGAGGGGTCAGAGCTCTGGGGGGGGGGGGATATCTGGGATGTAGAGGGGCAGCCCGGTCTCAATGACCAGCTGCTTTGGGGAAAGGGCAGGGGCCCCATGCAGCTGGGGCCCCTGGGCAGTGCCCAGGTGTGCTCTCTCATTAAGACAGCCCTGCAGGGCATTACTCTTGTGCGCTGCTGTCCAATCAACTGCAGCCAGGGCTTTCCTCACCTCGCAGATGCATGTACACAAAGAGGTGAGGATGCTAATAAATTCTTGGCTTAATATGCTTACATGGCCTTAATAGGACAAGGCCATTGTGACTATATACGTTTAATGATGTCACAAGCATCTCCACCCCTTTGTATAGGGTGGGTTGCTGGGTAGGGAATTCCCTTTCTGCAGTTAATTGAGTGGCAGTGGGTGGGAGTTACATCTTCATTCTGGATTTGGTCCAAACTCAAGTTTGGATGAAACTCAAGCTCATCCCTGTTCCTTTAGTAAATCAGTCCCAGTATCATCTGGCCTGACTGTACAGATTAATATTTCTGTCGTCCAATAGGTAATATTGATTCATTAAATTAAGTAATAGTATAGGAAATATACCAAATCATGGGCTAAGTCAGACCTGTAACTAAATATCACTTTTGCAGAGACTAGCCCCCTAAGCTGCCCAATACTTGTAATATTGTATCTACTAATTTTACAGACATGATCTACAGTATAAAACAGAAATATACAATATAAACCTTCTCTAATCTAAGGATATCTAGTCCATCTGAAAAAAATATTATTCCTACTACTGTAATCATTAATATAACTACACAGAAGCGAAGTGAAACATACCAATAAATTATAGACAACAAATCCTTATTTTATGATTCATTCACATTATGAGAAAATTCATTGGACATTATTATTGCTTTCTTCTGTATTATCCTATGCTATAGGAGAGATTTGGAGATATGAACGGATATGAGTAAAATACGGTATGGTTGAAAATAACAATATTACAGTTTTCAGTAGTCCTGGAATAATAAATCTATCAGCTGACATTTGAAGCAGGGTTAACCCATTTCTCGATTAAAGAAAAATATCATTCATGAATGAATTTGCTGTTACAGACAGGAAATAAAATATTGTACACAGGATGATTTGTAGAGGTTTCTGACAGGTCATGATTGATAGACTCTGCAGTCCACCGGAAGGTTGCCACCACTAATTGTACATTACTAAGTTATGTAACGCGTGTGAAGAAGGTGTCATGATTAACATGGGCTGTTAACACTTTTCTTATAGTAAGCATTTTTCAAAATAGCTTTTTTTGCATGTGAAACTGTTTTAGAAAACCTATCCTGAGAGGCTGGCCTCTCTTTTGTTTCCAATTTTCCTTTTTACTATCGCTTACTTCATGGTAGACCTACTGTACAATGCTCATATAGCTCATTACCACCATCACTAATAAGACATGGTATAACAGACTTTTGGTTACTGGATTTTAACCACTTGCCGACCAGCTGCCGTCATTATACTGCAGCAGGTCGGCTTGATCCCGCGAACTGTCGTAGCTGTACGTAGGTCCCTTTAAGCGGGATAACAGGCACGCGGGGCAGCCGCTGCACTGCAAGGGTGCCGATGCTCGTGACCAGCGGTCGCGATGACCACGGACCATGTGCAATTGTGGGCACAAGAGGCAGAACAGGGACATGTGTGTGTAAACACACACATCCCAGTTCTGTTAGGAGAGGAGATGCAAATCCTAATAGCTAGGAACCACGATCTGTCATCTCCTATAGTGAGTCCCCTACCCCCACAATTAGAACACACACTAGGGAACACAATTAACACCTTGATCACCCCCTATTTTAAACCCCTTCCCTGTCAGTGACATTTATACAGTAATCAATGCATTTTTATAGCACTGATTGCTGTATAATTGTTGATCATACAAAAAATGTGTCTGATGTGTCCGCTATAATGTCACAGTCCCAATAAAAATCGCAGCTCGCCACCATTATGCCGCGTACACACGATCACTTTTTGTGATGAAAAAAAACGTCATTTTATCTGACGAAACAAAACAACGTTTTTCAAACTTTATTTTCAAAAACGACATTGCATACACACCATCGTTTTTCCACAATGCTCTTGCAAAGCGCGGTGACGTAAGACACTTTCGACGGCACATTGAAGCTCCCATCTCATAACTTGCTTTTAAGCATGCGCGGGTTTAAAAAAAAAAAAAAGCAATTATTTTTCTCAGTTTAGGACAATATGTATTCTTCTACATATTTTTGATATTAAAAATCGCAAAAAGCGTATATTGATTGGTTTGTGTAAAAGTTATAGCATCTGCAAAATGTGGGATAGATTATGGGATAAATATGGGATAAATCGTTTTTTGTGTCATAAAAAGTGACCGTGTGTGGGCAAAACGTCGTTTAAAACGACGTTTTGCCCACACACGGTCACTTTTTATGACACAAAAAACGACATTTTGAAAAACGACACAAAAAATTCAAGCATGTTGGAATTTTTTTTTGGTCGTTTTTTTGAAGACATAAAACAACGTTTTGCCCACACACGATCATTTTAAATGACGTTTTTTAAAACGTCGTTTTTTTTCATCACAAAAAGTGATCGTGTGTACGCGGCATTACTACGGTACTAAAAAAAATAATAATAATACAAATGCCATAAATCTATCCCATATTTTGCAGATGCTATAACTTTTACACAAACCAATCAATATACGCTTTTTGCGATTTTTATTATCAAAAATATGTAGAAGAATACATATTGTCCTAAACTGAGAAAAATAATTGCTTTTTTTTTTTTTTTTATTGGGGATATTCATTATAGCAAAAAGTACAAAATATTGTGTTTTTCCTCAAAATGTTCACTCTTTTTTGTTGATAACGCAAAAAATAAAAACTACAGAGATGATCAAATACCACCAAAAGGGCAAAAAACGGACGTCAATTTTGTTTGGGTACAACATCACATGACCACACAATTGTCAGTTAACACAACGCAGTGCCTGGTCATTGAGCAGCCAGGCTGAAGTGATTAATATAACGTATAAAGTCTCAATACCAAAATGTATGGATTGAGCTTGCAAACCCTAGATGGATATCACAATGTATGTTTAAATTAACCTCAGTTATCCAACTGTCCACTTTCATGTTTTAGCTTGCTAGCCACTCAACCTCTGTCTGTTTGTTTACATCTTTGTAACTGATTCATACATGCACCACTGTGGTGGTCTACCGTATGTCCGATGTATCGTATGCTTCTTGTTGATTTTGTTCAATAAAACTTTTGAACAAGAAAAAAGTTTACTTTCAGGATAAAGTAGGAAACATACCCATCTACCACCCCACTCAGACCCCTTCCCCAAAATCAAACTCAACAAACACTGGCACCAATTATTGGCAGCCTTGCAGCTTCTTTTCTGATGCCTGGCTGAAGGATGACTGTGTTGTGGTAAAAAAGCCAAGCAACTATCAATATGGAGCTAGCCCTAGAGGGAGCAGCGAAGGTGGCGACTGGAGATTTCCCTACTGACCTTTATGGTAGAAAATGTTTTTAACTCCTTGCCAAACACAATCTGTGAAATTTCATTCTCAGGCAAGGTGCTAAGAGAGAGTTTATCTAAGTTGTAATCATTGACAGGGCTGATTTCTCACTAACAACCTTTCCAGCTCCATATGTCATTATGCCTTTCCTCGATTCAAATAAAAATAAGTAACATAACTAAAATACATTTTGAAAAAAAAAATTGTGTATTTACCAGCTTACTATAAAAATCTGAGCAGGGGATTTATTAAAACCGTGCACCAAATCAAAGCCCTTTACACCCTTAGCCCTGGTTCACACTGGGCTGCGGGAGTGAAATCGCGTGATTTCAGCTGAACTCCATGTGTGTGTCTGAATGTACACACACAAAGCTGCAGCTCGGCTCAGGTGCCCCCATAGCAAGCTCCTTGTTGTGGGGGCACTCGACAGGAGGGAGGGGTCAGGAGCAGTGAAGAGGGACCCAAGAAGAGGAGGGTCCAGGCTGCCCTGTGCAAAACCAACTGCACAGTGCAGGTATAATATGACATGTTTACTACGCAGACTTATTCCATTTATTCCCAAAGAAGACATAGCAGTCGTGGTGGGAACAATGGTCAACTCCAGACTGGACTATGCAAATGCCCTTTACCTCGGACTCCCAAAGTACCAAATCTCTCGTCTCAGACTGGTGACTGGGAAAAAACCATGGGAATCAATCTCACCTTCGCTGAGATCCCTTCACTGGTTGCCAGTAAAGGACAGAATTGCTTTTAAAGCACTCTGTCTGACACATAAGTGCATCCATGTGAAGGCCCCGCAATATCTATGCGAAAAGATAAAAGCTCACAATCCCAATCGCGTTCTGCAATCTTCCAACCTAAATCTGCTCCAGATAGCCAAATTCAAGTCCAAAGGAGAAAGAAGATTTGCGTTCCAGGGTCCCAGACTATGGAGCGCTTTACCAACCAGCATTCGGTTGGAGGAGAACTACTTGGCCTTCAGAAGAAAGATCAAAACTCATCTCTTTTGATGTCAAGAGAGACAGGAACAACAAGCGCCCAGAGGCGATTTACTTTGCATGTGCCACGCTATATAAGTTTTTCATTCATTCATTCAATATAAAAAATAAAAAAAAATTGACTTTACAATGACTTTAGGTTAACACCCCAGACGCAGTTCACAAACACAGTGCATTTGCCTGTATCGGGTTACATAGCACAGGAGTACCATGCGATTCTGTTGCAGTGCATTTTTTAACCACCTCCTATCTGGCGTATTATAATAATAAGGCTGGACAGGAGCAATATTATCTCAACTATGATGTCCTCCCACTCATGCGCCTTGTGTGCGCCCTACAGGCTGCACATTGGCGCGATCTGCGGTGGACATAACGGAAAGCAGATCGATTACAGTGATCACATGTCAGATGTATACAATGGCTTTCCTGACAGCCATTATTGTGTACTATTGTTTGTGATTGGGCACAGTGATCACAGGGTACCAAGTCCAATCACGGCAGATCTGTACCATGTGATACAGCAAAATAAAATAAAATGTTTAACAAAATTGAAAACAAAGTTTTAATTTTTTTTTTCGTACTGTCACCAGTCAGTGTTCTTGATCACTGCCACAACAGTCATAGGATAACGCTGTACTGAATTGTGAATACAATTATATTTATTTAATATTTTCATTTTTCAAAAAACTGTGACAAAAAAACTTAAAAAAACTCACAATACCTCTTACTAAATACCATGGAGTGTCTTCTTTCCAAAAAAAGGGGTATTTGGGGGATATTCTTACTGTCAATGCATTTTAGGGTCTAAAGAAATAAGATAGGTGGTCAGTAGATCAGGATTGATACATTTTCATATATATAGTTTTATACACTATATTACAAAAAGTTTTGGGATGCCTGCATTTATACACACATGAACATTAATGGCATCCCAGTCTTAGTCCGTAGGGTTCAATTTTGAGTTGTCCCAGCCTTTGCAGCTATAATAGCTCCAACTCTTCTGGGAAGGCTGTCCACAAGTTTTAAGAGTGTGTTTATGGAAATGTTTGACCATTCTTCCAGAAGCACATTGTGAGGTCAGGCTTTGATGTTGGATGAGAAGGCCTGTCACACAGTCTCCGCTCTAATTTATCCCAAAGGTGTTCTATCGGGTTGAGGTCAGGACTCTGTGCAGGCCAGTCAAGTTCCTCCACCCCAACTCGCTCATCCACACTATATTGCCAAAAGTATTGGGCCACACCTCCAAATCAATCAGGGGGATTATGGTGTGGGGTTGTTTTCAGGGGTTGGGCTTGGCTCCTTAGTTCCAGCGAAGGGAATTCTTAATGCGTGAGCACACCAAGACATTTTGGACAATTTCATGCTCCCAACTTTGTGGGAACCATTTGGGGATGGACCCTTCCTGTTCCAACCTGACTGCATACCAGTGCGCAAAGCAAAGTCCATAAAGACATGAATGAGTGAGTTTGGGGTGGGGGAAGTGGGGTGGCCTGCACAGAGCCCTGACCTCAACCCGATAGTAGAGACTTGCGAGCCAGGCCTTCTCATTCTAAATCAGTGCCTGACCTCACAAATGAGCTTCTGGAAAAATGGTCAAACATTCCCATAGATGCACACCTTGTGGATAGCCTTCCCACAAGAGTTAAAGCTGTAATAGCTGCAAAGGGTGGACCAACTCAATATTGAACCCTATGGACTAAGACCAGAATGTCATTAAAGTTCATGTGCGTGTAAGGCAGACGTCACCATAGTGACTCCATAGTACTAATCTGGAAAGGTGATCTGGATTTTTTTTCTTTCTACACTATGATTGCTTAATGATTACTGTAAAATAAATAATTTTAACTGTTATGAATGACTATCTCACTGTTTACGATTGTAATTGATGTGATTGGCTACAGCTATCACATGGTACAGGGCTGCTGTAATTGGCCCCACACCATGTGATCACTGTGCCTGGGTGTATTTAAACTATACTGAAACTTAAAAGCAACATGCTATTTCTTTTTAGAATGGACTGGAATTAGAACCCTGCATCAGGTTTTTTGTTGTTTGTACCCCCATTAGGGAGATTTACCCTCTCTTTTGCCTTGTTTACTATTTTCACCTAGAGTGAAAGTAAAAGAAAATCACAAATTTTAATTTTGGGCTGTCACCATAATAGGAATAGAGGCCAAATCTTCTATTGTGGGGAAATAATTCTGGTGACCCCAGTAAAGATTCCCTCATTTTGGAGGGATTTCCTCCCACTTCCTGTGTTTGCTGTGGGACAGGAAGTCAAGGTCACAGATGGCAAAAAATGGCAGTGGTTATAACCCTCACTTAGGGCTCTTTCACACGTCCGTTCAGTTTTTTAGATCAGTTTTTTCCCCCTTCAGTTGATCCGTTTTTTCATCAGTTTTTCGTCAGTTTTTTGTCCGTTTATATCCGTTTCCGTTCCGTTTTCCGTCCGTTTTTCATCAGTTTTTTTAGAACTGAACGGATGTGTGAAAGATCCCTTATAGTCAGTTGTGCATTTGTGTTTTTATTTCTGCATTCACGTATAATATAATTTTTTTTATGGGCAACATAATTACATTCAGTTGGGTAAATCAAGCAAAATGATAGGTACAGATTATACTGCTTCCGTACAGTATTTTATAAAGGGATGCCAGCAGCATAAACACCCACACATTATCATTACTACACTGACTTTCCAGGTAGCTACTTTGAGTCTCACAATACCTTACAATAAAGTCCTTCTTGCCTTGTAAGTTTTGATGTGTGTGCATCCTGCTGTATTGTGAAGTTACTGTAGATGCATTAAAGTACCTCTTGAAATATTCAGCAGAATAATATTTAATAGATACCTGAAGCAGAAACTGTATTAATATTTATTAGAACTTTCATTATTGCTTCGACTTTGCTATCTAAAGTTAATAAACAGGATTTTTTTGAAGCATACCACTACTAGGGATACATTTTTCGCATTATTGACATTTTAGTTTTGAAAAGAAGAGAGTAGGTTTTCAACATTTCTTTTCACTAAGGCTGCAGTAAGTGGGTGGGGAGACCAAGCCCCCTGTGTACCTCCACCCTTACATAGTGCCATCCCTCTGGATTTTCCCTCTCTTAACATATGTGTAGCCATCTTGGGGGGGGGGGGGGTTATGAGAAATGACCCCCCCCAACCAAGATATTGCTCTAAAACTGTAGGTAAATAAAAGAACCAAAGCCTTCATTAAGTGGAAAAGTGAGTTTGATAATAAATGTGCCTACACCCAGGACAGGACCTCTTTGAACAGAGTGGATTCCCTTCCTGTGAAATTAACCAGTATTGTTGGGTGTAAAATAAAATCATGCACATAGTAAAACGAGCGCCAAGTTTGCGACCTGATGTTACTTCCGGGTTCCGTCTATCCAACATGTGAGACGGGATATTGGAGCAAGCAGGTATCAGGCTATAGAGACACCAGAACCCTTGGAAAGGAATGCGGATAGGACCTTTCTTCTTGAACGATCATCCAGCTCTTAGGCCGCGTACACACGATCAGACTGGTCCGATGAAACTGGCCTTAAGGCCAGTTTCATCGAACCAAATTGATCGTGTGTACGGCCCATCGGACCGTTGTCCATCGGACCAAAGTTTTAAAACTTGCTTTAAAATCTGTCCGATGGACGCCTGACCGTCAGACCAAAACGATGGTTATTACACAAAAGCATCGGACCAAAAACCCGCGCATGCTCAGAATCAAGTCGACGCATGCTTGGAAGCATTGAACTTCGTTTTTCAGCACATCGTTGTGTTCTAAGTCACCGCGTTCTGACCCGATGGGATTTTGGACTGATGGTGTGTACGCACATCAGACCATCAGACCACTTCAGCGGTGACCCAATGAAAACGGTCTGTCGGACCATTCTCATCGGACCGGTCTGATCGTGTGTACAGGGCCTTACACTTTGACATGCTGATTACCTTACAACAGTAAGGTAAGAATGTAGTACACCTATGGGTGTAACATACACCGAAGATTTCATTCACTGAAGTCACTAAAGATTTCACTCCATTGAAGTCACAACAACACTTTTTGATGCACCTTATTTTCACACTTGCACTTTATTTCCTTTGTAGGAATTGTTTACTGCTCTATTATTTGTACCAGTTGCACTTTATATCAATATATGGACTTCTATTTATCATTTTTTTTTTTGCAGTTTACTTCATCATATGGACATTTCTGAATTTATTAGTTTGGTTTATTTATATCTGATATTTATACCAGCCTGACTTTGCTAGCACTTAACATCTAGGAACACATCACTAAACATTGAAATTTTATATTAACCATATATTATATTATATTAGATATTAACTTGACCACTGGGCACTTAAACACCCTTAATAACCAGACCAATTTTCAGCTTTTGGTGCTCTCACATTTTGAATGACAATAACTCAGTCATACAACACTGTAACCAAATGACATTTTTGTCCTTTTTTCCCTACAAATAGAGCTTTCTTTTGGTGGTATTTGATCACCTCTGCGGTTTTTATTTTTTTCGCTATAAATGGAAAAAAAACGAAAATTTTGTAAAGAAAATCATTTTTCGTCATTTCTATTATACATTTTGCAAAAAAAGAATTTTCTTCATAAATTTGGCCTAAAATGTATACTACTACATATCTTTGGTAACAAAACAAAAAAAATTGATATTATTTAGTCTGGGTGAAATGTATGGGGTCTACAAGCTATGGTACCAATTACTGAAAATTGATCAATTTGATCACACCTGATGTACTGACAGCCTCTCTCATTTCTTGAGACCCTAACATGCCAGAAAAGTACAAATACCCCCCGAAATGACCCCTTTTTGGAAAGAAGACATTCCAAGGTATTTAGAAAGAGGCATTGTGAGTTTTTTGAAGTTGTCATTTTTTCCCACAATTCTTTGCAAAATCAAGATTTTTTTTTTAATTTTTATTTTTTTCCCACAAACTGTTCATATTAGCAGGTTATTTCTCACACACAGCATATGCATACCACAAATTACACCCCAAAACACATTCTGCTATTCCTCCCGAGTATGGCGATACCACATGTGTGAGACTTTTACACAGCGTGGCCACATACAGAGGACCAACATACAGGGAGCACCATCAGACCAATTCTGACATTCCTCTCCTACATGGAAAAATCATAATTTATTTGCTAGAAAATTACATAGAACCCCAAAACATTATATATGCTTTTTTAGCAAAGACCCTAGAGAATACAATGGCGGTTGTTGCAACTTTTTATCGCACATGGTATTTGCACAGCAATTTTTCGAACACATTTTTTTGGGAAATAAAACAGTTTTTTGCTTAAAAAAAAAAAAACAGTAAAGTTAGCCCAATGTTTTTGCATAATATGAAAGATGAAGTTACGCTGAGTAAATAGATACCCAACATGTCACCCTTCAATATTGCACACGCTTGTGGAATGGTGCCAAACTTTGCTACTTAAAAATCCCCATAGGTGACGCTTTAAATATTTTTACTGGTTACATGTTTTTAGTTGGAGAAGAGGTCTAGGGCCAAAATGATTTCTCTCGCTCTAACGTTCGCAGCGATACCTCACATGTGTGGTTTGAACACCATTTTCATATGTGGGCGGGACTTACGTGCACGTTCGCTTCTGTATACGAGCACGCGGAAACAGGGGCGCTTTAAAAAAAAAAAAAAAAAATTTATTGTTCATTTTACTTTTTTTTTTTTTTTAGTTTGACACGTTTTTCCCCAAAAATTTATGTTTTGATTACTTTTATTCCTATTACAAGGAATGTAAACATCCCTTGTAATAGGAATATAGCATGACAGGTCCTCTTTACAGTGAGATATGGGGTCAATAAGACCCCACATCTTGCCTCTAGGCTGGGAAGCCTGAAAAAAAATTACTCAGGGAGTATTGCACAGGGAGTATTGCAGAGTATTGTGTGGGGGTATTGCAGAGTATTGTTCAGAGTATTGCGCAGGGGGTACTGCAGAGTATTGTTCAGAGTATTGTGCAGGGGTACTGCAGAGTATTGTTCAGAGTACTGCGCAGGGGGTACTGCAGAGTATTGTTCAGAGTATTGCGCGGGGGTACTGCAGAGTATTGTTCAGAGTATTGTGCGGGGGTACTGCAGAGTATTGTTCAGAGTATTGCGCAGGGGGTACTGCAGAGTATTGTGTGGGGGTACTGCAGAGTATTGTTCAGAGTATTGCGCAGGGGGTACTGCAGAGTATTGTTGGGGGTACAGAGTATTGTGAGTATTGCGCAGGGGGTGAGGTACTGCAGAGTATTGTGCAGGGGTACTGCAGAGTATTGTGCGGGGGTACTGCAGAGTATTTCACGGGGGTATTGCGGAGTATTGCGCGGGGGTATTGTGGAGTATTGCACGGAAGTATTGCGGAGTATTGCGCGGGGGTATTGCGGAGTATTGCACCGGAGTATTGCGGAGTATTGCACGGGGGTATTGCGGAGTATTGCACGGGGGTATTGCGGAGTATTGCGTGGGGGTATTGCGGAGTATTGCGTGGGGGTATTGCGGAGTATTGCGTGGGGGTATTGCGGAGTATTGCGCGGGGGTATTGCAGAGTATTGCTCAGGGGGGTATGCAGACTATTGCTCAGGGGGTTATGCAGACTATTGCTCGGGGGGTATGCAGACTATTGCTCAGGGGGGTATGCAGACTATTGCTCGGGGGGTATGCAGACTATTGCTCAGGGGGTATGCAGAGTAATGCACAGGGAAGGAAGGGGTTAATGCAGGGATGGCTGAGCAGGGATGGATGGATCTGTGACTGCAATAGTCACAGATCCATCCCACAGCGCTGCTGCCATCCGCGCTTCCCCTCTCACACTGTACCGATCGGAACAGAGAGAGGAGGGAGGAACCGGAGTCATCAAATGACGCAGGTTTGTTTACATGTGATCGCTCTGTCATTAGACGGAGAGATCACGTGGTAAACTGCCGCCATCAGCGGTGGATTTACCGTGATCCGTGACCCGCCGGGTCCTCTGTACCCGGCGGTCACGGACATTCTCGTGTGCGCGCCCCAGGGGGCGCGCGGGAGCGCGATTCTGGAATCACGTTATATAAGTTAAGCAACCACCTTGCCGCCGTTATTTGATGGCGGCTGGTTGCTAAGTGGTTAAGCTAAAACTAGCTATATAGTTCAGGACCAGAAGGTATCTGGTAACTAAAATAACAAGAGCTGCATATCAACTCTATTGCAATAAACAGGTTCACCTACTAATATACTGGAAGGCGACCACTACACACATACAGTAGTACACACCTAGCTAGCTGGCACAGTACATGAGAAATAACAACAATAGGACAGGGATACGTCTGCCACCAGTCTGGTCTGTATATATATATATATATATATATATATATATATATATCTATAGATATATATATATATATATATATACTGTATATATATTTCTGTATACACACACAGAAGCTGTGCACAACAATAGTAAACTATTATACATAAAAGCACTTGCTTATTAATCATTTCAGATCTAGATGTAGTAGCAGCTTTTCCATAAACAGGGCTTGTGGTCTCAGACCTTCTCTCTCCAATTCCTTCCTTTGGGGTTTTCAACCCAACATCTCAGAGACAGGAAGCACATACATAATATAACAGCAGCCCAGGCATTTACAAATGCAGACAGTAGAGGGCAGAATATTCATACATATGTCTATAGTCTATTGATGTAAATAAGTACTGTAAATACAAGTGAGTATGTATATATTTATTTACACATAGCATTATGTAATTTGTAGTGTCTTCTGTCTCATAAAATGCATACTTTGATGTTGGTAGAGGTTTTCAAATGTTGTATTAGAACAGAGGACATAAATAACAAACACCTCCACACCAAAATTAGAGAAAAAAAAATCCAGATAGTGTAATAAAGTCAAACACATGGGTTTATTAAATTCTCAAATAAAATACTACTCACAATCAATCTATGAAAACATGGTCCATCAAACATTCACAGTAGAGACAATCAAATACTGTGACAGACTCCTCCTCCCCTGCCTTAGTGTTAGGCACTTAGCGTCTCACCCGGTCCTCCAATCCAAGAGTCCTGGTACATCACTTCTGGGATGGGTTGGGGGTCACTTCCTGGTTGCTGTGAGGTCTAGCAGGATCTGAGCCTTTTGTGAAAATTATATAGAGGAAAGACGTTAAGGCTAGACCAAACAGCAACCAGGAAGTGATGTCAGACTCATCCAGGAAGTGATGTACCCAAACTCTTTGGATGGAAGACCAGGTGAGATGTTGAGGTGGGAGATGAGGAGCCTGTAGCAGTATTTGATCAAAAGTATATCTAAAGCTAGGATCACAACTGTGAGGGTGTGCAGGCCAAGCAGCGTGTGTTTGCTTGGGCAGACACCATTCATTTGAATGGGCTGCTGTGTCCTGTGAAATGCAGGAAAAAAGTCTCTACACTGCTTGGGAAAGCGCAGCCCGCACGGGAACCGCTAGTACAGCAGGTTCAAATTCCAATCATGTGCCACTTTGTGTTGGTCTATCACATAAAATCCCAATAAAGTATATTGGTTGTTACATGACAAAATGTCCAGGGGTATGAATACTTTTACAAGGCACTGTAATTGGCAATAAAAAGTGTATAGGGGTCCGGGTACTGCACTGGGGGACATGTATAAACGCAACATTTAAAAATAAGATTGTTTAGGTGGATGGACATGTCTTGGTAGGTTTGCAGTTGTGTCATACTCTTTCCATTTTTCAGATGATAGATTGAACAGTGCTATGCGAGAGGTACAAAGCTTGGGATTTTTTTTTTTTTACCCTAACCCTGCTTTAAACTTCTCCAAAACTTTATACCTGGCCTGTCTGGTGTGTTCCTTGGTTTTTATGATGCTGTTTGTTCACTAAGGTTCTCTAACAAACCTCTGAGGGTTTCACAGAACAGCTGTATTTATACTGAGATTACATTACACACAGGTGTACTCTATTTACTATTAAGGTAAACTTATAAGGACTTCTGATGGCAATTGGTTCCACTAGATTTTAGTTAGGGGTATCAGAGTAAAGGGGGCTGAATACAAATGCACACCACACTTTTCAGATATTTATTTGTAAAAAAATTGAAAACCATTTATCATTTTCCTTCCACTTCACAATCATGTGCCACTTTGTGTTGGTCTACTCTATCACATAAAATACCATTATTTACATTTATGTTTTCGGTTGTGACAAAATGTGAACAATTTCAAGGGGTATGAATACTTTTTCGAGGCACTGTAACAAATTGGCAATTTGTAAAGTAAATTGGATGTTATAAGACTATAAAATTGTGCATAATTATGACAATTTTATTGATTTTAGTATATTTATTTTGAGCATCTTCTAAGTCCCATCATCTGTAGAACAATCCAGACATACAGATGTATTTTTAAATTATATCCATACAGCTTTACTGACAAACAAAGGCAATCTAAAAATGCAAATCCTTATTCATGACCCAATAAGAATATGTTAGGAATATTTCACAGTGTGCTAGTTTTCCCACTGAGACAACCATTTAGACTTCCTTTGATAGAAAAGGTTCTTGACAACAATTGCGGTCAGTGGGAGATAAATTACATTTCATGCAGATGTATTTGAATAGTTTTCTCTTAATGTTCCACTGGACTATTAAAACTGTGTGAATGCTACATTTCTATTTCGTGTATTTTGATACATTCTCATAAGCCAGGTTTTGTGAGGAAGTGTACCTCCATTAATATAGCCTTAACAGTTATGGGTGACAATCGACTATGCTGAGATATTTCAGACAAAAAAACACTTATTTTAGTTTAGTTGACATTTTATAAAGAAATTAAAGCAGAATTAACGTTAGGTTAGAATACAAAAGGGCAATAGCTTATAAGCTCATAATAAAACAATAGTTTAATAATGATTCTTGATGTGTTAATGTAAATTTACATGTTTAATAGGTGGCATTGTCATGACCAGTATCACAACTGCCTTCAGCTTTTACGGGAGTAAAATTTAAAGTGGTACTTTCAGCAATTCCCAATAACATATATATATATACACAGGGCTTTTCAGCAGGAACGTGGGGGAACGCAGTTCCGGCACTTTCCAAACTGAATGCATGTAATGGAAAGAGGTGCCGGGGTGTGCTTGAGAGTCTATTGAGGTTGGCAGCTGGGGATATATTGTTGCTGGAGATGATCTATTTTTGCGAAGGAAGGGGGTTTATTGTTGCTGGGGAATTCTTCTGTAGCACGCGGGGGATCTATTGTTGCTGGTGGTTCAGTCGTTGCTAGGAGGGATGTACTGTTGAGGGAGGGGGTCTTTGTTGCTGGCTTCTAGAGAGTCTATTGATGCTGGCTACTGGAGAATATATTGTTGCTGGAGGGGATCTATTTTTGCTTTTTGTTGCTCAGGGGTAGGTAGAGGGCAGAGTCAAGGGTGGTTTGGAAGGGAGGAGTTCCTGCACCTATTCTGTGAGAAAAAACGCCCTGTATATATATATATATATATATATATATATATGTATATATATATATATATATATATATATATATATATATATACATATATATACATATATACATATATATATATATATATATACATATATATATATATATATATACATATACATATATATATATATATATATATATATATATATATATATATATGTATAAAAAAACAGCTACAGTACTTTTTGTTGCAATAATATTGTATCTTTTGCTGTGAAAACGTGGCTTTTGAGCCCCATCAAGTGACTTTGAATTTCCTGAAATTATGTAATTGGTCTGCTGGAGGCAGAAAAATAATTTCCTCAGTCTTCTCTTTCCCTATGATCACACTGCAGCATTGTAACTCTGTAGTAAGTGTCAAGGGGTTAGGATGCAGAGGGACTGATATGTATCAAACGTGTGAACATATTAGAACTACATGGGCGCCAGAACTATGGCATCCCTCAATTCAGGAAGTAGTTGCTGAACATAGAAGATTCTGAAAAAAAACACAGCTATCTCCTTTTTGAAAGAAGGGCATCTCTGAGTTAGTACATTTTAATGTTACTTTTGCACATTACTTAGATGAATGCATGCACTTACATTATATTTAAAGCCAACATTGTTGGATAGAGTAGAGAAAAAGTTATATCAACCTCAGGTTTAATTGACCATCGTATACCATTATGCCCTGTACACACAATCGGTCAATCCGATGAGAACGGTCCGATGGATTTTTCCATCAGTTAAGAGTAATGCCCAATCCGATAAAAACGGTCTGATGGATTTTTTAATCAGTTATCCGATGAAGCTGACTGATGGTCAGTTGTGCCTAAGCACCATCGGTTAAAAAAACGATCGTATCAGAATGCGGTGACGTAAAACACAACGGCGTGCTGAAAAAATGAAGTTCAATGCTTCCAAGCATGCGTCGACCTGATTCTGAGAATGCGTGGATTTTTAACCGATGGATGTGCCTACAGACGATCGTTTTTTTTTTCTATCGGTTAGGTATCCATTGGTTGATTTTAAAACAAGTTTGATTTTTTTTAACAGATGGATAAATAACCAATGGGGCCCACACACAATCGGTTTGGTCTGATGAAAACGGTCCATCAGACCGTTCTCATCGGTTTGACCGATCGTGTGTACGCGCCATTAGAGATATTTTCATTCACTTTCCTTCCTTTAACCGCTTGCCGACCAGCCGCCGCAGTTATACGGTGGCAGGTCGGCTCTCCTGGGCGAGAGCCCGTAGCTCTACGTCGGGACTTCTGCGGCCACTAGGGGTCGTTACAGAGCGGGGAACGGGAGGTATGTGTGTAAACACATACAATGTACAATGTATGACCAGAAGATCAGTGATTTCCCCTAGCGAGTCCACCCCCCATACAGTTAGAACACACCAAGAACACACTTAACCCGTTCCCTGCCCCCTAGTGTTAACCCCTTCACTGCCAATGGAATTTTTATAGTAATCCAATGCATTTTTATAGCATTGATCGCTATAAAAATGCCAATGGCCCCAAAAATGTGTCAAAAGTGTCCGAAGTGTCCGCCATAAGGTCGCAGCACTGAAAAAAAACGATGATCGCCGCCATTACTAGTAAAATAAAATAAAAATAAAAAAATGCCATAAAACTACCCCCTATTTTGTAAACGCTATAACTTTTGCGCAAACCAATCAATAAATGCTAATTGCGATTTTTTTAACGAAAAATATGTAGAAGAATACGTTTCGGCCTAAACTGAGGAAAAAATGCTTTTTTATATATTTTTGGGGGATATTTATTACAGCAAAAAGTAAAAAATATTGCATTTTTTTAAAAATTGTCGCTCTATTTTTGTTTATAGCGCAAAAAATAAAAATCGCAGAGATGATCAAATACCACCAAAAGAAAGCTCTATTTTTGTGAAAAAAAGGACGCCAATTTTGTTTGGGAGCCACATCGCACGACCGCGCAATTGTCAGTTAAATCTACGCACTGCTGAATTGCAAAAAGTGCTCTGGTCTTTGGGCAGCAATATGGTCCGGGGCTAAAGTGGTTAAACAATACAGAAACTGAGCAAAAACTCTCTCCATAGTGGAGTTACAATGGCCTCCAAGACAAATAGAGTGAATCCCCATTAACAGGGAGACATAAAGCAATAAAATCCCGTTAAAGAGAAAAACCTAAAGAGAGTTATGATTCCAGTTACCTGTAATATATAAAACCATAATATCCCTGACAGTGATGGAGTGCATACATTTTTCTGCTATTTCTGCCAAATATGGAGTCCCTAAGCGTTATATCTGGAGCAATTATGAGTTATCCCATGTTCTGCACTCCTTAAAGTGGAGGTTCACCCTCCAAAAAATTTCTAGCAGGGCATGGAGCCCACCCACCCGACCGGCAGTATGCCAGTGTTTTTTTTTTTTCTGTAGATACTTTTTTACGGCCTTTCTTCCGATCCGGCGGCTGTGATTGACGTCCCCTCAGCCCGGCGCATACAGCGCGTCACGAGATGCCGAAGGAACCCGAACGTCGGTGCGGCCTTATACGGCACCTGCGCACCGACGTTCGGGTTCCTTCGGCATCTCGTGACGCGCTGTATGCGCCGGGCTGAGGGACGTAGACGCCCAGTACTGCGGGATCGCCGGAGGGGAAGAGAGCCCGTAAAAAGGTATGTACGGGGAAAAAAAACAAAAAACACCGGCATACTGCCGGTCGGGTGGGTGTTCTCCATGCAATGCTAGAATTTTTTTTGGAGGGTGAGCCTCCACTTTAAGCCAGTTTGAGTCTTGGCCGGTTCAGCAGGGACCAACCGAGATTTGAACCATGTATGGGCAGGCTGAATGTACCAAGTGAATAACTTGGGCACAGCCAGCCTGTCGTATTTTACATGAGATTATTGCTAGCTATTATAGCCGCTAGTAATAATCACTGCGTTCTCCCGGTGGGGAGAGCTTCCCCATTCCCCTGCCAGGAGAACTCAATGGCTCCACAGAAGGGATTCCCCTATCAACACTGACTGAATCAAGCAACTCATGGTTGCAGGAAAGAAAATCATTCTGTCTGTGGCTGGTTTTACCTAAACCCCAACATTACTTGAGAAAATTGCTGCCCTTTCAGCAGGATGATTGATAAACTTTGTTGGATTTGTGACATCACTGCGGGGCTCGCGCAAATGCGCAGTAGGGTTCCGGGCGTGAAGTTGAAAGGCTACAGCACCCCACTGCTATATGAAAACATCAGCTACGGTGCTGACATCGCTGGACTCCAGGACAGGTAAGTGTCATATTATTAAAAGTCAGCAGCTGCAGTATGTGTAGCTGCTGGCTTTTATTTTTTATTTTATTTTTGGCCGGAACACCGCTTTAAGTGATGTGCACAAGAGCACATTTTATTTTGCTAATTTGCATAACAGTATCTTTATGAGATACACATATGTTTGCACATAAGCACTTTGTTATTTTTGTGTATGAATTATGAGGTTTATGCACTAGAGCATTTTTATTAGTTGTATACATATAAAGGGATAGCACAGCTTCTAATGTATATTTTATTTTGGATATCTTGTATTCCGATATTGAAGTTGCAGCAATCCCTTGATTGCATAGAATACTGACAAAGAGCGAAGGTTTAATATCAGCATTAACTTTGAGGAGGTCTATCGGGCCTCTGGGAGCTTTCAACGCTCCTTATCCAACTTCTATCAGTTACTTATTGATGTACAATCCCAGACTGACCCTGGATTTATTTCCTAAATGAGTAAGGGACTTACAGTTCACATCCACAGAAGCTCAAAATATTATTCTTTGCCCACAGGGCCTTTATCAGGAAATCTCCTACAAGATAGTGACTAGATGGTACAGGACCCTATTAATCCTCGCCAAAACTCTTTCCACAGCACAATGCCACTTTTTGCCGCTGTGGAACACATACAGGCACACATGTTTTTGGGACTGTTTTATGCTCAAGTCTAGTAGCAATATGCATGGCTGTTGCAATCGGTGTGGCCTTAGAAGCAAACGTTGTCTTAACACATACCAAACAGTCATATGAGTTTGTAAGTTCTTGGCTACCACAATGAGCGGACTTGTGTGGGCTTCTCTGAAAAGCCTCTTGAATTTGTTGCACTTTATCCTCTGAAGTGCGTGGTCGCCCTGGACACTTCTCCTTTCATAAACACCACGATTTTTAAAATTGTTTCTACAGTACCAACAATAAATGTTCTTTGCCACTGGTGGATCAATCACGAAACACTGTTGAAACACACGCTGCACCGTTATTATGGATTCCGTCTTGCTAAAGGTTAGTTTCTATTTGGGTGCTAGTAGTGGTATCTACCGATAGCACAATGAGCGGACTTGTGTGGGCTTCACTGAAAAGCCTCTTAAATTTGTTGCACGTTATCCTCTGAAATGTGTGGTCACCCTGGAGTCTTCCCCTTTCATAAACACCCTGATTATTAAAATTGTTTATACCAACGATGAATGTTCTTTGCCATTGGTGGATCAATCCCAAAACACTGTTGAAACACACGCTAAAAGAAAGGAATAAATGGACAGCCGCACACCAAAATCAACCTTGGAAGGTAATCTTTATTGGTGCAAGAGGATAAAAGCACTACAAGACACGGCACAGCAAGTAGTGGGATAAGAAGCTGACGTGTTTCGCACAGAGATCTAGTGCTAAGTCATTGAAACACACGCTGCACCGTTATTATGGATTCAGTCTTGCCAAAGGTTAGTGTCTATTTGGGTGCTTGTAGTGTTATCTAGCGGCCTTCATTTGAAAATTTAGGCCACGCCCATTTAAGAAGAACAGGTTTAATTCATTGGCGGTAAATGGTTTCACAGATATAAGGTTTAAAAAATTGGGTCATTCTTTTTGAAACAACGCACTGTATTTGTACTCTAACCAAAGATATAACACATTGCATACTTTCCCTAAAATACCACTTCAGAGCACAATGCTCATTATTCCTACATACTATAAGGAAGCAGATGCCAATGTTTATATAATATTGATCTAATTGAATAAATGCTCAAAATATCCCATTACAAACAGTTGTTCAATGCTCTTATGAATATTGATTCCTGAAGGAATTCATAATGATACATGGGGTCCACTTTATTTGAATATTATGTTAATCAATACCAGTATCACTATATAGTACCCCTATCAACCATGTTGGATTTATCACTGTCCAACATAGCATAGCAGTCTATACACACTTTACGGTTTGTGTGCTTTTGTGAATATCCTATTTAGGTATATGCATGAATAGTACAGTAATGGAAGAAATGTTCATGGGTCCTCGGGGACATGTAATATTATAATTTACATGCATGTCTACTGATAAGATCATAGCTTTCCCACAAATGCATATGTGTCAGTAGAAGTCAATATCTATGTAAATGTATGGTTTTTGGAAAATGCAAGTACTGGCATATATAAAACATGTTTCCAGGAATTGCATTTCATCCATAATGCAGTCAATATCCTAATTAGCCTTGTGGATTGTGGTTTATGTATAATTTGCAGCTGAAATCCTAAAGTTCAGGAGTCTGCAACCTTTTGAACATGTGCACATATTTTTAAATTTGTGTAAATTTGTGCTAAAATTATAATTTTATATTATACTGGTAACTGGAATTATGACTGTATTTAAGTTTTTCTCTTTAACAATTTAATTCATAGGGGACTCCATAGTTTTCATTTTGCATATTCTCAAGGGGTAAAAGGCTTACTGTGTCCTTATTGTTTACAGCAAAAAAAAAAACCTGACAGGAATTGCATTTAATGCCTTTTTTTTTTAACAAGTCGTGTTGCTGTGCCTTTTTTATTTTAAAATTGGATGTCAAAACATTTGAGTTGTTGTGCATTGCAATATGTTGTGTGATGTGTTGTAATGCATTTCATTGCAGCAATTTCTATTTTAGCCTAGCACACATCAATGCAGCACATTGATGTGAACTAGGCCCATTGAAAACAATGCATTTGCACATGTTAGTGCATTATGCTAGTGTTGAACAATGATATATGGAAAGACTCCTGCGCTACCAAGGGGGATGGGTGGGAGTGGAATTGGGCTGGAAGGTGGACTGGGGATTCTGCAGCAGACTCCTGACACTCTGTCCTGGGCAGAGAGAAAAATGTATATGTAAAAGAAGGGGGTGTTGTCTGCGCTGAAAGTGAACAGGGGGGGAGGAGGGGGGTGTGGGTGATAGGGGTGAATGAATGGGACGGGTGGCTGGATGGGTGGATGCAGGTGGGTTTAGGACAACATGATAACCAACATAATCGAAACAATGATGTGAATGAATATACACATAAGGGTGATAACCAATAAATACAAAAATTATTATTACAATAAGGAAAAACCCAACACACTAGCCAGTGTAATGTGAAACCAGTGAAAAACAATCCTAAATCCAAACTATAAGACCAGAGAAAATTCCATGAGGAAATGCCTCTGGATGGAAAAAATGTGAAATAAATAAAGTCTCTAAAAAAAAAAAAAAAAAAAAAAAAGTCTCTAGTGAAAAAACCCAAGAGTCCAGATAAGTCCAAATTGAAATGGTGGTGCCAGGAAAGGGTGACAGCAGAAAGCACCTCAGGTGGTCCCCAGCTCCTCACCTCAAGGCTATAGCTCGGATAGCCTGCAACAGCACCTCCCGGTGGAGGACAGTGATCCCTCGGCAGGGCAAGCAGCAGAGGCACTCCTCAGCGGTAAAGGTAAAACAGAAAAGAAAGCAAGTGAGTGACAAAAAAAGGCGTCTAGTAGGCAACGAGTGTCACTTGTACATCCACTCACCACGGGGTGATGGATGATGGGCCTATCTCCCACGAACAGCGAGTTCGTACTTCTAATGGCAGATATCCTCTTCTAAGCTGGCCAGATGGTCACTCACAACAATGGATCTCTCAGATGGCATACATGATAAAAGAAACAGACCATAGCGCAATCCCGCAAGGTAAAAAACACATTTAATAAAAAATAAAACTCACATTTAAAACGATCCAAAAGGCACAAAACAAACAGACGTCAGGAACACACTGCGTCAGGCGTGTGGACTCTGTGGCTCCTAGGATCCCTACGCGTCTCGTCACACCTCGTGACTTCCTTAGGGGATAATGCTGGTGAGACTTCCTAATCTTAAATACACTGCTCAGTTGTCTGCTTTCCTGGACGCATAGCGGCCATTTTCCCGTAGCCCACACTCGTGATTGGATGGTAAGTATGCTAAAATGATCGCCGTCTTACCTGTGACACTTCCTATTAGCAAGTAGGAGTGGCTCCAGGGATGGACATGGGGTGATGAAAGGGGCAGATCAGTGTCTGGTGTAGTGACACCCGAATGGTATACTAATACACCATCTGGATGTCTGCTGTACTGGACGCATGGCGGCCATTTTCCCGTAGCCTATGTTGATAATGGAATGTAAAATTAGCATCCTATAGTGGTGGCCATTTTGCCTGGGACACTTCCTATTTGTGGGTAGGAGTGGTTACAGAGCGAGGCATGCTGGTAATGGAATGGGAGGCAGAGTGGGCAGATAGAATATATCTCCCATTTGTTACCAACAAAGTATACCAATACACTGTCTGGATGTCTGCTGTACTGGACGCATGGCGGCCATTTTCCCGTGGCCTGTGTTGATAATGGAATGTAAGATTAGCATACTATAGTGGTGGCCATTTTGCCTGGGACACTTCCTATTTGTGGGTAAGAGTGGTTACAGAGCGGGGCATGCTAGTAATGGAATGGGAGGCGAAGTGGGCAGATAGAATATACCTCCCATTTGATACCAACAAAGTATACCAATACACTATCTAGATGTCTGCTGTACTGGACGCATGGCGGCCATTTTCCCGTAGCCTATGTTGATAATGGAATGTAAGATTAGCATACTATAGTGGTGGCCATTTTGCCTGGGACACTTCCTATTTGTGGGTAGGAGTGGTTACAGGGCGGGGCCTGCTAGTAATGGAATGGGAGGCGGAGTGGGCACATAAAATATACCTCCCATTTGATACCAACAAAGTAACATGGCACAATAACCCGTTTCCAAACAGAGATGTGGCGAAATGTTAGAATTAAAAATGTAAAATATAAAGGGAGAATGAATAATAATAATTCCCTATTTCTAAAATTGAGGGTAAAGGTATATAGAAGTATAAACGGATGTATAAACGGATGGAGGGCCATATATATAACCCACTGCCCAGCAGATAGGGCAGAGAGAAAACATGGATTAGAGGGTTTCCCTGATAGCATCCTCTGAAGATAGCTAGGCTCTAGCAAGAGCTGCAGAGACAACACACATGACACATATAGGGCGATATTGCTATACAATCGACCTGATTGGTATAGATATATGCATGAGACTCCAGATGTATACAAATAAATACATATAATGCACACACATAATGAATAAAATGAACAAACCTAGATCTAGCGTATAGGAAAAGGGGGGGGGGGAGGGGAAGGCTGATCCTAGACAAGACAACGCTCTTAGAAGTCATTAAGAAAACAATTCAGATCGAAATCAATATTGAGTCCTCTTGGGGCAAAAGTATCCATAGAGAAGATAAACTTGGATTCTAGTTGGCTAAGCGACCTGACTTTATGACCCCCCCGCCAGGGTCTATTATAGGGTGCTATCCCCCAGAATTTGAGATGGGACGGATCTTTGTTATGAACTGCCTCAAAGTGTCTAGAGACACTATGCTTGTCGAAACCTTTAATGATATTTTGCACATGTTCTTTTACCCGTATCCTCAATAAGCGTTTGGTGCGACCTACATACTGTAGGCCGCAGCTGCACTCTAGTACATATACTGCTCCCAAGGTATTACATCCAACAAAATCTTTAATCTCATACTCTGTTCCGTTGCTGTTGGATATGAATTTTGTTTTCTTTTCATTGGGGCGTTTTGTGCGTGTACAAGCGTAGCATCGCTTACAGGGGTAGAATCCTTTGCCGGTAAAAAACGTCAGCTGTTTCTTGGGCGGGTTGATGACTCCCTTTACCAGTTGGTCTCTAAGGGTAGGAGCCCTCTTGTAAATGAAATTGGGCTTCTCAGGCAGAATCGTTCCCAATTTGATATCGGTTTTTAGAATATGCCAATGGCGGGAGAATATTTTTTCTATTTTCTTATAATGGATGTTATAATGTAATATAACTGGGACTCTATCTATTTTACTGGTAGGTTTCTTCTTAGTGGCTAGAAGGTCTTTTCTTGGGATGTTAGTGACTTCCTGAATCTTCTCTTGGATAAACGTGTCATCGTAACCCTTTTGTGTAAACCTTTCTCCTATTAGGTTAGCTTGAACTTTAAACTCCTCTATTTCTGTACAATTCCGTCTTAGTCTTAGGATTTGGCCTTTAGGGATGTTAAATAGCCAATTCCTATGGTGGCAGCTAGTAATGGGGAGGTATTGTAATAATAATTTTTGTATTTATTGGTTATCACCCTTATGTGTATATTCATTCACATCATTGTTTCGATTATGTTGGTATAGTGTTGAACAATGCTGCCTATTAATCAGCAGCCACATGGACATGATGTGAATGACCAATTAAGGTCCCTTTCACCAACTTAAAAAATTCAGGTATAAGCACAGAAAAATCAAGTTTTTAAAAAGCTAACCTGTGGGGGCACATATGTGAGGCAGCCAATGCGGATGTGCTTTAGGCAGGGGCGTCGTTAGGGCGTGGCTAGGGGGGCTGGAGCCCTGAATGGGTCCCCGAAAAGCCCCGAGTCTATGCCACATCCGATCACATTGTTAGCCCCGAGCGTCTGGGAGTCAGGACCTGATGCTGAAGGTGGTCGTGTGTCGCCGAGTGCCGTACTCGGCAACACTCGGCACTGGTGGCACTCTGCTACTTTCGGCATCAGATTGGCATCAGATTGGCCCTGACCCCCAGACGCTCGGGGCTAACATGTGATCGGATGCGCCCCCACCTTCTGGAGCCTCGGCGGCTCCCGTTCTCATCAGTGATATTTAAATCCCTCCCTGCTTGCAGCCCAGTGGGAAGAAGTAACATGGGCGTCTGCTACTGTAAGCAGCGCCACCGCCACGGTGCTTGACTTGAGCAAGGGAAGAGTGTCCCCTTTCTTCCTAGAGGAGGAATGAGAGCCAATAGGAGAGCTGCTACCTTCCATCCAATGCCTGAGAGCGGGCGGGTCTCCAGGGATCTCGGGCGCTGAAGCATGAACAGGTGGACTGGAGGATTGTATAGGCAGCTATGGAAGACCCTGAATTCTGGAAGAAAACTGATTGTGGCAACACGTCCTGGAAACAAGTTAGTGTATTTACAGAACTAAAGTGTCAGCAGGGTACAAACTGGTCATATACCCTGTAACCCATATTGTACATTATATACAGACTAGTCTGTACCCTGATACCAAGCTGAACATTATATACACTGGTCTGAACATTATATACACTGGCCTGAACATTATATACACACTGGTCTGTATATAATGTACAATATGATTTACAGGGTATATGACCAGTTTGTATCCTGCTGACACCATTTTGTACATTATATACAGACCCGTGTATATAATCTACAGCACGGTGTCATCATATTGTACATTATATACAGACCAGTGTGTATGTAATGTTCAGACCAGTGTGTATGTAATGTTCAGACCAGTGTGTATATAATGTTCAGACCAGTGTGTATATACAGTAATGTTCAGACCAGTGTATCGAAGCCTGGTGACAGATTGGAGCTGAGCCCGGCACAAGAACATAAGCCCTCCCACCTCCCAAAGCACCCCCCAGCACATCTGCCCCCCACCTCCCAACAAGCACAAGTGGAGAGGGATGTGTGTACTGAGGGAGGGGATCTTTACGGAGGGAGGGGGGTCTGTACTTGGTAGAGAGGGGGGTCTGTACTTGGTAGAGAGGGTGGTCTGTAAAAAGGAAGGGGGTCTAGACTGAGGGACAGGGGTCTATACTTAGTGGAGAGGGTGGTCAGTACTAAGAGAGAGGATCTATACTTAGAGGGGAGGTCTGGACTGAGGGGGCACTATACTTGGTGGGGGGGGGGTGCCGGCTTGGCTTCGGGCTGAAGCCCCTGGTCTTTTTGGCACCTAGCAACGCCCCTGGCTTTAGGTAAGCTCCGTGCCTCCTGTGCACTAACCTGGCCCTAATCAGCAAATCAGACTGCTGGTTCTGGTCCTCCACAGTTATCCTTTCTGCTGCCTTCCTCCGGGGACTCAGCGATGACTCCTCTGAATGCTAAGGGCACCAAAAACAAGCTCTTTATCAATAATGCCCTGGCCCACTCTGCAGTCAAGGATGTTAGCCTGAAACTGGGAGTGAGGATACCTGGGGCAGCGCAGCACCACCCATATCACAGATCCTCTACCACTGCTAAAGAGAGGCTGGAGTATCCACTCACCCTCTGCTTCCTAACGCTGATTACCAGAGACTTTCACTGAGAAACTGAAGTGGCCCCCTTCTACAGCAAGCATCCACAGCAGCATTCTGAAAACTGGTGAGAGAGCTATCCACCCACTATTGATACTGCTAGCAGAGATTGGGCTACTGAGAACAGGACACCAAGTGTACCCCCTCCATACCACATCCATACTGAAGTCTATACCACACTTATTCCAATCTAGATGGCACCTATACCAACCCTGTACTGCATTATACCGAACGTTTACTGCATCTGAACCACATCTTCCTTGCAAATTTGCTGAGACTATATCATACCTATATTATACCTGTACTGCATGCAGGTTAACTGGGACTGTCATTTTGTGCAAAGATACTTTGAAAGGGCCCCAATAATAGCTGGCAGAAGAACATGTCAAAAGACTGCCCTTCCCATAGTAGTTTTCTGCAAGCCCCCTTTGTTCCTCTGCCCCCTCTGCTACTATACTCCCTTTCTTTTGGTCAGAGCACACCCAGTAGGTCTAGGACTAGCATTGCCACCATGAATATACAGTACTCTGGCAATATAGTTTCAGCACTTGGTATATTAAGCTGTACTACTGCTCACTGCTGCACTTGAGGTGGCCTTGCTACTATTTATGCTGATCTGGATGCCAAATGTCATCTTATGCGCAGTCCTAACTGTTAATCACATTGTATACTAAATTGTGTATTTACAGTAACATTGTTAATCCATTTTATGCTTGCCTAATTACCAACCATAAAATTTGCCTTTACTACCTGCTTTGGTGCCAGTTTTCTTGGATATTGCTTTCCGTGAAGTCCTGTGATATTGTATGTTTGTTCACTCAACATGTTGTGTCAGAGGAGCTGAGTTTCTTGAGAAGGTTGAGGCAAAGAAAAGATGACCCATCCTATCCAGCAGCTCAAATAAGGGGCCAGTGATCCATACTTTCCCCAAAGCTTATAACAGCAAATAACGTAATGTAATGTTAATATACTTGCCTCTCCCACTCTCCTTTCCTCTGTAGCTGACTGGCCAACCGCCTTTATTGGATACAGATACGTGTTTTTTATATGAATTCAGTATGCTCCATCTGCTGTTCTGTATTCTTTAGTAGCTAGGACTGGAAAACTTGGGGAAATCTCGCGCCAAAATAGAATAGGGGGGGAAAAACTTGTGCAAATGATTAAGAGCTGCTCCCTAAATAATACAGAGTGCTGGATTATACGTGTGAACAATTGAAAATGAGGGGCGCTGACTAGTGATAAATTTAACACATATTATACAACATTGGTGTGAAAAATATATATATGAAAGTCGTGCTAAACCAATACAACAGCAAGTGATTGACAAAACAATAAGTGCAAAAAATTCAATGGCGATGGACAATGATTGTCTACCCAGAGTCCGTTGATAGTTAGTGCAATATTGTGCTAAAAAACAATAGTGTTCCGATAGAGTGCTCTGTGTTTAATCTTCTGAATATGTTCCACCTTCACCAAAAAAAACACCGCAAGTGAGGATGGATGGCTCCTTACCCGATGGTGTTGACCTATTAATTAAAATAAGGTCAAATGAGCTCAGGGATCAGCTGCTGCCCGTGGGAAACTCGATTGTAAGCCAAGTAGTGAACAGATCTTCTCTGCTGGCCGTTTCAGCAATGTCTCCTCTCTCTACTTCCTCCCGCTGGAAGGACTGCCAGGACCTTCTATCACAGCTCACTATTCTCTGAATATAGATTTCTTACTCCAAACTTGCGATTTTTTTGCTCTCAATGTTTGTAGAGTTCAGCCATTAAAACAGTACATTGGCCAAAATCGGTGCTTCGATTGTAACGCATTGCGCCCCTCTTTAACCTACCGGAGGACTACCTCACTGGGTTATGACTCTCTTGGCTCTTAGCCACGCCACGCCACGAGACATATTTTAGTTTTTACTGTTATTGCTATTCGTCATTCAGACAATATTTCTCTATTGTGGGCTTTCACTTTCTCCCCATATCTTCTTTCTTTTCCGATTCCACTTCTAGGTTCTTCTTCTTCCATTCCATGAGTTGGCTGGGGGGGGGGGGTTACATGTTTAGATCTTATCAGATTACAGACCTTCTCCCTCATCATGAATAACAGATGGGTGCTATCCCATAATGTTAAGGCACTCAACTTTCCTAATAAATGCACTTTTGCCACTTCCAGTCCATTAGGGCATCTATAAGAAACACAAATATTTTATAGTTCACTTCACTACCCCCAATTTTACCTTGCCAGCGTCTGAACAAAACAGAGGGGGCATGCTAATTGTCTTTCACAGATCCTGTCAATCTACCTACCTAAAAGTAATTAAGTACCCTGAGTGCCTTTTTGTTCTTTTCTAAAAGGTTCCTTTAAGCTAGTGCATTGGTTCACTTACACTTTCCTTTAATTTCCCTTCTAAATGTTTTTTTTATTTGTTTTCTTTGTCTGAAATTCTCACTCCCTGTTCCTCCTCAGTAAGCTGTTCAGTACATTGTTCTGGCTGAGTAACTACTGCTCGGATGATGGTGGCAAGTTTACTGAGGAGAAACAGGAAGTGAGAAATTCAGACAAAGAAAAAAAAACATTTAGAAGGGAAATTGAAAAAAAAGGTAAGTGAACCAACAATGCACTAGCTTAATGGAACCTATTTAGAAAATAAAAAACAAACCTTTACAACCCCTTTAAGCCTTCTTCAAACAAACTTTCCCGTGGATTTTTGTTTAAAGGGCGTTGGCCGGGAACACCCATAGCATACACACGGCAGGACTTTTCTGCAAACTTTCCCCAAACTTTCCCAACAACGTGTGATTTTCTGCTCTTTACCGCCACCCTTTGGTCAATTTCTGCTATTGTTGGTTGATTTTAACATTGGTTCTGGGCATACTGGTTCTGGGCGTGTTTGTACTTCGGACCAAAGTAACATTGGTTCTGAGCATGCGTATTTGCACTTTGTACAAAAGTCCAATTGCTTGCTGTACACACGGTCAGACAAGGCACCATCGGACTTTTGTTACCGAAAAGTTTGTCCATTTACAGACCAAACTTTTTGTCCAATGAAACCCGAAAAAGTTGGTCCGATGGAGCATACACACGATCGGACAAATTTAAAAACGTGTTGATTTTGAAGTGTGTTGGCCAAAAGTCCGACCGTGTGTACAGGCCTTTATTTTGAAGTTTGTTGTCAAAAAATCCTACCGTGTGTATGGGGCTTTAGACTGATCGGACACTGCATGCTTTGGTCGATTGCTGGGGGAATTCCATTTGACCACCATAGACTACACCTTTTATTTGAATCTACATAATTTCTTCTCTCCAACAGACAATATTTTCCTCTCACATGCAATGCTTGCCTTGGTGGTAGAGATGCATATTCAACCAATTCTTTGGTCAGACCACTCAGCGGTGCTTCTTACACTCTTCTCTTTGCTCGCCACCAAGGCAGACCGAACGTTGTCCTTGAATGAATCTCTTCTTTCTGACAAACCTCAGCAAACTTTTATCCTCTCTCATATATTAGAATACCTAGCTCATAATGGGACCCTAGATATCTCGACTTCCACCCACAAGGCTGCTATAAGGGGATACGGTATACAACTAGCTTCCTCTCTCAAAAAAAAAAAAAACATAATTCAGTAGTGGCCCATCAATAGGGGACAAGCTAGTCATTAAAAAAAAAAGTGGTCCTTTGAATGTGTCCAGGTGCCGGACACACAGCTGTCTATGGGATGCCTCTTATGCCTTGCAATCAGCTGATTGCAACTGGGAATCTGATTTCTTTGTGTTTAGGGAGTGTTCAGGGCACAAGCGATATGCCAGCAAACACCCCCACTCTACAGTGATTTGTCCCTTTGGGTCCTTTGCTGTGTTTAATTGGCGGGGACTGAAGGACGGTAGGCAGTGCTCTTTGCGGCACCTCGGCGTCACTTCCGGTTTCCAGGCCACCACTGTGTGGTGGATTAAGAAAGGCCTGAGAAGCGCCTGTGATTCCAGCTAACGGTAAGTGCCTCAGGCTCAGGCTTCTTCACTCATTCTCTCTCTCTCTAGAATAGTCTCTGACACTTCCCTGCACACACTTCCCTGCATTTCTCAGTCTCAGTCATTCTCCACTCGGACTGGGCCCAGGCCAGGGCGGGTGACTGATTGATTGTGCAGCTGGACTGGTGCATCAGGGTGATATCTTGGGCATTTATGCCATGTCCATCAGGAGGTGTCACTTGTCAGTCTTCCTAGATGTCATGTGCGTATATACTTATAGCTGTAGACACTACACAAGACAGATGTACACACAATTTGTGTATATTATCTGTGTATTAGTGTATACAGCTATACACACCCACCTTCTTCCTTCCTGTATATAGAGACTCTCTATATACAGGAAGGAAGAAGGTGGGTGTATATAGCTGTATACACTACACAGATATACACAAATTGTGATTACATCTGTCCTGTGTAGCATATACAGCTATACACACCCACCTTCTTCCTTTCTGTACTGTTTATATAGCTGTATACAGAACACATGATGTATATCTGCAGTCATTGATGATGGAGGAAGGTCTTTATATACAGGAAGGAAGGTGGGTATATATAGCTGTAAAGCACCACTCCCAATCCGCCGCCACCTGCCTGCCATCTCTCACCACAGAGCCTGGGATCCCTTGCCTGTGAGGATGAGCTATATACCCTAATCTGTGAGGCTAAGCTATATACCCTGATCTGTAATAACAAGCTGTATACCCTGATTTTTAATGCTGAGCTTTATACCCTGATCTGTAATGCTATATACATTGATCTGTAATTCTGAGCTGTATACACTGATCTGTGAGGCTGAGCTATATACCCTGATCTGTAATGCTAAACTATATACTCTGATCTGTAATGCTGAGCGGCATACGCTGATCTATGAGGCTGAGCTATATACCCTGATCTGTGAGGGTGAGCTGTATACCTTGATCTGTATACCCTGATTTGTAATGCTGAGCTATATACCCAGTTCTGTAATGCTGAACTATATACCCTGATTTGTGAGGCTGAGCTATATACCCTTATCTGTAAGACTGAGCTATATACCCTGATCTGTAATGCCGAGCTGTATACTCTGACCTGTGATGCTGGGGCTGTATACTCTGTTCTGTGATGCTGGGGCTGTATAATCTGTTCTGTGATGCTGGGGCTGTATAATCTGTTCTGTGATGCTGGGGCTGTATACTCCTCTCCTGTGATTCTGTGGCAGTATACTCTGTCCTGCGATGCTGGGCTGTCTATTCCTGACACTGTGGGTGGAATGAAGTGGAATACAGGGGGCAGTGTAGGTGAATTATATAAGTAGTGGAGCCTATGAGAAGTGGGATGGGTCAAAAAGGAAGGACGTGGTCTGGTACCCCACCATCCTAAAACGTCACCAGCCGCCACTGCATAAATCTTAACTTCTCCTTTTAAAATGTGATTACCTTGAAAAAGTTCAGGCTTTTCAGTCCAACCCCTCCTGGACACAGACATTAGCACTTTCTGTGGCATTTTAGACAAATTAGAGGCTAGTATTTCCCAGGCAGTGGTACCAGGGTATCTAAATAGAGAGGGGTAATTTTTGGGATAGAAGTGTATGCCTGCTATTCAGCTGTAAAGCAGCTAAGAACTTTACATGTTATTAAGATAGTTAGCTTCTTTTTTTTTTTTTTACTGACCCTTATATCTTACCCAGAATGCCAGCTTGCAGCCTGACATCTCTCTTGAACAGCATCAAGGAAATCATAAGCTACGGAGAGGAAAAAAAGATTAATTTTCAAAGTTTGCACACAATATTCAAGGACTACATGCATTAACAAACCTCAAAAGAATTATAATTGCACGCTTCAATGTCTGGAAATTAAAAATTAAATTTCAATGGCTTGTGGGCAAAATATCCTTTCTTGTGTTTGATTCAAAAATAAATGGGTTTAAACACAGAAAGATGGATGCAACTGGTCTAATTTCAACCTTACCAAATATTATTCTCTAAAACAGGAAATAATACCTTCTGGGAAGGTGGACATTTCATTTTAATAATTTAAAATCATGAGATGTTCCAACCTTATCAATGCTTTACAGTCTTCCACCAGATTACCATATAGTACACTTAATTTACAGAAATGATTTTATGTTTATGTCTCTGTAGATCCCCTTAGCTGAAATTTCCGTGTAACAAAGTCTGTTAAAATAGACAAAACTTGTAAACAATGCCATGGCTGTCTCTAAGAGGCTCACATACAATATTAAACACATGGCAAGCAGAGAGTGATAAAGTGGAACCTTGAAGGAATTCACTGAGAGCAGAAGTGTCGATCGGCAGAAGGTTTATTAAAAACACACTGTGGAGAGGGAACAACAGGCTGGTCTTCCTCTGCCAAAAGCTGAGACAAAGGCTGAGACAAAGGCTTCTTTTATATGTATCACGTAATGATGAACTTTTAATGAAACTATTATGATTTGCTACAAAACGCTACATCATTCATTTAAGATAAAATGTTAAATGTCACATGGACATATCATCCTTTTTACTTGATTTTCTATCTAAAAAGAGAAAATTAGGAGTTTAACTTCAGTCCCGGAAGGTTTCACCCCCTTTCATCATTAGATCAGGCAATTTTTTTGTGACACGACACTGTGTTACTTTAACTGAAAATTGCGCAGTCGCGCAACGCTGTGCTGAAACAAAATTCATAGATTGAGCTTTCTTTTGGTGGTATTTGATCACCTCTGCGTTTTTTTTTTTTTGCGCTATCAACAAAAAAAGACTGACAGTGTTTAAAACAAAAAACATTATTTTTTTTTACTTTCTGCTATAAAACACATCCAATAAAAAACAATTAAAAAAAAATCAAATTTCTTCTTCAACTTAGGCCAATATGTATTCTTTTACATATTTTTTGTAAAAAAAATCCCAATAAGCGTATATTGATTAATTTGCTCAAAAGTTACAAATTATTGGATAGATTTATGCCATATTAATTGTTTTACTAGTAATGGCAGCGATCAGTGATTTTTAGCAGGACTGCGAAATTGCAGTGAACAAATTACTAAGTGACACTTTTTGGGGACCAGTGACACGAATACAGTGATCAAGTATAAATGACACTGTCAGGGAAGGGGTTAACACCAGGAGTGATCAAAAGTTTAATGTGCTCCTAGGGATTGATTTAGAGAAGGAAGCAATGTACAGGTACGTTGTTTCAAGCAGCCGACCACCCTGCCGCAGTAAATGTGCAGTGGGCAGTCCGGAAGCAGTTAAAGTGAAACCCTATATTGACTAACTTAAGTAATTAAAGATACAAGCCTTCAGGGGGCAAGAGGGGATTGGGTACCTGGTTTTGAGTGACCTGGCTGAGATACAGCGTGCTCCCTGGAAGTTCGGCCCCCCACCTCCTTCCCCCGTTGCCGGACTCTGTGCATGCACAGTAGGGAACCAGCTGTGAAGCAGAAAAGCTTCACCGTCGGTTTTCCTTACAGGCAAAGGTGGTGGAAGCACCCGAGAACTGATGGAAACAACGGCTGGGGTGCCATATGGCTGGATTTTAGGACAGGTAAGTGTCCTAATTTTAAAAGTCAGTAGCTACAGTATTTGTAGATGCTGACTTCACATTTTTTCATGGGGGGGCTGGACCTCCTCTTTAAGGTGATTGTAGCTGTATTAGTACAGTATTACAACAACACAGTTAAAGTGTTACTAAACCCACAACAGTAAAATCAGTCTGTATATGCAGTAAAACATGCTTGTTATACTCACTGTGGAACTTAAGGAGTTAATCATCTGCATTGTGTCTCCCCTTCTTTTGCTGTCCCCAATCCATCTGCTAATAGAACAGAGCCTTGGAGGCAGCCTTTAGGAAGGTGCATGTGATCAGAACAGGGCCAATTAGCACTATCCAGACAGAAAGTCAGGGGTCATGCAGTCTCATAGGACATTAAGGGAAGAATGAAAACTCCTCCTACAAGCATTTTTTTTAACCGCTTCAATACCAGGCTTTTATACCACCTCCATACCGGGCCTATTCTGACACTTCTCTCCTACATGTAATAATCATCATTCATCATTATATATGTTTTTTTTAGCAGACACCCTAGGGAATAAAATGGCGGTCATTCCAAAGTTTTATCTTGCACGGTATTTACGCAATTATTTTTTAAACGCCTTTTTTTGTAAAAAAATTGTTTTATGAATTAAAAAAATAACAAAACAGTAAAGTTAGCCCAATTTTTTTGTATTATGTGAAAGATTATGTTACACCGAGTAAATAGATACCCAACATGTCACGCTTTAATTATGCGCACACTCATGGAATGGCGCCAAACTTCGGTACTTAAAAATCTCCATAGGCAACGCTTTATTTATTTTTTACAGGTTACAGTTTAGATTTACAGAGGAGATCTAGTGCTAGATTCGTTGCTGGCACTCTAACACACGCGGCGATACCTCACTTATGTGGTTTAAACGGCGTGTACATATGTCGGCGGGACTTGCGTGTGCGTTCGCTTCTGCACGCGAGCTATCGGGGACAGGGGCGTTTTAATTTTTTTTTTATCTTTTATTTATTTTTTTGACTTATTTTTTATTTATTTTTACACTTTTTTTCATTTTTTTTTTTCCACTTTTATTCCTATTACAAGGAATGTAAACATCCCTTGTAATAGGAAATGTGTGTGACAGGTCCTCTTTATGGAGAGATGTGGGGTCAATAAGACCTCACATCTCTCCTCCAGGCTGGAAACCATGAGATCGGTAAAAAAAAATTCACCGATCTCATGAATGGTGGCTTATAGCCGCAATTGCGGCTTTGTTTACTTACGGGGACCCGGGCGTGACGTCATCACATCGCGCCCGGGTCCTCCGACGGTCATAGAGATGACTGGTGACTATCTGGTCACCAGTCATCTCTATGCTTCCTGCCGCCGCCGACGATTCGTTCTCCGGGCCCCCGAAGGCACAGGTAAGCCCGGAGAAGCACCGGATGGCGACGGGAGGGGGGGGATGTCCCCTCCCGCGGCCTGTAAGAACGATCAAGCGGCGGAAGCGCCGCTATGATCGTTCTTACATTGTGCAGAAACGTCGGCTGAAGAAGAGGATATCTGGATGATGCCTCTGGCTGCAGGCATCATCCAGATATTCGCCTGCAATGCCCAGGCCGTCAATTGACGGCCACTTAGGATGGTAAATCCCATCCCAGGCCGTCAATTTTCTATGGCTGGGTATTGAAGTGGTTAAATCAAAAAGGTGTTTATTGAACATAAACAAAAATAACAAACAGCAGTACTTTCCAATGCACAGACAAATAATGGATCTGTTGAAATATACATCAGACATGTATAGACAATTGCCCCTCATTGTACCCACAGCCAGCATCCTCCCCAATTCAACAGGTATTATGTCCACCCATAACAGTACAAGTCAATACCTCCTACAAGCTTTAAGTAGTCCTCAACCTGACACTGATAGAAGTCACAAGACTGCTCTAACTGCTGATGAGAAAAGGTATTTAGCAGTTTATATTCACAAAAATAATTGCATTTCCATGGAATAGAGGTGGGGCTCAAGGGACACCAAAACCCAAGAAAACCCAAAGAAGAGAGGAACGGTACAAGGTAAGTATATGGACTCAAAGAGAGTAGATATATCAAAAATTAGATTTATTAACATAGTATCAAAAAAATATATAAAAACATCACACAACAAAAAAAGGGGAGGGGGGAGGGGAGGGGGAAAGGGGAGGGGAACGGAAAAGTGGAAGGGGAACATGGAAGATGATTACCTGTATGAGGTACAAAACAGGAATCAAAAGAGGTGTCCCAGTAAGCACAGTGCTGCAAGGCACTGTTGATAGTGACATAGGAGACATTAGAGAAGAGTAGACAAGCTATTGGTCAAACAGGCTCAAATAGGGTCATCCAGGGTTCAAAAGCATCATAGCAAAAAGGGGTAAGAACTTACTTGGCATTTCCATGTTCTGTGTACTGTGGGAGACTAGATATAGTGAATGCAGGTTCCTGGGCTTAGTAACACTTTAAGTACTGTTCATGAAAAAAAAAATTATTTACACTAATATTTACATTTTTAGTACACCATTTGGACCTACCCCTTTTTCTAAAGTCCAAGTGGTGCTGATATTTACAGAGTATACAAAAGTTACAATAAGGAGCAGTAAAATAAATATTTAAAAATATACAACTGCTTTTTTCTTGACAGTGATAAAGGCTGGTGTAAACGGTTTAGCTGTAGAGATCCGGATCAGTTTAGTTTCATTGGGGGTAATTGACACAAAAATAGGATGTCCAGGCACATTCTTCCCATAATATATTCTTTATCTATAGTAATCCGAGCTTAAGAGTGTCACTGGGTAAATTAAAGTAAAAGTGACGTAAAGTAAAGGAGTTAATTTGCTAAAACTGTAGTGTCGGAACATATATTGTATCTTATGGGCTGACTATAGATGAGAGATTCTTTTATGTGCCTAGGATGAAAACGGTCATGCATGTGGTATGTGGGGTGATCTATGACGTTTTTTGTAGTTCCTGTGAGAATTGTGAAATATCCTTCACACTTGCGGCCCAGATAATCAATGAAGCAGAGGCAGGCCACCCCTATCTGCTTCTAGTAGAGGTCTTGGCCAAATAAAAAAATAGCCGTGTGTCAGGATAAATGTAACAGCTAAGTAACTGGTTCAGCAGGTTTGTTCAGGTCTGGAAGATATTGCAGTCAGGCTGAAATACCCATGATGGCTAGGATGATTCTTTCAGGTACAGAACCAAGGGTAGCATGCTTGTTTAGGAAAACTGTTGTGTCTTGAATGTATCTGACTGTTTTATAGATCTTAGGTTTTATAATATATTTCTACCCAGCTCAAGATATTTTCAGTGAGCATACCAATACCTGAGATTATGAGTCTGCCTGGTGTGACAGAGCGAGGCTCTGTCACTATCAAGATAGTGATGAAATGGACACACGGTCTGCATAAAGCCAGATTGCAGAGCTGCAGAGCGTAAATTTAAAAACAGAGAAAACTGCTATGGCAGTTTTCTCGGATGGTTCTATTGCTACATGGGGCTTTATGGCTTGGAGATCCTTTAGAGATATGGGTGGGACGGCCACTTAGGATGGTAAATCCCATCCCAGGCCGTCAATTTTCTATGGCTGGGTATTGAAGTGGTTAAATCAAAAAGGTGTTTATTGAACATAAACAAAAATAACAAACAGCAGTACTTTCCAATGCACAGACAAATAATGGATCTGTTGAAATATACATCAGACATGTATAGACAATTGCCCCTCATTGTACCCACAGCCAGCATCCTCCCCAATTCAACAGGTATTATGTCCACCCATAACAGTACAAGTCAATACCTCCTACAAGCTTTAAGTAGTCCTCAACCTGACACTGATAGAAGTCACAAGACTGCTCTAACTGCTGATGAGAAAAGGTATTTAGCAGTTTATATTCACAAAAATAATTGCATTTCCATGGAATAGAGGTGGGGCTCAAGGGACACCAAAACCCAAGAAAACCCAAAGACGAGAGGAACGGTACAAGGTAAGTATATGGACTCAAAGAGAGTAGATATATCAAAAATTAGATACATTTATTAACATAGTATCAAAAAAATATATAAAAACATCACACAACAAAAAAAGGGGAGGGGGGAGGGGAGGGGGAAAGGGGAGGGGAACGGAAAAGTGGAAGGGGAACATGGAAGATGATTACCTGTATGAGGTACAAAACAGGAATCAAAAGAGGAGTCCCAGTAAGCACAGTGCTGCAAGGCACTGTTGATAGTGACATAGGAGACATTAGAGAAAAGTAGACAAGCTATTGGTCAAACAGGCTCAAATAGGGTCATCCAGGGTTCAAAAGCATCATAGCAAAAAGGGGTAAGAACTTACTTGGCATTTCCATGTTCTGTGTACTGTGGGAGACTAGATATAGTGAATGCAGGTTCCTGGGCTTAGTAACACTTTAAGTACTGTTCATGAAAAAAAAAATTATTTACACTAATATTTACATTTTTAGTACACCATTTGGACCTACCCCCTTTTTCTAAAGTCCAAGTGGTGCTGATATTTACAGAGTATACAAAAGTTACAATAAGGAGCAGTAAAATAAATATTTAAAAATATACAACTGCTTTTTTCTTGACAGTGATAAAGGCTGGTGTAAACGGTTTAGCTGTAGAGATCCGGATCAGTTTAGTTTCATTGGGGGTAATTGACACAAAAATAGGATGTCCAGGCACATTCTTCCCATAATATATTCTTTATCTATAGTAATCCGAGCTTAAGAGTGTCACTGGGTAAATTAAAGTAAAAGTGACGTAAAGTAAAGGAGTTAATTTGCTAAAACTGTAGTGTCGGAACATATATTGTATCTTATGGGCTGACTATAGATGAGAGATTCTTTTATGTGCCTAGGATGAAAACGGTCATGCATGTGGTATGTGGGGTGATCTATGACGTTTTTTGTAGTTCCTGTGAGAATTGTGAAATATCCTTCACACTTGCGGCCCAGATAATCAATGAAGCAGAGGCAGGCCACCCCTATCTGCTTCTAGTAGAGGTCTTGGCCAAATAAAAAAATAGCCGTGTGTCAGGATAAATGTAACAGCTAAGTAACTGGTTCAGCAGGTTTGTTCAGGTCTGGAAGATATTGCAGTCAGGCTGAAATACCCATGATGGCTAGGATGATTCTTTCAGGTACAGAACCAAGGGTAGCATGCTTGTTTAGGAAAACTGTTGTGTCTTGAATGTATCTGACTGTTTTATAGATCTTAGGTTTTATAATATATTTCTACCCAGCTCAAGATATTTTCAGTGAGCATACCAATACCTGAGATTATGAGTCTGCCTGGTGTGACAGAGCGAGGCTCTGTCACTATCAAGATAGTGATGAAATGGACACACGGTCTGCATAAAGCCAGATTGCAGAGCTGCAGAGCGTAAATTTAAAAACAGAGAAAACTGCTATGGCAGTTTTCTCGGATGGTTCTATTGCTACATGGGGCTTTATGGCTTGGAGATCCTTTAGAGATATGGGTGGGACGGCCACTTAGGATGGTAAATCCCATCCCAGGCCGTCAATTTTCTATGGCTGGGTATTGAAGTGGTTAAATCAAAAAGGTGTTTATTGAACATAAACAAAAATAACAAACAGCAGTACTTTCCAATGCACAGACAAATAATGGATCTGTTGAAATATACATCAGACATGTATAGACAATTGCCCCTCATTGTACCCACAGCCAGCATCCTCCCCAATTCAACAGGTATTATGTCCACCCATAACAGTACAAGTCAATACCTCCTACAAGCTTTAAGTAGTCCTCAACCTGACACTGATAGAAGTCACAAGACTGCTCTAACTGCTGATGAGAAAAGGTATTTAGCAGTTTATATTCACAAAAATAATTGCATTTCCATGGAATAGAGGTGGGGCTCAAGGGACACCAAAACCCAAGAAAACCCAAAGAAGAGAGGAACGGTACAAGGTAAGTATATGGACTCAAAGAGAGTAGATATATCAAAAATTAGATACATTTATTAACATAGTATCAAAAAAATATATAAAAACATCACACAACAAAAAAAGGGGAGGGGGGGAGGGGAGGGGGAAAGGGGAGGGGAACGGAAAAGTGGAAGGGGAACATGGAAGATGATTACCTGTATGAGGTACAAAACAGGAATCAAAAGAGGAGTCCCAGTAAGCACAGTGCTGCAAGGCACTGTTGATAGTGACATAGGAGACATTAGAGAAAAGTAGACAAGCTATTGGTCAAACAGGCTCAAATAGGGTCATCCAGGGTTCAAAAGCATCATAGCAAAAAGGGGTAAGAACTTACTTGGCATTTCCATGTTCTGTGTACTGTGGGAGACTAGATATAGTGAATGCAGGTTCCTGGGCTTAGTAACACTTTAAGTACTGTTCATGAAAAAAAAAATTATTTACACTAATATTTACATTTTTAGTACACCATTTGGACCTACCCCCTTTTTCTAAAGTCCAAGTGGTGCTGATATTTACAGAGTATACAAAAGTTACAATAAGGAGCAGTAAAATAAATATTTAAAAATATACAACTGCTTTTTTCTTGACAGTGATAAAGGCTGGTGTAAACGGTTTAGCTGTAGAGATCCGGATCAGTTTAGTTTCATTGGGGGTAATTGACACAAAAATAGGATGTCCAGGCACATTCTTCCCATAATATATTCTTTATCTATAGTAATCCGAGCTTAAGAGTGTCACTGGGTAAATTAAAGTAAAAGTGACGTAAAGTAAAGGAGTTAATTTGCTAAAACTGTAGTGTCGGAACATATATTGTATCTTATGGGCTGACTATAGATGAGAGATTCTTTTATGTGCCTAGGATGAAAACGGTCATGCATGTGGTATGTGGGGTGATCTATGACGTTTTTTGTAGTTCCTGTGAGAATTGTGAAATATCCTTCACACTTGCGGCCCAGATAATCAATGAAGCAGAGGCAGGCCACCCCTATCTGCTTCTAGTAGAGGTCTTGGCCAAATAAAAAAATAGCCGTGTGTCAGGATAAATGTAACAGCTAAGTAACTGGTTCAGCAGGTTTGTTCAGGTCTGGAAGATATTGCAGTCAGGCTGAAATACCCATGATGGCTAGGATGATTCTTTCAGGTACAGAACCAAGGGTAGCATGCTTGTTTAGGAAAACTGTTGTGTCTTGAATGTATCTGACTGTTTTATAGATCTTAGGTTTTATAATATATTTCTACCCAGCTCAAGATATTTTCAGTGAGCATACCAATACCTGAGATTATGAGTCTGCCTGGTGTGACAGAGCGAGGCTCTGTCACTATCAAGATAGTGATGAAATGGACACACGGTCTGCATAAAGCCAGATTGCAGAGCTGCAGAGCGTAAATTTAAAAACAGAGAAAACTGCTATGGCAGTTTTCTCGGATGGTTCTATTGCTACATGGGGCTTTATGGCTTGGAGATCCTTTAGAGATATGGGTGGGACGGGATCTCCAACCCTGTGTCCAGGTTTTAAAGACAGCCTGCAAGCTGTTTGCCCAGGCGCAGACAGCTCATACAATGAAGGGCTGGGGAGAGCAGATGAGGAGAGGAAGGTGAAGTGTGTGCAGCAGTGGCTGCTGGTGTCGCTGTGTGCGAGACAAACGCTGTGTGCGAGACAAACGCTGTGTGTGAGACAAACGCTGTGTGCGGACAAGATGCTGTGTGCGTGAAAGGGCTTCAAAGCCGTGTGCACCCAAGACTGGGGGTCTGGAGGAGCTGCTGATTTCAGTGACCAGTACCTATGGCAGCAGTGCTGTCAAAGAGTAGCCAGGTGGGCTAGTATTTTCATTTTTTCTGAACATCTTTAAAACCCTGCGTGGGATTCCTGAATGGACTTTTGTTTTGTTTTCCTCCTTCAAAAAACGTGGGCTACTGGGCCCTTAACGTTAGTGTTGACTCACTGCACTAAAATGCATCTACCACAGGAGCTAAACACCCCCGATGTTACACTGGGTTACCCTCTTTATGGATTTTTGTGGTACCATTGGTAACATTGCCACATGGCAGAAAAGATTAGAATTGCGTGTAATGGTCCATATCGTTTTTTAACCACTTGCCGACCAGCCGCCGCAGTTATACGGCGGCAGGTCGGCACTCCTGCGCGAGAGCCCGTAGCTCTACGTCGGGACTTTCGCAGACACTAGGGGGCGCGTGCGCGCCGCCGGCGCCCAGCGCGCTAACCCCCCGCTCGCCCCCGAGTCCCGCCGCCGGGCACGCGCGCTCGTTCGTTACAGAGCGGGGAACGAGAGCTGTGCGTGTAAACACACAGCTCTCGTTCCTGTCAGCGGGGGAAACGCTGATCTTCCGTTCATACAATGTATGAACGGAAGATCAATGATTCCCCCTAGTGAGTCCACCCCCCCCCCACACAGTAAGAACACAAATAGGAACACACTTAACCCCTTCCCCGCCCCCTAGTGTTAACCCCTTCACTGCCAATGGCATTTTTATAGTAATCCAATGCATTTTTATAGCATTGATCGCTATAAAAATGCCAATGGTCCCAAAAATGTGTCAAAAGTGTCCGATGTGTCCGCCATAATATCGCAGTACCGAAAAAAAACGCTGATCGCCGCCATTACTAGTAAAAAAAAAATATTAATAAAAATGCCTTAAAACTACCCCCTTTTTTGTAAACGCTATAAATTTTGCGCAAACCAATCAATAAACGCTAATTGCGATTTTTTATTACGAAAAATATGTAGAAGAATACGTATCGGCCTAAACTGAGGAAAAATAATGTTTTTTTAAATCTTTTTTGGGGATATTTATTATAGCAAAATGTAAAAAATATTGCATTTTTTTCAAAATAGTCGCTCTATTTTTGTTTATAGCGCAAAAAATAAAAACCGCAGAGATGATCAAATACCACCAAAAGAAAGCTCTATTTGTGGGAAAAAAAGGACGCCAATTTTGTTTGGGAGCCACGTCGCATGACCGCGCAATTGTCAGTTAAAGCGACGCAGTGCCGAATCACAAAAAGTGCTCTGGTCTTTGGACAGCAATATGGTCCGGGGCTAAAGTGGTTAAATAACACAATAATGTAAGTAATGGTAATCTTATGCCGCGTACACACAATTGGAGTATCCGATGGACTTTTTCATCAGAATTCCATTCAAGCTGTCTTGCATACACACTGTCAGACTAAATTACGACCATCCAAAACACGGTGACGTAAAACACTACGACTAGCCGAGAAAAATGAAATTCAATGCGTCGACTTGATTCTGATCATGCGTGGATTTTTCTCAAACGGAATTCCACACAGACGATTGGAATTTCCCATCGGAAGAATTTAAAACATGTTCTATTTTTTTACTCTGATGAACAAAAGTTTTTAGTCTGAAAATCCGATCGTGTGTGAGCGGCATTAGTTCTATAAAGAAAGTAACAGCAGTATAGAAACATTACAACTCCAAACTATGTCACTCAACAAAATATCAAAATAAAATCTTTAACCCTAAAGCCTTATGCTTCAAATAGTCCTTAAAACAATTCTAATTCCTAAATGTCTTTAAAGAAGAGGTTAGTTTTTTTCTAGAGCTTCTTGACACTGATATCAATCTTATCATAACCACCATCAATATATGGCGCACATGTCAATGTCCAACATGCAAATTCTTCCTTCCGCAGCAAACCTAAAGCCTAGGATGATTCTAGTTTTGCAGAGAAAATACCATTTGCTTTTGATAATTTGCTGTTGATCATTAACATAATAGTGCTAAATGAGGCTATATAGCTACTTCTAAAAATGCTAAATTGTACGATGATTACAATCACAATCAGATTTAGTATTTAGGGCAGTGACAATTTTTTATTAGTCAAGGCACCCTTTAAAATTATAGACAATCTCAAGGCAATCTCAAGGCACCCTTTAAAATTATAGACAATCTCAAGGCAATCTCAAGGCACCCTTTAAAATTATGAACAGTCTTGAGGCATTCCAATCTAAAATGTAAAAAAATATTCTAATAGCTTTACATAATGCAGAAAAATCCACACATAGGACACCCAACGTTAGAGGTGATTTATTCTTCCAAAGCAAATATACTTTTGCACACTGGTACTGACTAGTATTCCAATGTTTCTGTTCTCCGTCAATTTTTCTCCATTAGTCAGCTAGTTCTGAGGGAGAGGGACACGGGAGAATCAAACAAGGATGCTGTGGAGGTAACAGATGTCCTCCTAATTAACTGATGACATCATTGGTTGTTAGGATGCCAGTGTCTAAAAAGTCACCATGGTGCATAATGAAAACCTGTGGCTTTGTGTAACTAAAAGGCATACTTAATCAACCTGCTGGCATGTATACAGTTTTTGATAATTTTTTAGGCCCCCCTAAAGAAACCTAAAGGCACCCCAGGGTGCCTGGGCATCCTGTTTGAAAAAGGCTGATCTAGGGCTTAACCTTAGAACAAAAAAGTGTTTCTGGAGACATTTAACCACTTCCATACCAGGCACTTACGCACCTTCCCGCCCAAGCCAATTTTCAGCTTTCAGCACTGTCGCAATTTGAATGACAATTGCGCGGTCATGCTACACTGCACCCAAACAAAATTGGCGTCCTTTTTTCCCCACAAATAGAGCTTTCTTTTGGTGGTATTTGATCACCTCTGCCTTTTTTTTTTTTGCGCAACAACTAAAAATAGAGCGAAGATTTTGAAAAAAAAAAAAAGTTTTAATTTTTTTCTGTTCATTTTTTTGTAAATGAGTATGTTTTCTCTTTCAATTACGGGCACTGATATGGTGGCACTGATGGGCACCGATGAGGTGGCACTGATGGGCACCGATGAGGTAGTTCTGATGGGCACCGATTAGGTAGCACTGATGGGCACCGATTAGGTAGCACTGATGGGCACTGATAGGCGGCGCTGGTATGGGGCACTGATGGGCACTCATGGGCGGCACTGATGGGCACTCATGGGCGGCACTGATGGGCACTCATGGGCGGCACTGGGCACTCATAGGCGGCACAGGTGGGCACTCATAGGCGGCACATGTGGGCACTGATAGGTGGCACAGGTGGGCACTGATAGGTGGCACAGGTGGGCACTGATAGGTGGGCACTGGGCATGGATTGGCACTGACAGACACTGGGTGACACTGATGATCACTGAGGGGTGGCACTGATGGATCACCTGTTGCCAATCAGTGCCCATGTGTGGGCACTGATTGGCATTATTGGCATTATTTTTTTTTTACTGCCCTTTTTTTTTTTTGTCCTTTTTTTTTTTGTAAGTACCCTGGTGGTCTAGTGTGGGCACTCCCTGGTGGTCCGTGTGGCGATCCGAGGGGGGGCTGCGCTGATAAACAATCAGCGCGAACCCCCCCTGTCAGGAGAGCCGCTGATCGGCTCTCCTGTACTCGCGTCTGTCAGACACGAGTGAGGAAGAGCCGTCGGCGGCTCTTCCTGTTTACATCGTGATCAGCCGTGATTGGACACGGCTGATCACGTGGTAACGAGGCTCCGCCGGAGACTCGTTACCGAGATCGGAGGTGCAGGGTGTCAGACTGACACCCCGCATCACCGATCGCCGCGCTGCGCGCCCCTACGGGCGCGCGCGGCATTGAAATCGTGCTAAGCCGTTTGAGAACGGCTAGTCACGATTTCATAACCACTTCCCGGCCGTAAATCGGCTATTGGCCGGGCGGGAAGTGGTTAAAGTGGATGTAAACCCACTATCATCTTTTCTAAACTACTGCCATAGTGCTGATCTATAAGGATATAGGTGCCTCCTGCATGTATCCTTACCTGTCAAATGTCTCCCCTCTGTCTGTTATAAGAACTGAATAACTGCAGATTCTTTGGGTGGATAACCTGTCACTCATGGCAACGGGATGGAACGGACTAAGGTTTTTCTCTGTAAGTCTGTTTTATTTCACTGAAAAATAAAAGAGGATTGCTCAGAGCTGGATTAACTCTGTGTGGCAAGACTGGAAACAGATGGTAGAAAATCTTATACTGTACACTGTGACATCAAAAATATATATAAAAAATTTGGGTTTACATCCACTTTAAGTGTTCAAAAAACATTTAGGATTTAACAAATGGGAATTCTCACACAAAAATTTAGATGAAACCATAGGGCCAGATCTACGTACATCTGCGCATATATAGACCGGTGTTGCGCATCTCTTTAGGCCGACTCCACTGAGAGACGTAAGTGCCGTATCCACAGAGTATTTGCGGCCAAATTTGCGCCAGCGCGATGTAAATTCCGAGGCGTAAGGCTGCGTATTTCAAATTGGGAAGGGCGTGTTCAATTGAAATGAGCCGTGACCCCATGCAAATGAAGGGCTGGCCGGACTGCGCATGCGCGCATAACGCAGGCTATGGTCAGCACCTCTTTGCGCATGCTCAGAACTCGGCACGGCCCAATCAGTGAGATTGGAACTAGGCCCGGTGAACTTAGTGAGCTACGCCCAGTGCTTAAATAGACCGAGAGAAACGCCCTTCCATTGCAAAAGTACATCCAATTTGTTTCCCTTCCTACAGCAAGGTGCTTTTGTTCTGTTGTTTGTTAGGCCCCGACCGATTTGAACAAATCTGTCTGCTGGCCGTTTTGGTTTGATCGCTGTACACACGATCAAACCAAAATCCCCGCAAGCAGACAGCGCGGTGACGTGGCGGTGACGTTGACGCCGCCACGTCACCGCACCAGGAAGTAAATTACTTCCGCGCATGTGTCGAATCCATTCGACGCATGTGCGAGAAGATATGTCTGCTGGTTAGCGTACTAACCAGCAGACATATCGGGCGGACGGATTCCCAGCCGACAGATTTTAAAGCATGCTTTAAAATCTGTCGGCTGGCCAAATCCGTCGGCTCGCCCGTACACACGATCGAATCTGTCTGCTGGGATGGTCGGGCCGACCGTTTCCAGCAGATAGATTTAATCGTGTGTACGCGGCCTTAGTGTTTGTTGGTTTGTGACATGTCTTTGTGATTTTTGGTGAGTGTTTTGGAGAGTGATTTGGAGAGTTTTGTGTGAACATGAGTGAGAGGAAGAGAAAATTTAATTTTTCCTTGCGGGAGAAGGAAATTATTGTCAGGGCCATTACCCAATATGGGCGATTCCTGCATGGCCCGGAGAGTGCCAACACCACCCCGGCCAGGAAGAGTCAGATTTTGCAGGACATCGCCGACAAGGTAAATTCTTTGGGGGGTGAGACCCAGACACGCCAGGGGATACAAAAGAAGATCAATGATCTCCGGCGTGTGGTCCGTGGGAAGCTGTCCAAGATTGCAGCACATGGCAGGGGCACTGGAGGGGGCCCACCATGCACTGTTAGGCTGACTGAGGAGGAGCGTGCAGTGGCCCAGACCTTCAACAGGCAGCAAGTGGAGGGGCTGCCTGGCTTTGACTCCATTGAGGAGGCCGTGAGGACAGGTAAGGGTTTTTTTTTCTATCTGGTGTGTAGCATGTGTGGGGGGGGAGGGAATATGTGGCAAGTGTGTGGATCCTCCAACCTGTGAATGTTTTGTGTCATCCAGGAGGGTGCTGGGCCATCTGGCCTGTCCGCACCATCCCCGGGACAAGAGTCAGAGGAAGACCCCCAGACAAGGCCGGAGTCCTCTGAGGAGGTTGAGGAGGAAGAGTTTGAGGAGGAGGTCATGTCAGGGAATGACTTCACGTTAATTTTGGAGGAGTCTTCCCCTATGGCTGGCAGCAGACAGGCCTCCCTCAGGGGTAGCCCCTCCCACTCCTCCCCCAACAGGGCCCCCCCCCCAAGGGGCTCCCCATCTCCCCGGCCACAAGCCTCATCTGGAGGCAGGAAGGCGACCCACAAGACCAGGGGGTGGCCAAGGTTCTGCCTGCAAATCTCAGAAGGGACCAGGCCCTTCAGTCCCGCCATCTGGGTCAGGTCACCCAGACTTTGGGGCGGATAGAGGAGAGCCTGTCCTTCATAAAGGATTCAGTTGGGGACATGGACTGCAACTCCCTGGCTCTGATCAATTGCCTAAATGAACTGCAGGCTACCACAGCAGGCATTGGTCAGGATGTGCGGGCCCTCGGTCAGAATGTGCGGGCCCTCACCCAGGCTATCCAGGCCAATACGGCAACCATAAATGATGGCCTGACTCGAATTGCCATGGCCTTGGAGGGCAGGCCGCCAGGTGGGCAGAGACCAGGGGATTCTCCTCCTTCCCCTGATAACCCCCCCCCATGAGTCTCCCCTGAGGAGCCAGGGTCGTGGCCGTGGCCGCCCCAGGCGTGTTTTTTTTGGGCTTTTCTGTGTTTTGTTTGCTGTGCGTTTTTTTTTTTTGCTGTGCATTTTTTTCTTTTGGATTATGATTTTTTTTCTGTTTGTGAATGATTTTTGAATGTGGGGGTGACATTCCTGCCAGAAAAGGGGTCTCACCCTCATTTGTGATGGAGAAGGGTTCCCCAGGACCAGGGAGAAGTGATCCCCAGGTCCGTGTGAATGGTGTATGAATGTACAGTGACATAATTGGAGCCGTGGCGTGGCGTTGCTGCTCACAAGTCCTGCATGGTGGGCTTGTGCTAATCCAATGTGATGAGGATGTGGTGTGTGTGATCTAGGGACCACAGTGGTGTGCATGCATGCATTCTCATTGTGCCATGATTAATGTGTGTGTTTAACCTCTTATGGACCGCCGCATGTACATTTACATCGGCAGAATGGCACCGACAGGCACATCAATGTATATATACGTTGGTGCCTAGACGTGGGTCGGGGGTCCGATCGGGACCCCCCCGGTACATGCAGCAGTCCGGTTACCTGGCCGAGCGATCCGTGCTGAGGGTGCGGCGGTTCGTTTTTGTCCGTCCCCTCCGGATCGCTCCCAGCCAATCTGCGTGCTCCCCCTGCGTGTCATTTCCTCCTCCTGTGTAAACACAGGAGGAGGAAGTGATGTGATCTCTGCTCTTGGCGGTTTTTTCAACCGCCGCTGAGGAGAGATCACATCTCACAGTAAGTCTGCACAACACTACACTGACACCAGTACACGCAGGCTGACTTAACCACTTGCGATCACCCCCCCCCACCCCCTGTCACAGTGTTCATATGTATGATCACTGCAGTTAGTGTCAGTGTGACAGGCAGTTAGTGTTAGGTCCAGGATAGCCCCCATAGCCCCCCTAATAAAGTTTTAACCCCTTGATCACCGCCCTAGTTAACCCTTTCACTCCCTATTGCCAGTGTCACTAAGCAATCATTTTTCTGATCGCTGTATTAGTGTCGTTGTTCCCGCTAGGTAGCTATTTTTTTTTATTGCGATTTTTTTTAACTAAAGACATGTGGCTAAATAAATTTTGGCCTAAATGTTTGACTAAAATTTTGTTTATTTGATTTTTCTTATAACAAAAAGTAAAAAATATTGTTTTTTTTTCAAAAATGTCGCTCTATTTTTGTGTATAAAGCAAAAAATAAAAATCGCAGAGGCGATCAAATACCACCAAAAGAAAGCTCTATTTGTGGGAAGAAAAGAATGCAAATTTTGTTTGGGAGCCACGTCGCACGACCGCGCAATTGTCAGTTAAAGCGACGCAGTGCCGAATCGCAAAAAGGGGCCTTTACCTGCATTTTGGTCCGGGTCTTAAGTGGTTAACGTGCAAAGATGCCTAATGTGTGCTGTCTCCAGGCCCTTTCTCACTGCAAAGTTGTGCAGCATGCAACATGCACCGATGATCTGGCATACAAAGTTTGGGGAATACAACAGGGTACCCCCAGACTTATCCAGGCATCGGAAACGTGACTTCAGGAGGCCAAAGGTGCGCTCCACCACTGCACGGGTTTTGATGTGTGCTTCATTGTATCTTTCCTCTCCTGGGGTTTGGGGGTTCCGGATAGGAGTCATGCGATGGGGTCCCAGTGCATATGCAGAGTCACCTAGAAGGGAAAAGACAGGAGGATGTTAGTAGTGCATGTGCCCCTTGTGATTTCTGCATCATGGGAGGGGACAGTCATGCCTGCCACCCATGTCACTCACCAACCAGCCAGCTGTCCCCATACATGTTCTGTTCGAATTCTGTTGGGATGGGGCTATGATTGTATATGTAGCTGTCGTGGCTGGATCCGGGGTGTTTGGCACGGACGTGCTATATGAGGCATTTGGCATCGACTATCACCTGTACGTTGATGGAATGCCAATGCTTCCGATTGCGGTATATGTGCTCTGTCTCACGGGGGGGCTGGAGTGCCACATGTGTGCAATCAATGGCCCCCACGGTGCGTGGGAATCTGGCAATTCTGTAGAAATCTGTCATTGCCTTCAGCCGCAGGTCTTCCTGGGTGGGTCTGATGATTTGGTTGGCCATGCGTCTGAGGATTGCAGGGATAACCTGGTGCACACATCTGCTCATGGAGGATTGTGCCATCCCAGCCACCACTCCACTTGTACGCTGAAAAGAGCCAGTGGCATGGAAATGGAGTGTTGCCAGGACCTTGACCAGTGGCTGCACTGCATGTGAGCGGTGTGTTGGGCTGGTGATGTCCTCCTGCAGGGTTGTGGTTAATTCCATGATGGCATGAGGGGTGAATCTGAAGATGCGATACACCTCAGAATCACTCATGCCAAAGATGTCTATGCGTGTGCGGTATATCCTCTCCCGTGCCCTCCTCCATGCCCTCCTCCTTCTGCGCTCATCTAAAGTCAGTAGTATAGCTATGAGCAAGGATGCCCCTGGCATGTTGGCATACAGATTGTTGTCCTGCAAGTGTGGCTGCTCAGCTCGTCCCTAACGGTGTTGCTTTAGCTGATATGTAGACGTCTTGTCCAAATTTAAAGCTGCTTTTATAAGGACTAACTTTAGACCGCACGTGCAGCTGATGCGCACAGTGCGTAGCCTGCACCGCACAAACTTACTTTTGTGGATCGCCGTATCTCCCTCATTTGCATATTTGCATAGCAAATCAATGGTGTGTCTAGCGCATTTTTGCGCGCACCATGCGCCGGTCTATCCAAATTACGTCGGTCGAAAAATTCTGGATTTCAGGCGTATATCATTTTGGGGATACGGCGCATAGATACGCAGGCGCATATTTAGACTTACCCCGCGCATCTCGTGAAATGCCGGCTTAAGTGCTTTGTGGATCTGGCCCATACAATGCAAGCCAAGTAGCAATACATATTATTATGCATACAAAACTAAAAGAGACTCTCCTTGGGTTTTGTTGCTGTAACAATTTTATAAGAGCTAAGTATAGTAAACTTTACCATCAATTGTACTGTGATGGGCCTTGGCATAGTCCTATCTACTTAGGACAAAGGAAGGTTTCTGGCAGGTTTATGGTTATACAACATCATTTTCTGTGCTGTAGATCATATACATAATCTGCACTTTTCCTAAGGCAGACTGTTACAAGCCTGTGGACATAAAAGTGCAAGATTTCTAGAGACCTGTATGCAGTAAGGGACCAGAGAGTTTTATTGAGCTATACTATAGATATATATTTTATCACCTTATTTTTAGTTCTCACAATAGGCAGCCTTGTGCAAATTGTGGTATGAGTTAGGCCATTAATAATAATGGTTCCCATTGTTCAAATTACTAAAAGTGTATACATTTTAAACTGCTGTGTTATATCTGTACTTCACTATATACACATACATATATATATATATATATATATATATATATATATATATATACACACAATCTTCCTTTTACAGGTAATCATTTACTACACGGAAAAGGATCCCCAGAGCACTATAAGTTAGCACAGCGTAGCAGACACTATGGGGGTTATTTACTAAAACTGTATGGTACAAAATCTGGTGCAGCACTGCATAGAAACCAATCAGCTTCCAGGTTTTATTGTCAAAGCTCAATTGAACAAGTTAAAGTAGAAGCTATCATGCACAGCTGAACTAGATTCTTACAGTAATGCACCACTTTTAGTAAACCAATTAAACCCCTATGTATTTAATTGAGCTGTTAGCTGGAGCTGTTTGGTATAGGATTAATTACTGCTCTGATGGGCTCATTAACCAGTGCATACACATTTAAACAACTGGTTTCTTTCATCAAGCTAGCAAACAGCCTTTATTGTAAAAGAAAACACCCAAGAACAGACCAAGCAGGTGTGTCCTGCACTATTATTGCACTAGGAGAGCCAACAACGGTATAAGTGTATCAAGCGAAAAATAAAAATGACTTTATTGAAAAATTGCAAATATCAAAATATTACAGGCACATGTGGCCCACACCTCCTAGCACCAATAATTTATCAGTGCTTGGAGGTGTGGGCCACATGTGCCTGTAATATTTATATTTTTCACTTGATACACTTATACCATGGTTGGTTCTCCTTGTGCAATTTCTTAAATGTGGGGTAGCTACCTTCGCTCTCCTACACTTCTTGTTTTGTGCACACAGAAGGTGTTGAGCCTTTACAATCACTTTAAATCTGTTTTCCTTTGTAAATGTCAGTGCTGCTTCAGCACTTTACATCACAGAGATGCACATCTTCACAGGCAGGATTAGGGCACCGCCTGGGGATATTATTCAAAGAAGTTGGACATTTTCCACTTTAAGCATTTAAAGGAACACTGAAGACAATTTTTTTTTAAATAACAAACATGTTATAATTACCTCAAATGTGCAGCTCGGCGACTGTCTCGGCTCCTCCCTGCAAGAACTATCCACCTTCATGCAAGCTCTCTCGCATGGTGGTTAGTTCTTGTGGGCGCGCTCCCATGATACACCCGGCGGCTATAGCTGCTCAATGTATCACTTGGCCCTGCCCTCGGCACGCGTCATTGTATGTGATTGACAGCAGCGCGAGCCAATGGCTGCGCTGCTTTCAATCAACCAATGAATGAGCCGAGAAGCCATCGCGTTCATGGTGCGGGACTTTCAAGGGGTCAAGTAAGTAAACGGGGCTCGGGGGGCGGTTCCTGGGATGTTTTTTCACCTTAATGCATAGAATGCATTAAGGTAAAAAACTTGTACCTTTACAACCCCTTTAAAAAAGCACTTCTCCTGGATTATTTATTTTTTATTGCATTGGTACATGTTTTAATTTGATAGCTTTGGCTCCCCTTGATTTTAGTGGGGTTCAGGTGCATGTTTGTTATCCAAACTACTTAGAAGTTCACCGAACCTTACTTAAACCAAACACAGTTTGGCTCATCACTATCCATGAACATCATGCTGCTCCATAACACTGTGTACAGCATTAGCAAATACTCCAAACCTGTAATTTAAAGGAATTGTAATTGAATCAAACCTTGGCGAAATTAGCTCATCCATAATATTTTAATGCAATAATTAGTATTCACATTAGCGTTTTAAACGGGTTATTGTTATCTTGTTGTGTGTCTGCTGCTGGAAGAAACCAGGAATGTTTTAGCACCTAAAGCTTAAAAATCAATATTCAAAAAAGAACAATGCATGTCAAAACAGAGAGAAGAAAAAAAATACACAAATGCTATTGTATTATGTAATGTATTATGTTAGACAACTGCCTTGTCCCTCATTTATCTTTTATTTTATTTTTATTTTATGTATTATTTAGTGACAATTATTTAGGCCAGTGGTTCTCAAACTTTGAGGGTAATCTTATTCTTAGACTTGCTGTTCAAGGTAATATTACTAAATTTGTAATATATCTTAAAAGTAATAATAGAGATACATTGCAGATTAAAAATCAATGGGCTAAGATTGTTCCTGGATTCCTCTTCTTTTCATTTTTATCTCAATTTTTTTGGGGGGGGGTGAATTTATTTCAAAACTTTTCTGTTCGTACTTCTCTGGTAGCCTGAAATGCTTTGAAAGCATATCTCCAAGGGCTATTTGGGAAACAAATTTCAGTTGTCAAAGCAAATGGGACAGGAATCTGATGATACAAGTGAATAAAACATAAAAGGAATGTATTAATAATCCCTCCATTAGTTATTTGAAGAATTGGAAAGCAGAACAGTATCTAGTAAAAAATTGCATTAACCACTTGCCACCCAAGCCATTGTAATATGACGGCGGCAGGAACCCTCTGTCCCTCCAGGCCGCTGTCTTATTAGGCCCTCCGCTTTCCGGCATTGTAGAGAGCACGGATGCCGAAGGGCGGCGTGTGAGCTTGCCACATCACTCGGGATCCAATGTGCGTGCCCGGGGGCCGCGGTGTCTGTCAGGCACCCGCGATCGCTCATCACAGAGCAGGGACATGGATCTGTGTGTGTAAACACACAGATCCACGTCCTGTCAGGTGAGAGGAGACCGATCTGTGTGTTCACAGTACAGAGGAACACCGATCGGTCTCCTCCCCCTGTGAGTTCCCTTCCCCTACAGTTAGAATCACTCTCTGGGTAAAACATTTAACCCCTTGATTGCCTCCTAGTGTTAACCCTTTCCCTGCCCGTCACATTTACACTGTAATCAATGCATTTTTATAGCAAAAATATAATAGAAGAATGTATATCGGCCTAAACTGAGGAAAAAATAAAGCGCAAAAAATAAAAACCGCAGAGGTGATCAAATACCACCAAAAGAAAGCTCTTGTGGGGTAAAAAAATGATAAAAATTAAATTTGGGTACAATGTCGCACGACTGCACAATTGTCATTTAAAATGTTACAGCGTTGAAAGCTGAAAATTGGCCTGGGCAGGAAGGGGATGAAAATGCCTGGTATTGAAGTGGTTACAGAACAAACACTGGTATTTTTTTTCAAAGCAGCATTATATTGAGGAATGACATAAAGTAGGTATTTTTTTAGTGCAATAAAAAATGTATTGGACATACATATCTTCCCCTGATATAGCAGATACATTCTACCAATTTATTGCAGTTTATATGCCTCCAAAAGAACATATTCAGACAAATACCTTTAGATCAAACAAAACAAAATAAAGTTGGGCTGCTGAAAATGTAAAGAAAAAAGAAGCAGCCAGCACTAACAGTGAAACACCCTGTGAGTAAACAATGAAAGAAAAATAAGTGCAGCGCTGGTGAGCATAAATTTGCGTGAAGCAATATAGACCAGTCCCATTTAAATGGGTAACATTGTAATGGTGTAGTCCAAAAACACAATAACAGGAAAATATATAAAGGGTGGTGAAACCCTATATGCAAACGGTGAAGTGTAAATTACAAAGCAAGTCCTTCAAATCAAAGCAGGCAAGTCTTCATATGGAACACTCCTATCCACCGCTCCTGTGTTACTGGAGAATCTGATGGTGTACGTGATCCACTTGGATGGGCATACAGGATAACCAAACAGATATATGAAAAAAGATGGGTACTCTTACCACAAATGTTGGACACATATGCCGGAAGCACTGTGTCAGATGCGCTTGTAAGAGCTCCTCGGATGGACGGCTCTATGAGGGGTAATGATTCAAAAGATTGTGGATCTTTCCCAGGAATCATAGGGTCCAATCGATGAGCATTAGCTCGAAACATGTCGGGTACATAGCTTTTTCATACCCAACTACCACGCTCTTTTACACACATGTGATCACGTGTGCCAGATCTTTTCCAGAGTACTGGCAGTTTCATTTTTTATTTGCTTTTATTGTTTTACCATTTATTAGCCTAATAAAGGCTTACCTTTCTCAAAACAAACTACACTATGTGGAGTTTTTTTCTTTTTTTGGATACATACAAGTGTTGCTCCATCTGAAATCTTGGAACCACTCTCCATCTTGGACCCTATGATTCCTGGGAAAGATCCACAATCTTTTGAATCATTACCCCTCATAGAGCCGTCCATCCGAGGAGCTCTTACAAGCGCATCTGACACAGTGCTTCCGGCATATGTGTCCAACATTTGTGGTAAGAGTACCCATCTTTTTTCATATATCTGTTTGGTTATCCTGTATGCCCATCTAAGTGGATCACGTACACCATCAGATTCTCCAGTAACACAGGAGCGGTGGATAGGAGTGTTCCATATGAAGACTTGCCTGCTTTGATTTGAAGGACTTGCTTTGTAATTTACACTTCACCGTTTGCATATAGGGTTTCACCACCCTTTATATATTTTCCTGTTATTGTGTTTTTGGACTACACCATTACAATGTTACCCATTTAAATGGGACTGGTCTAAATACCTTTAGATGACTTATGCCCCGTACACACAATCTGAATTTTCGATCGTGTGTAGCCCCATCAGAGTTTTTTCATCGGAAATTCCGATGAATTCCATCTGAGTTTAGATATAGAACATGTTCTATTTTTTTCCGATGTAATTTGGCCGGGCAAAAGCCTGATCCTGTGTACGCGGCGTAAGATTCTCCTTTTACTTTGAGGTGAGATAAACAATGGAAATGCTTCCTAATAATAAGGACCTTGCGGGGAATGGTTTTGCAGCAGAGGCATATAAGACTTATAAAGAAATTCTCTTGCCATCACTCTTAGAAATAATGTATGTTTTGAGTTCAGTTACCAACCTCAATGCACATGGTGATCCTAGCGGCTATATAGAAATCAGGCAAGGATGAGAAGCATTCCGATTCGTACCTACTGATATGCCTGCTTACAGTGGATGTTAAATGAACAGCTTAAATGCTATCTTGGTTGTGGTAATACATAACATAATAAATCCTGACCAGGCAGGCTTTATGCCTAATAAATCTACCGCCCTTTATATGCAAAAAAACTTTTTTATACATGTACAAATGCTTTTGAATAATATGGGAACTGAAGCCCTATTATCTTTTGATGCAACTGAATCCTTTATTTGTATTGAATGGTCTGATTTGTGGGTAGTGAGTGAAAAAAAAAGTGTTTAGGCTCCAAATTTATGAAATGGGTTCACATTTAATATCTGGATGCCTGTATAAGCATTATAAAAAAATGTTTACTTAAATTAAACTTAATTTAAACTACATGGCACTCATCAAATGTACCCTATGCCTATTATTATTTGCAATGGTGATGACAATTTTTAGGTATCAATGGCTTTAAATGATATCCTATAGAATAGAAAAATAGCATTATATGGGGATGATTTTCTATTTTTTTTAGGTGATAATAAAATGCTCTTTATTTATTACGGGTGTTTACAGTGCTTTCCTTAATTATTCAGACCCCCTTAACTTTTTTCAATTTTGTTCTGTTGCATCCTGATACCACTTAAAGGGGTTGTAAAGGTAAAAAATGTTTTTCCTAAATAGCTTCCTTTACCTTAGTGCAGTCCTCCTCCACTTACCTCATCCTTCCATTTTGCTTTTAAATGTCCTTATTTCTTCTGAGAAATCCTAATTTCCTGTTCTTCTGTCTGTAACTCCACACAGTAATGCAAGGCTTTCTCCCTGGTGTGGAGTGTCGTGCACCCCCTCCCTCTGACTACTGGAGAGTCAGGATGCTCTCTACTTTGCAGATATAGAAAGGAGCTGTGTGTAAGTGGGCGTCCTGACTCTCCTGTAGTCCAAGGGAGGGGGCGAGCACGACACTCCACACCTGGGAGAAAGCCTTGCATTGCTGTGTGGAATTACAGACAGAAGAAGAGGAAGTGAGTATTTCTCAGAAGAAATAAGGACATTTAAAAGCAAAATCGAAGGATGAGGTAAGTGAAGGAGGACTTTACTAAAGTAAAGGAAGCTATTTAGGAAAAACAAATTGTACCTTTACAACCCCTTTAAGCTTTCTATTTTCTTCATTAATCTACCCTCAGTAATCAGTATCCCAGAATGACAAACAGAATTTTAGAAATGTTTGCAAATGTATAAAAAAGAAAAAACTGAAATATCACATTGGAATAAGTATTCAGACCCTTTACAACGACAATTAAGATTTAGTTCAAGTGTTTTCAAATTTTCCTTGATCATGGGAGGTTTAAAAAGAATTTGAACAACTGTAGTATCAGGCTGCAAAATGTAAGGGGGTCTGAATACTTTATGAACAGCGAACGCATTTGTATTTAACTAAAACAATTAATGCATGGCTTTACTTATTGTACATACATATCAGTCTCTGCCCTCAAGAGGCTTACAATCTAAGGTCCCTACCTGACAAACAAGGGCCAATTTAGATAGAAGCCAATTAACCTACCAGCAAGTATTCGGAGTGTGGTAGGATAACCACACAAGCACAGGAAGAAACTTCAAACTCTATGCAGGTAGTATCCTAGTTGGGATTCAAACCCTAGTGCTGGAAGGCAGGTGTGCTAACCACTAAGCCACTGTGCTGCCTACTGTTCTTTAAAAATGATCTTAGGGCTTAATGTAGGATTTATTATTATTATTCATAATTAATGATTATTATTATTGTAGGATTAATAATTAATTGTAGGATTATTAATTGGAGTAAGTCGGTATCTATTGATGAACTGCCATTCTCTGCCACATGTTTCCCCTTTTTTAAATATTAAAAGAGAAATATTGGTATTTATTTATATTTGGTAGAATCATACTTATCTAGGTGAATGCAGCATCAGTCCAACGCTGCATCTGCCCCCCACCGGTTCTAAGGGTGAGAACCAAGCGATCAAACTCGGATCTCAGTGCTCCCTGAGCAGAGAGCTGGTGACTGTCAGTCAGCGGCTCTCTGCTTTGCCCCCCTTAAGCTCACTGGAGAGCTGGGCTGTGTGAGAGCGGCGGCTTACTGAGAGGCTGAGTCAGGTGCTGGTCCAGGCTTCTGAGCTATTCCCCACCATATGGCCACGATCTTTCCCCAGTCCGCTGTCAGCTGAATACAGGTTACAGAAGTGCCGAACAATATTTGGTTGTACTAGGGAGTGATAATTGCTATAAATTCTGAAATGTATTTTTCTATAAATGTGGATCAACTTATTATTACATTTCAGAGGGAAAATTTATTTTTAAATGGCAGATCTAATCTTATAAGAATGACACAACATATTAAACATACAATATTTCAGAATTGATTTGTATGGATTCAAAAGAAAATGTTTAAAATAATTAAAAGTATCCTTGGAGATATTATATGAAGGTAAACAAGCAGACTGTTTGTGGAAATTTTACAGCATCCAACTGATGGTATTGGTATAGCTACTCATATAACTGTACAGATTAAACATTTTGTTGGAATATTCCAAAGATGTGGTGCTACAGTACATGTTCTAGAATGTTTGAATGATGTTCTTTATGGATTTTTTGACCAGTTGTATTGAGGTGTTTTTCTATGGGATATGTAAAGTATAATGCCGCGTACACACGATCATTTTTTTGTGATGAAAAAAAACGACGTTTTCTGTGAAGTAAAAAACAACGTTTTTGAAACGTCACTTTTCAAAGACGATGTTGCATACGCACCATCGTTTTTTTCACAAAAAGCGAGGTTACGTTCACCACTCTTTTCCATTGAAGCTCACTTCATAACCAGCTTCTGGGCATGCGCGGGTTGAAAAACTTCTTTTTAAACGACGTTTTTGCTACACACGGTGACTTTTTGTGAAACAAAAAACGACGTTTTGAAAAACGACACAAAAAATTCAAGCATGTTGGAATTTTTTTTTGGTCGTTTTTTTTAAGACAAAAAACGACGTTTTGCCCACACACGATCAATTTAAATGACGTTTTAAAAAACAGCGTTTTTTTTCATCACAAAAAACGACCGTGTGTACGCGGCATTAGTCTGAAAAAAATCAATAAATATAACACATATAAAAAATAATAATCTTGCCACCTGTTGGATCAGTCTTATGCCGCGTTCACACGACCGTTTTTCATGAAGAGAAAAATGCAATTTTTTAAATTGGTCATTAAAACCGATTGTGTGTAGGCTCCAGAGCATTTTTCTCGACGTTAAAAATGGGCATTAAAAATTTAGAACGTGCTCTATCTTTCCTTGTCGTTTTTCACATCGTGAAAAATGACCGTGTGTAGGCTTTAACAATGGGGAAAAAAATGTGCATGCTCAGAAGCAAGTCATGAGAAGGGAAATTTGCATAATCAGCCCAGAGGGTGTCGCCAACGAATGTAACTTCCCCTTTATAGTGCCGTCGTACGATTTGTACGTCAACCCGCTTTTTTTCCATGACATGCGTGACATGCGTGTACGCAGCTTTAGTTTTTAATGATGGTGTATAATTTATAGTTGTTGAGATTCATGTGTAATTTGTAACATGCTGAGATTTGCTAATCTAGGTAGACAGGGCTTTTTTTCTGGGGGAACTTGGGGGAACTCAGTTCCACCACCTTTGGCCCAGACCCTTTGGTGCCTGCTCACCACAATCACTTGTAAACACAGAAGTCTGGTTTCTGTGTTTACAAGTGACAGCTCTGCACTCTGTGTGTAACCCCCCTGAACTCTGCACTCTGTATGTAGTGCAATTCTGGCATTTAATGCCCCTTTAAGACCCTTCTACTGTTTGTGAAATCTGAACGGGGTCGTGGTTGAGTTCCTGCACCTATTTTCTGAGAAAAAAAGCTCTGTAGGTAGATATATGTGAATATTACTACTGAGAGTGCAGGTGGGGCAGCGGCCCTCAGCCATGTAAGGCTGGATGGGACCATGGACATAATAGTCACAAATTGGGAACTTCCTCAACCATAGGCCCTGCATGCATATGTCCTGGTTCAGCCGAACGTCGAGTCGGCACTATGCGGCGCCTGCGCACCAATGTTTGGCTTCTTTCGGCAACTCGTGACGCTCCTTATGCGATGGGGGGGGTAGTTTTTGTCATCACGTCAATCAATAACTGCTGCATAGGAACGCCCACCCCCGCAGGAGGCACTACCCGGAAGCCGGGGAAGAAAATAGCTATACGAGGTATGTACAGCAAAAAAAAAAATCGGCATACTGTCAATGTCAAGAGTGAGCTAAATGTAATGTTAGAAAATTGTTTTTAGGGTGAACCCCCGCTTTAACAATCACATTTTGGGACCTGAAGCTCACTTTAAAGCCACATTGAATCTGAACTACAAAGGGATTGCTGCTTTCTAGCAGTAAATTGATTATCTTTTGAAAAATTCAGTCACACCTTGCTAAATTATTTGAAGCTGCAGATCTGATTAACCCTTAAAAGTATAGAGGTAATATAAACCTTTATTACCTAACATATACCTTTGTTTAACTGCTTTGCATAGCAAACATATATGGGGCCTGTAATTGGCAAAGAAAATATGATGAATATATTTTTTTACAAGCATAGACATAAGTAATAAGTGTGTAATGTATGATGTATAATTAATACCATGCCAAATATTTATCCCAATATCCCCACATATGTGTAGGTTTTGCTACGTATGTCAGTGCAAGGGCCAGGACAAGGGGGGGGGGAGCAGAAGAAGAAATGTGCTCCGGATGCCAGCACTACATGGAAGATCGGGGGAGAGGGCATGCTGGGACCTCCAGAAGCTCCCTACCCCTCACTGACAGGAGTGACTGCAGTGCCACTCCTGTCGGCAGGGTTTTTGTTTGTCCAGAGCACTGCTGTACTTGGTACCGCCATCTCTGGCACTAGTTCTGTGTTTCCCATTGACTGCCTGTCACTTGTAAACACAGAGGCAGCCATCTATTCTGGATTCTGTGTCTATAAGTGACAGTGCCCTTTTAGTGCAGGAACAGCAACTGTGCTCATAGGGTTGCATAACTAGCTGTGGGGGAGGGGGTTCGGAGGGAGGAGGGGGATCTGTGTACTGAAAGAGGGAGATGATGGGGGGTCAATGTTCTGGCTTTCTCCTTAATGGTCTGTCTTCCATGGTAACCAAAAGCAGACTAGTGTTTACAGAGATCTATGGCCTGGTGACATGGTAGGGAAGTAAAGTGTTGTGTGAGAGCACACATGAGGTCCACTAGGTACCTAGCTATGACTAAGCATTGTACAACACTGTTTGCTGTTTTTCTGTTCGTGCAGTGTTTTTTTACTGGATTAAAGGCTTTTATTGTTTTTTACATTTATCGGGGTGCGGCTGTCCATACCTTCTTGCTTCCATTTACACATGAGGTCCACACTAGGTGCTCAGCAGGACCCCATTCTGTTACTGGGAGTGAGGTAACAGAGGTATGCTGGACTGGTGGAGTGGGCACAGGCAAGTCATTTTTTTTGCTGCATATGGTGAAGGCTCATCTCTAAGTCGGGGAACTGTCTTAATGTTTGATTCTGGGGTAGGCAGGCCTCCCCCAGAGGCAATCTGCCATCTTTCTACATGCCCCCGGGTGGCAATGGCGGGTGTGAGGGGGTCCTCCCACACAGCCCGCCCTACCTGCTCCACTTTGAAGCCCAACGGGGCAGAGGGGCACTATGAGGGAGTGAGAGGACCTAGCCCGCTCAGCCAGCCCTGTTAGTCCTTCGCCTCTCTTTTTTAGAGACCGCGTGGCCAAAGTGCGTGCATGTTAACCCAATTTCGAGTGCGTGTAAGTGTGGTGGTTTTTGTGGGAGGGGGGTGGGCGTACTAAGCGCAGGCTTACCTCGCATAGCACACCCACCGGGAGCCAGGCTGAGACCACCAAACTCAATTCACATGCAGCCGAGACCGGGATCAGAACTCTTAGCTGCAGAGGTGAACGGCTTGTCAGCGCAGTGCCAATCGCGTTGAGCCACCGCAGCTCCAGATAACTCTATCCTAACCAATTAATTGTAAGTTTTTGAAAGAGTGGGGAAGGATTAGAGCCTTTGTTAACTTTTTATTGATGTGGTTCAACCTTTTTGAATATTCCTCCTCTATTTCATAGAAATCAGACAGACTAGGAAGTGTGGGGAAAGCAGACACCAGTAATAAATTGTAGGGGCTGGAAGAGTGGGGGAGACTCGGACCCTCTATTCAATTTATTTGCTGAGTGTCTTTAATAGGTATTTTCCCCCCTCATTTTTGGGCAGGTTATGGGTTTTAGACACAATGGGAAGTGTATATCTGCAGTGTACATTTGGATGTACTACCTCTGGAACCCACTATTTGAATCACAAGGTTCCAATCTATGCAGAAGAGCCTGTGTAACAGCGTGCTATAATGATCATTAATAGTCAAAAAAACGTTATTGTTACATTATACAGTAGTTATTCACAGGTTACAGATAGCTGTTTTTTCCTCCAATCAGCTGCAAAAAAAAACTACACAGGAGTCTGACGTGCATACTGTTCCATGCCAAACACTTTCTAGTAGTAAAAGAAGTCTAGTCCAGAGAAGTTCTGGGCTGTGTAATTGTATATGTGCAAGAACCCTGCACTTAACCAATTTCCCAAACTCTACCGACAGCAGCTGGCTAACACAAGCCCCCCCCCCCCCCATTGACTCAGACATACATTTATACAAAACCAGCACTATATTAGAAAGCCAAATGCTAAAAATATTATTGGTGCACCAATGAATTACATGATAACAGTATGCTCAAACCAAAACTAGAAGTGACAGCGATTTAAGTCCTCAAAGGATCAAAATGCAGTCTGTATTGCATGATACAATTTGTGTTTTATTCCAGACAGTGTTTCTTCCATCTCTGTACTCTGTGTGCTTTAAAAGAAAAGACTCATCAAATTTCGATGATCCCTTATTTCTAAGCGAGTCATAAAACGCATCACAAGAAAGTATGATCTCATCACCAAGTCTCTTTACACCATGGACACTCTCAGGTAAGTAAGCGCAACAGGTAAAGATACCCCTTCAATTCCTCTCCTCACTCTGGTTATTGTATCACTTAGCTCTTAGTGCCCTTGGGCTGGGTCTGTACTAGTGGTGCATATTGGACTGGTATTCCTGTGTGGAGCTACACTCTTATGATTTCAGTCAGAGAGGAAACCTTAGTCAGTTATACAGTTATACTGATCATTATATGGATACCGGCTTCCCATTCAGAAATATGATCACAGTGACTGGCTGAGGGAAAGCCTTCAAATGCTAACTTTGCAGCACTAAGTTGTCATGCCACTGAATACCAAGAGCCACAAATGAAGCTGATGCTGAAGAATGTGAAAAAGTTTATCAATAGCCCATGTCCTTTAGGAATTCCCATTGTTCCCAACATCCACCAATCAATCAAACACCATGGCACACTTATCTTAGTGTAGTTACTTTAATTTATAGAAATATGTTCCTCAGGGGTGTATTTGGTTTTGTGCTGCCCTAGGCCTGACTAAACTCGTGCACCCCCTAATTTAAATATGACACAACCCTTCCTGTCATGGCCACACCCTGTGTTGTTTAAGACCCGCCCTGAAATTTTTGAGTGAGGACACTATTTCTGAGGGCCCGGGGGGGGGGGGGGGGGGCAATGGATTCCCTTACTTAATTTACTTAGATTTCCTCTTACTTCCTGGTTGCCCATAGAGCAGGAAGTGAAGGGAAATCTTCGCAATGGGACAGGGATGGTAAAAAATAAACTGACAGGGGCTATAACCCTCCCTTACTCTACCCAAAATGAAAAAAAAAAGTGTTGCCGATAGTTCTACTTTAAGTAGATGTTGCAGCAGAAACATATAGCACAGTGAGGAAGGTTTGTGGTCCAGGATGATAAAACAGTCAAAATTGGAAGCGTCCCCCCCCCCACAGTTGCGGAATGCCGGCCGCCCGCATACCAGAAGCAGCGCGGCCGCTTTATGGGGGTGCTAGACTAATTTTCCTAACAGTGTAGCGCAAGCCGGCGGGGACTCTTTTTGTGCTGCCCCGCTGCAAAGTGCTGCACTAGGCCTGGGCCTTGTTGGCCTAGGCCAGGATACAGCTCTGCTCTTCCTACTATTAAAGAGCTAATTGGCTATGGAACAGGTGCATCTGAGCTACTACCTCCTGTGTAATGCCTGGTGAGCCTCTAGAAACCAACACTCAGCCTGGGAAGTTTCTGCAAACCTCCATGTAATCCATTCAAAAAAGGGAGAAGGGCTGGTGCCATGGAAGTTGACTAAAACATTGTTTTATTATTGCATGTGGACAACAGTCAAAAAAGCCAACACATGAAACCCTGGTGGGTGGTACTTCCTCTTTGTTTCCCTGCAAAGGTAAAGCATAATGGGCTACTATGCATCGCATAGTAGCCCATTATGTGACACTTACCTGCAGCAGAAGCCTGCAATGTCCCTGTAATCGTCACGAGTAGCGAGCAGCCATTCTTCACCCCTCTTCCTTCCGGGGCCACAAACTCCGGCTCTGTGAGTGGCCAGAGTCACCTGACGTTGCGTGAGCGTGGGAGCCTCCACTTACGGCGTGCCCTTTTTAAATCTGGCACATGCGCAGAACTAATCGCCGTACGGCAATTTTCAAATATCTCCTAGACTGTGCAGGTCTGGGAGATATTTCTAGCACCCACAGATGAGCCTTAGGGCCCTTTCACACACACGGACCGTTCGTCCGTTTTTTTACAAGTCCGTTTACGGACTTGTAATGGTTCCCTATGGGATCGCGTCCGTTAGCGGATGATGCATCCGCTAATGTCCGCAAAGATCCGCGTCCGTAAAGCTCCGCTTTTTCGGACAGAAGATCGGATGAATACGGACACACGGGCGGTCTCTGCACAGTGTGCGGGGACCGCCCTGTCCGCCGACAGCTCAGTGGGGATTACGGATGATCCCCGCTGAGCCGATGGACACACACGGAGCGGACACAAAAACGGTCCACTCCGTGTGAAAGGACCCTTAATCTAGGCTTAACTGTAGGTTAAAGGGGTTGTAAAGGGTTTACAACCACTGTAATGCCGCGTACACACGGTCGTTTTTTGCGATGAAAAAAAACGTTGTTTTTTAAAACGTCATTTAAATTGATCGTGTGTGGGCAAAACGTCGTTTTTTGTCTTAAAAAAAACGACCAAAAAAAAATTCCAACATGCTTGAATTTTTTGTGTCGTTTTTCAAAACGTTGTTTTTTGTTTCACAAAAAGTCACCGTGTGTAGCAAAAACGTCGTTTGAAACGACGTTTTTCAACCCGCGCATGCCCAGAAGCTAGTTATGAAGCGAGCTTCAATGGAAAAGAGTGGTGAACGTAACCTCGCTTTTTGTGAAAAACGATGGTGTGTAGGCAACATCGTCTTTGAAAAGTGACGTTTCAAAAATGTTGTTTTTTACTTCACAGAAAACGTTGTTTTTTTTCATCACAAAAAATGATCGTGTGTACGCGGCATGAGGCCAGTCATTCCTCCTTCCTACAAGTTTTAACATACTGACATTTGTTCTGCTGATAGTGAACAGAATTATACAAAAACCCTGTTATGTCACTGGGGCAAATTGTGCAACGTGAACAGATTATAATAGCATAGACACTTAAATATTTTAGTTATATTTAGTTACAGGTAATAAAAAAAAATTCACCTTGCATATAGCTGTTTCAACCTTGATAGCTCCCATCAGTGCTTTCAGTAAAATAGGGCTTGGGAAATGTACAAAATTGAGCTTTTATGAGAAATAAGCCTTCAGAAAACGTAGACTCAGAACATATAGAGTGACCATTTGTTATTGTTAGCCTCTACCCAAGGGTAATCTGACAGTCATTTTTAAAATGTAAAAGCAAAAGAACTGTTTGCTTATAGTCTTGCTGAAGACCTACAGATTGAGCTTTCCTTTCAGCCTTGGCAACTTCTAAATGATTTTCTTTAAGCTGCAGATGAATATCTGCCAAGAAATATCAGTTATCAACTATAAGTAGAATGTATCCTCGACTTGCTCCCAAAAAACACCTGGAGAAAATCTACAGCCTCTAAGGGCTTGTAAAGGTTTGTTTTTTATTTCCTTTAAGCTAGTGCATTGTTGGTTCACTTACCTTTTTTCCCTTCTAAATGTTTTTTTTCTTTGTCTGAAGCTTCCTGTTTCTCCTCAGTAAGCTTGCCCCCATCATCCGAGCTGTTCTGGCTGGGGGTTAGTCTGCCAGAACAGCTTACTGAGGAGGAGCAGGAAGTGAAAAATTCAGACAAAGAAAACAAACAAAAAAAAACATTTAGAAGGGAAATCGAAGGAAAAGGTAAGTAAACCAACAATGCACTAGCATAACCACTTAAGACCCGGACACTTACGCTGCTAAATGACCCAAGGTGTTTTTACAATTCGGCGCTGCGTCGCTTTAACAGACAATTGCGCGGTCGTGCGACGTGGCTCCCAAACAAAATTTGCGTCCTTTTCTTCCCACAAATAGAGCTTTCTTTCGGTGGTATTTGATCGCCTCTGCGATTTTTATTTTTTGCGCTATAAACTAAAATAGAGCGACAATTTTGAAAAAAAATCACTATTTTTTTACTATTTGTTATAAAAAAAAATCAAATAAACTAAATTTTAGTAAAACATTTAGGCCAAAATTTATTTAGCCACATGTCTTTAGTAAAAAAAAAAATCGTAATAAAAAAAATAGCTACCTAGCGGGAACAGCGACACTAATACAGCGATCAGAAAAATGATCGCTTAGTGACGCTGGCAATAGGGAGTGAAAGGGTTAACTAGGGCGGTGATCAGGGGTTTAAAACTTTATTAGGGGGGGTGGGGGGGCTATCCTGAACCTAACACTAACTGTTTTTTACAGTGCCTGTCACACTGACACTAAATGCAGTGATTAAATCACTGCATTCAGTAACACTGTGACAGGGGGGTGGGGGGGGCGATCACAAGGGGTTAATATGCCTATGTGAGTGTGTGTCAGTGTTGTGTTGGTGCAGTCACTTACTTGGCATGTCTTCTCTCATCAGCAGCGCTGGGAAACAGCGCTGCGATGAGAGAAATGATCATTTCCTCCTTCCTGTGTAAACACAGGAGGAGGAAGTGACAGGCTGGGAGCGCGCTCCCATTGGCTGGGAGCGATCGCGGGGGGGGGCGGAAAACACGGACATCCGCCCGCTCGTCGGCGATCGCTCCCAGAGCCAGGGGGACCGCCGCACGCCGCGGAGGGGGTCCCGATGGGACCCCCGAACCGCACTAAGGCGAGGACGTAAATTTACGCCCTTGTGCCTGTACGAGCCATGTTGTGGACGTACATAGGCGTGCGGGGGTCCTTAACTGGTTAATGGAACCTATATATAAAAAAAAAAAAAAAAAAACTTTACAACCCCTTTAACCACTTCAGCCCCGGAAGGTTTTACCCCCTTCCTGACAAGAGCGCTTTTTACAATTTGGCACTGCGTCACTTTAACTGGTAATTTCGCGGTCATGCGATACTGTACCCAAACAAAATTTTGCCCTTTTCCCCCACTAATAGAGCTTTCGTTTGTTGTGTGTTATTTGATCATCTCTTGCAGGTTTTTTTTGTGCTATACACAAAGAGAGTCAATTTGGAAAAAAAAGCTACATTTTTTACCTTTTGCTAAAATAAATAACCCCAAAAATGTTTTTTAAAAAACAAATTTCTTCATCAGTTATGGCCAATATATATTCTTCTACATATTTTGGTTAAAAAAAAATGACAATAAGCGTATATTGATTTGTTTGTGCAAATATTATAGTGTCTACAAACTATGGGAAAGATTTATGGCATTTTTTTTTTACTAGTAATGAAAGTGATCTGCGATTTTTAGCAGTGCTGCGACATTGCGACAGACAAATTGAACACTAAGTGACACGTTTTGTGGACCAGTGACACTAATACATCAGTGCTAAAAAATGTACTGTCACTGTATGACACTGGCAAGGAAGGGGTTAACACCAGGGGTGATTAAAGGGTTAAATGCGCTCCTATGGAGAGAATTATAACTGTGTAGGGGATGGACTGACTGGAGGACGAGAGAAATCTGTGTTCCTGATTAGCAGGAACACAAGACTCTTTTTTTTTCACCCAAAAGTGCCAATTTCTTTATTGTATGGGGAAACTTTAAGAAACTTGTATGGGGAAACTTATATGTATTGTACTTGTACTTGTATGGGAAACTTGTATTAGGAAACTTATATGTATTGTACTTGTACTTGTATGGGAAACTTGTATGGGGAAACTTATATGTATTGTACTTGTACTTGTATGGGAAACTTGTATGGGGAAACTTTAAGAAACTTCAGTAGAAACACTGCATGGATCATGGGAAATTGCCAATTTCTCTGTTTGTATCCAGGAGGAAGCTGAATATTTATGATCCACTGCACTTTGACTTTTGTCTTTTTCACGCTCATATTTGGAAGAAATGTACTGTCCATCAAAACAAAAAAGATAAACAAGCTGATGATTTATTAATACAAATGAATACAATGAACTTTTTGAGCAAAGTAATGACCTATGCACAGAGTCTGAACCACATGATGTTTTGGCCACTATTAGGCAAAGCATTGTCTTGGGCCTTTGTTATAAAGCCTAAAAGGATTATAAAACTTGATTTTTTAAATTTTATTAAAATAATAAACATATTGGCCCGGATTCACAAAGAGTTACGTCGGCGTATCTCCAGATACGCCGCTGTAATTTTAAATTTGCGCCGTCGCATCTTTGCACCGATTCACAAAGCAAGATACGCCGAAAAACATGGCTTCAGTCGTTCCCATGTAAAATATGCAAATGAGCATGATACGCCGATTCACGAACGTAGATGCGCCCGGCCGATTCATATACGCGCTTTGCGTAAGGCTTACGTCCGGCGTAAAGTTACCCCTGATTATATGAGGCGCAGCTAGTGCCAAGGTATGGGCCAGGGAACGACGCCATAGAATTTTACGTCGTTTACCCCCTTTACGTAGTACGTGAATAGGGCTGGGCGTAGGTTACGTTCACACGTCGTAAACATTGCGCCGACATCACTTAGGCATTCTATCCGACGTGATTCTGAACATGCGCACTGGGATACGTCCACGGACGGCACATGCGCCGCTTCGTTCAGCCCATCATTTGCATGGGGTCACGGATCATTATACTAAAACACGCCCACTGCCTAGCTACTTTGAATTATGCAGACTTAAGCCAGGCCCATTTACGCTACACCGCCGTAGGGAGCAAGTGCTTTGTGAATACAGCACCTGCCTCTGTAAGTTGCAGCGGCGTAGCGTAAAGAAGATACGCTACACCGCTCTAAAGATACGCCAGGGTACGTGAATCCGGGCCATTATATTTACCTGCTTTGTGAAATGATTTTGCATAGAGCAGCTCTAATCTTCTTCTTCTGGGATCTCCCACCTGTGCTCCTGGTTTCTCTTCTTCACGGAGTGCCCACCGTAGAAAGTCGCTTATTATGGGGGCACTTGTGCCGGCTAGCTCCCAAGCTGCCATGTCTGCGTCTATAGACAGAGCAAGGAACGCAGGTGTGAATGCAGCCTAGAGTCAAAACTTTTTATTTTATTTTGGATAGGATAAGGATCTGTCAAAACCTTGGTCAAGTTTTTATTGGTAACATTCAACAACCTGTCGTACACTGGTTTCAACATTAATTAAAGAAGGGTGTGCAGCCAACAAACAGCTTTTAGAGTGCTTTCACACTGAACACGTCTGGGCATCGGCTAACACGCATCTATTTTTTAAACGCCCCATTTTTGTGGTGCTTTTTGGCCGCTAGCGGGCACTTTTAAGACCCGATAGTGGCCAGAAAAGGGTAAGGAGCGCCCGCAAAGTGCCACTGCAGTGCTGCCCATTGATTTAAAGCACTGCAAAGAAGCTACTTTGACGCCCTGCCAGTGCAGCGCCCCAGTGTGAAAGCACTCGGCCTTTCACACTAGAATTGCAGCTGAGGCTTTTTTCAGGCGCTTTACAGATGCTATGTTTAGCGCTAAACACCTGAAAAATGCCTCCAGTGTGAAAGGGGTCTTATAAAGCAAGGGGCACGTTGCCAGCACACTTACCAGCGAGTTCCAGGAAGGAGCTCTGTTAGATCAGAGTTAAGGACCGCACTACGCAAGGCAGTGTGGCTTCTACATAGATTTGCAAATATGTTTTTAATACTAAGGGGTGTATTTATCTAAAAAAGAAAAATTGCTTAGCAGTTCTCCAAATGAAAGCATGTGTACATCTCCTTGCACCCCCCCCCCCCCCCCCCGCCCCCAAACGGGAGAGAAAAATAAAAACTCATCATACAGTAGTATGTCATTTCTGATTTTGCTCATAGTTCCACTTTAAAGGTGAGATAATTGCAGGCAAGACAATTTATTCTGCTCATAAGATACTGTGATTAGCTATGTTATAAATGGTATGTATCTATAATATCTGTGAATGCAGAATATTATGTGGTGGGTTAGCAATGCATAACAGCAAAAGTGCTGGATAGATATAATAGGATTTACAGGAGCATAATGACTGCTGTCAGTGTCCTATGGGTTTTCATGCAATGTGCACTTTTTCTGAACGCATATATGTCAATCCACTACCTGGCAGAAAGGCAGGAACAAACTAGCAGCAGTAAACCATGTGCATGATTCTGAGTGTTTGTAATGAATAATGAACTATATATAATAACTGCCTTGTACCAGCTTTGTAAGACAGCATGCCTTGAGGCAGAACCGGTGAAATAGAACTGCATAACATGGGCAATTCTACCCATCCTATGTAAAGATTAATTCAACCAGGCACTGAAAAAGTCAAAGTTGGGAGAAATCACACAAAATAATGCCACTTACCTTTTTTATTTACTGCAGGGAGATCATCTCCCGAACTTGGCCACATGCTGTGCTGTCACTACATCAAAATCTATCCTGATAGATATCTAAAGAGTAGGGATGAGCCCGACGTAAGTTCGACTCGAACATCGGGTGTTTGCCTGTTCGCCGAATAGCGAACAATTTGGGGTGTTCGCGGCAAATTTGCAAGTTATTGTCATAATAAGTTTGGGGACCTGGGTCCTGCCCCAGGGGACATGCATCAATGCAAAAAAAGTTTTAAAAACGGCCGTTCTTTCAGGAGCAGTGATTTTAATAATGCTTAAAGTGAAACAATAAAAGTGAAATATTCCTTTAACCACTTAACGCCCACTATGTACATCCACAGAAGGGCACGTACAGGCAGATGGGCGTATATTTACGTCCCTGCCTTCTAGCGGGTCGGGGGTCCGATCGGGACCCCCTCCTCTGCGTGCAGCTGGCGGCTTACATCCCGGAGCGATCCGACTCGAGGGGGCGGCGGTTCGTTTCTGTCCGCCCCCTCGTGATCGCTCCCAACCAATCCTGTGCGCCGCCGCCGTGTCACTTCCTCTGCCTGTAAAGTGTAAACATAGGCAGAGGAAGTGATGCAGCTCTCATCTCGGCGGTATTTTCAAACCGCCGAGATGAGAGAAGAGTCACAGTAAGTCGCACCAACACTACACTGACACCACACACATAGGCACATTTAACCCCTTGCGATCACCCCCCCACCCTCTTGTCACACTGTCACTGAATGCAGTGATCATATATGTACTGATCACTGCATTTAGTGTCAGTGTGACAGTTAGTGTGACAGGCAGTTAGTGTTAGGTTCAGGGTATCCCCGTACCCCCCAATAAAGTTTTAACCCCTTGATCACTGCCCTAGTTAACCCGTTCACTCCCTATTGCCAGTGTCACTAAGCGATCATTTTTCTGATCGCTGTATTAGTGTCGCTGTTGCCGCTAGGCAGCTCATTTTTTTTTATTGAGATTTTTTTTTTCTAAAGACATGTGGTTGAATACATTTTGGCCTAAATGTTTGACTAAAATTTCGTTTATTCAATTTTTCTTATAACAAAAAGTAAAAAATATTGTTTTTTTTTCCAAAATGTCGCTCTATTTTTGTTTATAGCGCAAAAAAATCGCAGAGGCAATCAAATACCACCCGTGACGTACGCGGGTGACCCCCGCCCCCTCTGGCAGCAGTAGCGCCAGATGGGGGCGGGGCTACCCAATCTATTACCCTAATCATCTTTTACCCTTTTCATCTTCCTACTACTGTCCACCACCATTTATTAACATCATCATCTCCATCCATTACCCCCATCGTTTCCATCCATTACCCCATCATCTCCTGACTACTGTCCCACCACCATCTAATAACCTCATCATCTCCATCTATTACCCTCATCATCTCCCGACTACTGTACACCGCCATCTATTAACCTCATCATCTCCACCTATTACCCCCATCATCTCCCGAAAACTGTCCCACCACCATCTATTATCCGATCATCTCCCGACTACTGTCCTACCACCATCTATTAATCTCATCATCTCCATCTGTTACCCTCTTCATCTCCCGACTACTGTACACCACCATCTATTAACCTCATCATCTCAATCTATTAACCCCATCATCTCCCGACTACTGTACACCACCATCTATTAACCTCATCATCTCCACCCATTACCCCCATCATTTCCATCTATTACCCACATCATCTCCCGACTACTGTCCACCACCACCATCTACACCATATATTAAAGGGGTTGTAAAGGTAGATGTCTTTTCACCTTAATGCATTCTATACAATAAGGTGAAAAAACATCCGAGCATTAGCGCCCCCCCCAGCCCCCCTTTACTTACCTGATCCCTCGAAAGTTCCGCGCTGTGAAGGTGCAGGTTTCTAAACCGGCTTCTCGGCTCATTCATTGGTTGATTGAAAGCAGTGCAGCCATTGGCTAGCGCTGCTGTCAATCATATCCAATGATGCGGCACGCTGGAGGCGGAGCCAAGTGATACAGTGAGTGGCTATGGCCGCCGGCTGTATCACAGGAGCTCGCCCGCAAGGACTTTCCACCATGCAAGCTAGCTCACATGAAGGTGGAAAGTTCTTGCGGGGGGTGGGGGGGTAGCCGACACAGCCGCCGAGGGAGCCCAAAAGACCAGGTTCAGGGCCGCTGTGTGCAAAACGAGCTGCACAGTGGAGGTCAGTATAACATGTTTGTTATTTAAAAAACAAAGCTTTAGTGTTGCTTTAATCTCTTCATCTCCATCTATGACCCTCATCATCTCCCAACTACTTTACACGGCCATCTCCATGTTTTACCCCCATCACCTGCAGACTACTGTCCACCACCATCTATTACCCCCATCATCTCTACAGCATATTGTACACCACCATCTATTACCCCCATCATCTCCATCTATAGACCCCATCATCTCCTGACTACTGTCCCAGGCCAGCACCATCTATAAACCTCATCATTTCCATCTATTACTGGCATAATCTCCTGACTACTGTCCCACCACCATCTATTAACTTCATAATTTCCATCTATTACCCCCATCATCTCCTGACTACTGTCCCACCACCATTTATTACCCCCATCATCTCCTGACTACTGTCCCACCACCATCTATTACCCCCATCATCTTCAGACTACTGTACACAACCATCTATTACCTGTGACGCCACGGGAAACCATAGGAAACCCCAGTGGCGTCGGGGGGGGGGGGGTCACAAGCGTAGGACACGAGTGGTCCCGCCCTCAGCTATTTAAGAGCTGTCATGGCGGGTATAGTGTCTGCCATTTTATTTGAACCACCTATGAGGCATCATTAGTGCCTTTTTTTTCTGATTCGGCAGGTCGAGAATGGATGTACATCGCTGGAATTTTTTTTTCTTTTTTAATAAAGAACTTGTTCCCCTTGTTGAAGGGGGCTTCCAGATTCTGATAAGCCTTCCGCCCGCAGACCCCCACAACCACCGGGAAAGGGTTGTGGGGATGAGGCCCTTGTCCCCATCAACATGGGGACATGGTGCTTTGGGGTCCATGTTGAGGGCATGTGGCCTGGTATGGTTCAGGAGGGGGGCGCTCTCTCATCTGCCAGGTTGCGTGCTTGGATAAGGGCCTAGTATGGATTATTAGGGGGACCCTACTCCATTTTTTTTATATTTTGGCACAGGGTTCCCCTTATAATCCATACCGGACCCCAAACACAGCCATTGTCAAACACAACCACTGTGCCATCAAACACCGCCACTGTGCCCATCAATCGCCACCACTGTGCCCATCAAACGCTGCCACTGTGCCCATAAAATGCTCCCACTGTACCCATCAAATGCTCCCATTGTACCCATAAAATGCTCCCATTGTGCCCATCAAATGTGTCACTGTGCCCCATCTAGTGTTCCCACTGTGCCCATCAAATGCTCACATTGTGCCCCCCCACCCGTCCGCTGTCTGCCTGGCACTTACCCTGTCTCAGTGGGGCAGCGGGTGATTGTGGAGGGTAGCTACGATGTCCTCCATGTCTTCCTCTATGTCTTCTCCCATGCTCCTATACTCCTGTCCTCTCCTATGATTGGACGCATGATAGGCTTGATAGGCCTGATAGGCGTCCAATCAAAGTGCTTGTCATTTCAGTCAACAGGTGACCGGTAACAGACTTGAGCACCTGATTGGCGGAGAGGTGGTTCAGTGTTAGGAAAGCAAATAGTCATTATATATATATATATATATATATATATATATATATATATATTTTCTTTGTTAACCACTTTAATACCCAGCCATAGAAAATTGACGGCCTGGGATGGGATTTACCATCCTAAGTGGCCGTCAATTGACGGCCTGGGCATTGCAGGCGAATATCTGGATGATGCCTGCAGCCAGAGGCATCATCCAGATATCCTCTTCTTCAGCCGACGATTCTGCACAATGTAAGACTAACCTGTGCCTTCGGGGGCCCGGAGAACGAATCGTCAGCGGCGGCAGGAAGCATAGAGATGACTGGTGACCAGATGGTCACCAGTCATCTCTATGACCGTCGGAGGACCCGGGCGCGATCTGATGACGTCACGCCCGGGTCCCCGTAAGTAAACAAAGCCGCGATTGCGGCTGTAAGCCCCCGTTCATGAGATCGGTGAATTTTTTTTCACCGATCTCATGGTTTCCAGCCTGGAGGAGAGATGTGAGGTCTTATTGACCCCACATCTCTCCATAAAGAGGACCTGTCACACACATTTCCTATTACAAGGGATGTTTACATTCCTTGTAATAGGAATAAAAGTGGGAAAAAAAATGAAAAAAAGTGTAAAAATAAATAAAAAATAAGTCAAAAAAATAAATAAAAGATAAAAAAAAAATTAAAACGCCCCTGTCCGCGATAGCTCGCGTGCAGAAGCGAACGCACACGCAAGTCCCGCCGACATATGTACACGCCGTTTAAACCACATAAGTGAGGTATCGCCGCGTGCGTTAGAGTGCCAGCAACGAATCTAGCACTAGATCTCCTCTGTAAATCTAAACTGTAACCTGTAAAAAATAAATAAAGCGTTGCCTATGGAGATTTTTAAGTACCGAAGTTTGGCGCCATTCCATGAGTGTGCGCATAATTAAAGCGTGACATGTTGGGTATCTATTTACTCGGTGTAACATAATCTTTCACATAATACAAAAAAATTGGGCTAACTTTACTGTTTTGTTATTTTTTTAATTCATAAAACAATTTTTTTACAAAAAAAAGGCGTTTGAAAAATAATTGCGTAAATACCGTGCAAGATAAAACTTTGGAATGACCGCCATTTTATTCCCTAGGGTGTCTGCTAAAAAAAACATATATAATGTTTGGGGGTACTGTGTAATTTTCTAGCAAAAGAATGATGATTATTACATGTAGGAGAGAAGTGTCAGAATAGGCCCGGTATGGAGGTGGTATAAAAGCCTGGTATTGAAGCGGTTAATGTCATTTTAACTGTAGCACATCCTACCACAAGAATGAAAAACATTGTCTGGTATAGATTTTAAGGGTGTACATCACATACAAAAAATGCATGAGGTTCCCCAGGAAATACAGCACTGTGCAAAAGTTTTAGGCAGGTGTGAATTTTTTTTTAAAATTAACAATGTTTTCAGAAATAGAAGTGTTAATAGTTTATTTTTGTCAATAGTTTATTTTTGACAATTAACAAAATGGAAAGTGAATGAATAGAAGAAAAATTCAAACAAAATCAATATTTGGTGTGAATACCCTTTGCTGTCAAATCAAAATCAATTCTTCTAGGTACACAGTTCTTGAAGAAAATTGACAGGTTGTTCCAAAAAATCTCAGAGAACTAACCACAGATCTTCTGTAGATGTAGGCTGCCTAAAATACTACTGTCTCTTCATGTAAT